>CM019150.1:42479425-42890977 GCA_009733165.1 Naja naja
TATTCCTCCTTGTGATATGGAAAGAAGAGTTAAATTTTGCCTTTCCATTTGGAAATGACCTACCCCTCAGCCTAGGATTAAATATGTTGTATCTGACGAGATGACGACAGATAATAATAATAATAATAATAATAATAATAATAATAATAATAATACTTTATTGTCATTGTATGTATATATGCAGTATACACATACAACGAAATTCAGCTAACACCCAGAGACCACACCCAACGTGCACACACACATGACAATCCCCAAACACACCTCTACCCACCAAAATTCCCTGCCCCTAAAAACACACAAGCATTCACACAACAGACCGAGTAATACTGTCCAACAGCTCACTGATGGTGGTCCTTAAGTTCATTGTTAAGTACAGTTATAGCTCTGGGATAAAAACTGTTCAGAAAATGTTATTACCATGCACAATTAGTGTAATGTATGCAGAGTTTAACCTGATTGGTTGTTGAAAATATGCAGAGTTTAACCTAATTGGTTGTTAAAAGGGCGGGAAATCTGAACACCACCATTGGCTACAAGCCGCGGCAGCCAGCTATAAAAGCTGCCGAGACTAAGCCAATCTGCTGTAGTTCTGAGCTGGAGTCACACTATTAAAATGAGCTGAAGCACTTCACGTCCTGTCTTTTTCCAAACTTAACACTGGCAACGAGGGTGGGATCATAACGGATAAGAAGACAACGCAGAAGAAGAGACAAGATGACTGGGCTGAACACACCACCAGCCCCGTTCGACCCGAAGAACGAAGATTGGGAGTCTTATGCGGACAGATTCCAAATGAAGGGCCTTGGTGGCTCAGGCTGTTAATTGCCTGCACTTAAGTTCCAGCTGCCTACAACTGCTGTAGGCTCGAATCCCACCAGGCTCAAGGTTGACTCAGCCTTCCATCCTCTCAGGGTAGGTAAATTGAGGACCCAAGATTGTTGGGGGCAATTGGCTGACTTTGTAAAAATGCCGCTTAGTAATAAGCAGGCATATACAATGGAATGAAAGCTATTGCTGAGCACACTGGGTTGTATCCCAAAAATTGTAAGCCGCCCTGAGTCTCCGGAGAAGGGCGGCATATAAATGTAATTTTAAAAAAAAGTTCTTAGAAGGAAATGATCTGGCATCGATATCTGAACAACGGAAATGAGCGGTTTTCCTAACACACTGCAGCCCCACAGTGTTCAAGATGGCAAAGGCTCTGGCTGCACCAGGAGACGTTAAAGTGATGGCATGGGCAGACTTGGAAAGGCTACTGAGGGTGCACTACACACCCCAGGTATCGTGCCTGATCCGCAGACACGAATTCTACCACTGCGATCAATGAGATGACGAAAGCATCAGTGACTTTGTGGCCAGCTTACGCAACCTTGGGGGCGCCTGTGAATTCATCACACTAGAAGAAGCCATGTGCGATCGTTTTGTCTTGGGGCTCAAGGACCAGGCGTTACAAAGCAAGCTACGCATGAAACCAAAAATTACACTAAAAGAAGCCATCGATGAGGCAATAGCAGCAGTGGCCACGAAAACCTCTGCAGCAACAATGAGGAAGATTAACAGAATAACCACCAATCCAGAAGGTGAAAAAACCACAACAACGCATTTTGATGAACTAGAGTCAGAATCAGAGTACAGCGGAGAAGAAGAAGAGATAAACAGACTCAGAATGGAGCAGAAATGGAACGACCAGGGCCGGAAGAAGCGAGAATTCCATTGCGCAGGATGTGGAGGGAACCACCCCCGCACAGAATGCAGGTTCCTGGAAGCCATTTGTCTCCATTGAGAGAAGAGAGGACACATCGCAAGAGTCTGTAAATCATCCAGAACTCCACCAAACAGAAGGAAGTTCATCCTGAATACCAAAGACAGAGAAGTAAAAAGTGCGAGCGAAAAAATTGGGCACGGAAAAGAAGTGAGCGGGAAAAACGAAACTCATCAAACTGTAACGATCGGTCATTCTTCATCACTGAACAACAGGAAGGTGCATGTCAAGGTGTATATCAAGGGAAGACCGTGCCAGATGGAGGTTGACTCGGGATCATACCTATCCATGGTGTCATGGGACACTATTCAAAGACTGTTACCTGATATTCAGAAGACTCACTTCAAGAAGCAGGCATTGTCTCTTAAAGACTACCAAGGGAACAAGATTCCAGTAGTTGGAACAAGAGAGTTCAACCTGAAGTTCAAGGGCCACACCAAGCATCTACCACTGACCATCGTAGACAAAGACCGCCCAAGTCTTTTAGGACTTGAATGGTTCAACCCCCTGGGCATCGAGGTGACTGGAATCAACCATGTAAGCAACTCAGAATGGGAAGAGTCATTGAAGACAGAATTCCAAGAGGTCTTCAGCGACGGATTAGGCAAGTACTCGGGGACTCCTATTTCTTTCAATTTAGACCCCAACGTACAACCAATCCATTTAAAAGCCAGACGAGTGCCGTTTGCACTCAAAGCAAAAATCTATGATCAGTTAGACAAACTGATAGCTCAAGGGGTACTAGAGCCCACAGACCAGTCCAGATGGGAAACACCCATAGTTACCCCTGTCAAAGCTGATGGCTCTGTAAGGATTTGCGGGGACTATAAGGGGACATTGAACCATGCACTGCAACAGAGCGCATATCCGGTTCCAGTGGTACATCATTTGTTGATGTACTAGGTGGGGGTACTGTTTTCGCCAAGTTAGACCTTGCCCAAGCGTACCAGCAGTTAACAGTAGATGATACGACTGCAGAGGCACAAACTATTGTGACCCATCGGGGTGCTTTTAAATGCAAAAGGTTGCAATTTGGAGTAAGTGTGGCACCAGGCATATTTCAAAGCCTTATGGAAAGAATGTTACAAGGTTTAAAAGGGGTGGTACCTTTTTTGATGAAGTGTTAATCTCTGCTAAAAATGACATTCAGCTACGAGAGAGACTCAGAGAAGTACTGATCAGGTTCAAAAAAGCAGGACTAAAAGTCAAAAAAGAGAAATGTACATTAAGAACTGACAGAGTAGAATTCTTAGGTTATATGATTGACAAACACGGTATCCACCCACAGAAGCCAAAGTTCAGGCAATAAAGGAAGCCCCCAGACCTAAATGCAAAGCTGACCTCCAAGCATTTCTGGGACTTATTAATTTCTACCATATGTTTTTGCCGCAGAAAGCAACCACTGCGGAACCCCTACATAGACTGCTCGATAAAAAAAACTATGTGGGTCTGGGGCAAAAGGGAAGAAGCAGCTTTTAACAGTATTAAGCGACAAATCACTTCTGATTGTGTATTAATACAGTTTAGTGAAAACCTACCCGTGGTGTTAACATGCAATGCCTCCCCTTTTGGAGTGTGGGGGGGTATTGAGCCACCAGTTACCAAATGGAAGGGAAGCTCCCATAACGTTCTATTCAAGGACATTGACAAAGGCAGAGAGAAACTATAGTCAGCTGGACAAAGAAGTGCTGACTATAGTAGCAGCTGTCAAGAAATTCCACGAATACGTTTATGGAAGAAAATTCACCATTGTCACTGATCACAAGCCTCTACTCGGAATTGTGGCCAGTGATAGACCAACTCCTATCATCCTGTCACCCCGAATGATGAGGTGGACTGAATTCCTCACTGCATACTCGTACAGACTCGTTCATCATCTGGGCAAGGAAATAGGGCACGCAGATGCATTGAGCCGCTGCCCATTGCCTTTACACACTGAAGATCCAGTGCCTGAAACTTACATCTTTTTCTTAGAAACTGTTGCTCAACTACCTGTGGATGCTGCTGCAATCGCAAGAGAGACTGCTAAAGACAGTTTATTGGCACCTGTTGTGGGTTGGATAAAGAAGGGTTGGCCACAACAAGGACTAACGGACATCTGCAAACCGTTTAAGTCCAGGCAAACTGAACTATCTGTGTTAAAAGGGTGTATTCTATGGGGAAATCGAGTAGTTATTCCTGAGAAATTGCAAAAGAAAGTATTGACAATGTTGCATGAGGGGCACCTGGGAATTGTCAGAATGAAGGGGTTGGCTAGGAGCTATGTATGGTGGCTGGGAATAGACAAAATGATTGAAAACTGGGTTGCGGGCTGTAGAAATTGTCAGGAACTGAGGCCCACACCACCTATCGCCCCTAAACAGGAATGGGAATGTCCTAGGGGGCCATGGTCCAGAATTCATATTGCTTTTGCTGGCCCAACAAAAGGGCATACCTTTCTGATTGTAGTAGATGCATATTCCAGATGGCTCGAGGTTATTCCCATGTCATCCACCACGGCAGAGGCTGTTATCAAACAGCTAAGGAAATTTTTTGTAACTCATGGGTTGCCCGATGTGGTTGTTTCAGAAAATGGTCCCCAATTTACCGCCAACCTTTTTAAATCATACTTAGCACAGCAGGGCATAAGGCACGCCCTTACGGCCCCCGAGCACCCCTCATCTAACGGCCGGGCTGAACGTATGGTTCGGTTTACTAAAGAGAAACTTCAACAGTTGGGTCCAGGGGATATTACTGAGAAAGTGGACAAACTGCTCAGTATCCAACATATTACCCCCAGCCCCTCCACTAATTTAAGCCCTGCCAAGCTCTTAATGGGCAGGAAACTCAGGTCAACCCTCAACCACCTTCACCCCACTTATGCAACCGAAACACCTGTAGATTCCAGTAGCAAAACTCGCATTTTTCAAGTAGGGGATCGAGTTTATGCTAAGAACCTTATGGATTCCTGCGGAAATTACCCATGTAACAGGGCCCAGGTCTTACAGGGTACAAACGGAGGATGGGGTCACTTGGAAAAGGCATATAGATCAATTAAGGTCCAGAAAGTTCCTGGAAGTTTGCCCAGGCTCGTTTCAGGACTCATTACGCACAACCCCTTTTAAACAGAATAACACGACAAGAGCCACCCCAAGCCCTAACACAATCCCAACAACTGCTAACACCAATAGAGGACAGCACAACCTTACCTGTTCAAGGGGATGCCAATGGGCCGGGAGTGGACTGGGAGGAGAGACCAGGTTGGAGTAGCAGAGCCGGATCACCCGGCCCAAGGAATTCTAATAAGGGGATTCCAACAACTAACATTCCTTCCAAACAAATAGAAGTTCCTAGAACACCAGAACCACGCAGGTCCAAACATAACCGTAAAAGCCCCACCTATTTACAAGAATACATTAGATAGATGGGGTTTGAGTATGGGCTGGACTAAGTGGGGAGGGGTGTAATGTATGCAGAGTTTAACCTGATTGGTTGTTGAAAATATGCAGAGTTTAACCTGATCGGTTGTTAAAAGGGCGGGAAATCTGAACACCGCCATTGGCTACAAGCCACAGCAGCCAGCTATAAAAGCTGCCGAGACTAAGCCAATCTGCCGTAGTTCTGAGCTGGAGTCACACTATTAAAATGAGCTGAAGCACTTGGCGTCCTGTCTTCTTCCGAACTTAACAATTAGGTTATCAAAGGTGGAATTGGAAGAACAAAACTGTAAAGTTTTGGATGAGCAGAACCAACTTGGGCTTCCCAGTATCCTTTAAATAGCATCTTGACTTGCAGTAACCAGCTGTTGAAACTTTTTTTTACATTTTAGTGGGAAATATTACTTGCTGTTATTTACATACCTGCTGCTAAAAGAATTCCAGAGGCTGTTGATAGTTTTTTTTAGTGATGATGAAAATGAACCATTACTACTTACTAGATTTAAATGTCTTCAAAATATATATTTCTTACCGATTCTCAGCAAAGTGTGGAAGATGTTGGTTCTTCCCCCTTCCCATGCGACACTTGGTATATAATAGAAAAGGAATTTGGAGGCCTCAGCATCTAGGACTGGGAGGAGAATAAGAGAAGTTTCTATTGTGTAAGTTCATCTTCCATTTGCACAAGGCCGAATAACACTCCTTTTAAATTATCTGGATGATTGGTAGTTTCTGAAAAACAGAATTAAAGGTATTGAAAACCAAAGGTTTCCTTGCCCCTATAAGGTAATCCTTGAAACATGCTATCTAATTGGTTGGTCTTAATTAAACCTACATAGTAGGTGGCAGTCCAAACAAAGACCCTGTACTAAACATAATCAGTGAAAACATCCAAATAATAAACACATTATGTGTTAAGAGTACAGTTGGTTTGTAATGAGAGCAAGAGATACAAGAGAATAATGTGCAAGAATGCTTATCCTGAGCAGAAGTATAGGTGACAGAGGACAGAGAGGCTTCAGAATCATCTCTGCTGGTGATAAAAATACTTCAGCTGTAAGATGTTGTGAACCAGCAGTTTTTCAGTCAATCACTGCTGCATCTGAATTATCCATATGCACAAGCTCAAAAACATTCTGTTCCCTTATCTCTGCTTTTGTAATCATAATACTTGGCAAATTCTGGAATTTTGTGTACTGAGTTCAATTAACTCTCTTTCCTGTCAAGATATTTTTTATCTTGCACCATAATTTCTGTAATATTTTGAGAGACACTTATTTTCTATTCCAATTCCTAAGAAAAATTCAGAAGAGATATTAGATCCAGTTGAGAGCAAGAACTGGAACACCATTAAAAAGTAAGGTTTTTAAATAGACAACATCTACCTTAGTCAGGAAGAGAATCTGAAGTAGTTTAATCATTTGAGCATCGATGTTGAATTTATATCATTGCTGAAGCTAGAAGTAAAGCTATATCACTACACAAGCCTAACATCATAGCAGGATGATAGACTTGTCAATATCTGGAAAATTACATTAAATCAGAGGCAACCAGCAGTACATTCTTCTAATAGTGGGTGACTGCTTTCCTCCTCATTCAAAATGCAAATGTCAATATTCATTAGCAATTTAATACTGAATCCGTTGATTGTTTTTTCTCCCTTTTACAGGCTTTGCAATTTTTTACTTTTAATACATAGTATATGATAGTTAAACATAAAAGTGTTCAGTTGAATCACCCTGATATTGACTGACAAGAAGCAATTTCATATTGGTAAGGCTTAATTTGATATTGTTTTTCTTCTTCCAGTCCTTGACAGCTTCTGAACATGATTCAAGTGTTCCACACCATCTTCAGTACTATATGGGGTGTTGATGTACAACTATGTGTCATCAGCATTCTGATGATATTTCACTCCAAACTGTCAATGACTTCCCCTAGTGGTTTCATTTAGATCAGGGGTGTCAAACTTGATTTCACTGAGGGCCACATCAGGGTTGTGTTTGACTTTGGGGGCCCAGGGTGGGCATGGCCAGGGTTTAAAATGGAGCATGGCCAGCTCAACACAACTTGTGTTGGGGGGCCCTGTGGTGGCCCAAGAACTCTGCCAGCAAAAATGGGCTCCCGAGCTCCATTTTCATCTGTGACAGCCTGCTGCAATGCTCTGCCAGTGAAAATGGAGCTTGGGAGAGCCTCTTGTGGCCCTCCCGAGCCCTGTTTTCACTGGCAGTGGCACCATGGGCTAGTCCTTCACTGTTTCCAGGATGGCCCCCACAGGCCAAATCTAAGCACTCCGTGGGCCAGATCTGGCCCCCAGGCCTTGAGTTTGATACCCTTAATTTAGATGTTGAACATCATGGAGGAGAACTGACAGTGGCAGCTTCTCTAGCAATACTTCTCCCACTCTATTTCTGTTGGCCACAAATGTGCATCAGATCTAAGTACTCTAGATGTTTGGCAGTCTCTTTTGGAAATCTTAGATGCAGCCATCATCCAGAAATCTGGATTTCATTTCCAATCTCTTGGCTATGCATCAATCACTGTTTTTCCCACTCCTGCTCTGTTGTTAAAAACAGGAATGGCATCCTTTCCTGGTCCAGTGGTTGAATCTGTCAGTGCAGTTCACCTACAACCAGACATTGAGGCAGGAGTGTCAAACTCGCATCGTCATGGAGGCATCACATGATGTATCACATGATGCATCCAGCCTGTGACCCATGAGTTTCTCAGCCCTGCACTGAGGTCACTTTCCAAAATGTAAGTCTCTCTCTTCCTCTAGCCACGTCCAGCATCAAGTGCAAAATTGGATCCTAGAAATTCCTCTTCAAATCTTCACAGTCAACTATTGTTTTGTGTCTTCTCTTTCTAGTTAGTCTTTCAGAACCTCCATTACTGATAACCGCATTGCAAATCATCTACCACCAGCAACCTCTCATTTTCATCTCCCCCTTTCCCATTTTCACTTCTCATTTTTCTTTCATCAACATTTTCACTAATACTTTCTCTTCCCTCATGACCATTAATAAACTACCATTCTCCAAAGCAAAAGTTGGCAGTAACTTTATAAATACAAGCATGGAACTGGTTATCAAAAAACTAACTCGGGTACTATCTTAAAGAAAAATGTAATAACAATCATTTCCTAGAACTTACCCTGGAAGAAATATTACAATTAAAGTGCTTATTTCTTATTGTACTGCATCTGTTTTTACAGTGCAATATAAGCAGCACAATAAGCACTGGGTGAAGAGGTTTCATTTTTTATTGTGTAGTCATTTTCCCCTGAAAATTACTAGGAAATAACACTTCATTGTTCTGCTGCTGAGTTTGGGCCCTGAAATTCCAGGAATCTCTGGTGACAGCAAAAAAGGGGGGCTGGAAATCATATATATGTCTGCTGTTTCTATACAGAAGTAATTCCCACTGGGCTCAGTGGGGCTGCCTCCCAGAAAAAGTCATGTACAATTATAGCATCAGTTTCTCCTGGAGGTATTGCTAAACCAAGTGTTAGAACTAATGTTGCTCCTTCATATTACTTTCCTGGGTAAAATGTGATTGGAAATGTTCTTAGGCAAATAAATGGATACAAAGAAAAAAGCACAATACACTACAAAGCACCCTACAGTTACACTAAAAGCCATTGAAGCCCATATGAAAAGCATTTTAGTTAGTGTAGCATTGGGTTGAAGTAGAGTAGGAGGAAGAAGGCTTGTGTGAATTTCAGCTTACAGAATTCCCCACCCAGCATGCTCTCTGGGAAATTATGGAAATTGAAGTCCACACATCTTAAACTTGCAGAAACACTGGTCTAGTTGTATCCTCATTGGATGACTTTGGGCTCATCACTCTTTTCCAGCCCAACTTATTTCACAGGGTGTTAAAGGAAGGAAAACCATGTATACAGTCTTGAGTTCATATAAAAGATTAGAATCTAACGAACATTCAAAAAGTGAGGACTGCAAGAGCCACAGAACAAATAATACATTAATTGATGTACCTAATTGGGTGTCTAATTCTGTATTGGCTTTAGAAACTGAGGTGGTTTTATAGAGGTCTGCTTTTTTAATCTCTGATGAAAATGGACTAAAATTAATTAATGACCCCAGCCTGGAAAGTAAATATGATATATCCGGGATAGTATTTTGTTATTTGAGATACTACCTGGCTCCTATAATGTTTGCCATGCCAATTCGATCTAGCAGGGTTGCTGCACTTCTGCTTCCATCTACTTAACAAGACCATCTTGTTTGCACACCGGAAGCACTCTGGGTGCTTGGAATGAGGTTTTCACCCAAGATTTGAATACTTGTTTTTTTTAATCCAGGCCTTTGGTAAGGATGAGTAAAGCTCCTTTGCTTTGTTCCTGTCCTGCTTGTAATTCTCATTATCTTTTATTGTTCACTTAATAACAACTGTATTTTTGTTTGGGCTTTTGTGAAGTACCAAAGTCACTAAGAGCTAGGCAGCATACTTATTTGATAAATAAAAAAAATACAAACATTACATTAAAAAAGATCTAGATACTAGGGCCAAGGTGCTAAACACCCTTATTCTGAGTTGTAAAACACTTTACTGCTCCTCCATATTTGAATTTTGTCCAAGTAAAGTCATTGGCATAGCCGGGACTGTATACAATGTACCAATGTGTTCTACTAGACTTTTCTTAAGGTAATCAATTCAGCAGTCCTAAGTGTAGAATTCAATCTGACACGAGACCCACCAGAGTAGTAGATCATACTTCATTCAGTATTAGCATGGCAGGGTTTTTTTTTTAGCACTAGTTCAAAAAGTGGTATAGTTACACCATACTATTGTGTATCTGAATAGATGCATGAGAAGAATGAGTCATACACATTCTCAAACCAAAAGAAAAGAGATATCTTTATAGTGTCTTATTTCAATTATCTGAATTTAACTTATACTAAATGTTTGGTTTGGTTGGTGTTTTGTGGTTAATGTGGGGCTTTTCATCCAAGGCTTTCCAAATAGTTACAGTACACATGAATTTTCGGTTACAGTACACAGGATGCAGAATCAACTCATAGATTGTTGGCTTGTTATGTAAATTGTCTTTTTTTATTATGTTCCACTAAATACAGAAAAAAAAATCTCCAAATGAATGTCATATTCAGAGTATTTCCTACCCACGGTCTTAGAATGTAAAAGAGCTTTTTGTTTTAGCCTCTTTAAAACATATTAGGAAAGTTAAAATTAACATCTGTAGTATTAATCAGTGCATCGTGCTTGTGAAGTCTATCTCTTTCTTTGTCTAAAATAAACGCAAAAGGGAATGTCAAAGGTTTCACAAGCCACTTGTTTTCTGTTAGCAGTAAGTATATATTTGCTACTTCTGTTTCCAGTTCAATAATAGCAATCAGACCTGTATAGCATGTGTTAAATAGAAATAACTCCCAGGCCACTGTCAAGGAGAAAGAATAATAGAATTACACAGCAGGGGAGATAAAGTATAATTTAAGGGTCCAATTGGGAGAAAAGCTTCCTGAATAGGAAAATGTTGTGTTTATATATAGAATTACACATATAATTTTGCAAACTTTTCAACTGATCCATAAAGTGAAAGCTTACTATTTCCGACATTTTAGAACTGACTTTAAACTCCTATTTTTTTCTCTCCACTTTTTCAAGCTAATTTAAAAACATTAGGGCAAAGATTTGCTATATGCATTCTTTATTTCTGTGAAAGCCTTCAGACAATTGCATTCCCTGCCATTTAGGTTTTGAAGGTAAGAAGCATAAGTTTTATTTGCCTCTGGAAATGAACTAAGAAGTAATTTATGCTAAACAAAAAACAGACAAAGGAACTAGCGGACAATAATGAGTGCAGCAATCTTCAGATATCCATCCACTTACATCATCTTACATGAAAAGATTGTGAAATAAGGAGAAGGTTAGGAAAAAGCTATGCCAGATTTCCCAGATTTTCTTTTCTAGGCTTTTAAAACACTATTACAAAAGCATCTGAGAATGAACTCCAAGGAACTGAAATTATACAGAAAAGATTCTTCTAAGGCAAATGGTTTTAAAGCAGTCACAAATCCAGAAATGTGATCCAGGTGCATTTGAGGGAGGTGAAAACTGTCAGGATGGCAGCCATGACTGCATGATAAAAGATGAGCCTCATGCAAATGTAAGAAGCACATTAAAATGGCGGGACTTTAATCATAAAGTTGCAACTGCCACATTGACTTCTTTTTAATCACCACCCCCATTCATTTGATGTTAACTCTTTAACTTACCACAACTTATATTTATCCAGTTAACATTAGCATGTGCTTTGTTGAGGTAGACTAATCTTTCTTCCACTGTTCAGCCTAATAAAAATAACAGTATAAGGAAAGTCTCTGCTGGCTTTCAATTGGCCTCCTATTTTGCTGCAGATGACACTCTTCACACTCTTCATTGCTTTCATTTAAGTGATTTAGATTGTATATATATATATATATATATAACTTATTTTAATAACCAAGTGAGAGAGTTAATAATAAGAATTTCTGTTTCATTAGACTGATAATTGGACATTTCTATTTGACCACTAATAGCAGGATTTTCCTTCATCACATGTCTCCAGATGTAGAGCATCTAATTCCAGGTCACTAGATATGCCTATCATAGAGATAAGAGTATATTTCTTCAAAAGTTCCAAATTTCTGCCCTTATGGGGTCACAAAAATGATCAGAAGTCCTGCTAGCTGCAACTTTTATGCTCTACTAATCAAACAAGTCATTTGATTTTTAGATAACATCTAATTATAACTCTGATTCCATCTAAAATTCCATTCTGTCTCCCAAGATAAATCTGATGTACAAACATTGCCCTTAGCTCTCACCATATTCAAACCATAATTAAAGATCCATGACTAAAATCTCTTGTTTCCCAGAGATGTTGTCTGAACATCAATCCTGCATTTTCTCCCTCTCTTTCTTTACAAATAAACCTTATTGGCTAAATTCCTGCAAGCACGGCTTGGTTCCTTCATATTCTGTATGTTCAGCCCACATGGCTGCAAATCTCAACCCACTTCTTCGGCAATGAATGGGGGTAAGCCCCATTCAACATAATGGACAAATTCACAAGTTGCACCATTTGTTAAAGTGTGCAGTTAATTCAATATAAATAAGATGTTATTAAGGAGTTATTAAGCAAGATTAGTTAGGCATCTACCAGAAGGAATTCTGTGCAAGGAACACAAATCCGAAGGACAATGTACCTAAAACAAACTTGCATCCATCAATCATTTGTACCCTGCTGGCTCCATCAACATTCTAGGCCCAGGATGCTGAGGGGAAAGTGAGAAGATGTTAAATTGTAGGCTGGGACCCTACATACAGTAAGCTGACTCAAAATACTATTTTCTGTATTCCGTATTTCAGTACTTCCCAAGTACAGTATATTAAGAAATTAGCCTCTCTTGCTAGTAAAGTCACTTAACTAGCTACTGTGATAAAATTCAAGAATTGTCCAAAGAGCTCCAAATTCTTTTTTTTTTCATTCTGCATATCATCTACAACCTCATATCCATTTTCATTTTTTTTCTTTTGGAAGTAGGAAGGAGTTCAATAATTGTACCCACATAATTTTTAAAAACTGTGTTTCTGGTTTTTTAGACAATTGAGTTTCTGGGGTTTTAGGAGGCATGATGGCCTAGCAATTAAGACCTTGGGATTGTTGACTGGAAGGTGGGCAATGTGAGACTCAAATATCATGGGTAAGCTCCCATTCTTGCCCCAGCTCCTGCCTACATGGCAGTTGAAAAGCATGCAAATGCAAGTGGATAAATAGCAGTAGCACTTAGCAATAGCTCTTAGACTTACATACCACTTCACAGCCCTTTCTAAGTGGTTTACAGAGTCAGCCTATTACTGCCAACAATCTGGGTCCTCATTTTACCCACCTTGGAAGGATGGAAGGCTGAGTCAACCTTGAACTGCTGAAAATTGAACTGCTAAACTGCAGCTAGCAGTCAGCAGAAGAAGCCTGCAGCTTGCCTTTATTTAAAAAAAGAAAACCAGAAAAGTAGAAAATGAAAATGAAAGGAAAAAGAAAGGATAGATAGATAGATTAGAATAGATTGGATAAATATATAAATTTCTCTTGCATAAATATATGTGTATAATATTTTTACACAACTGTTTCAATAAAGGAAAACCATCATTTTTTTAATAATCTTCCAACATGATCTGCATCTGTAAGACACTGTTTTGTAAGCCACAAAGAATATCAGGTCTTCAATCCACAGAGTAATTTGGGGCCATAAATTTATCTTTCCAGTGTTGAAGAATTAGTCTGTCAGCAATAATAATAGTGCAGAGAATCCATTACTATTGTATAGCCATCAATTTCCCTACAGTAGAAATGCAATTCAAAAGAATATAAATATTAATTCCGTCTCAGGTTAAATTAATATATTTAATTTCTTCTTTTCAAAAAGTAACAACTTTAGGATATTGCAAAAACACATTTTAATGAAGCAGTGTTCTCTGTGCATATCAAATGAAATGGTTATGTATTCATTCTTTTTCTATACTAATGCCATGGGGTCCAGAAAATCCAACATATTATTTTGTGTTGAATAAGCCACAGTCCAAGATTTATCAAAATCCTTGATATAGACATTAGGAAAGTTTTCCAGTACTCAGTTAAACTGGGAATGTCTGATTCTTGTTCTATTCAGTATTTAAAATTTACACATCAAACTGATATATCTGTAATTAGTATTTATAAAGAATAATGGTGAGCTTTAAGATTTAATGAACGTTTCTAATAAATGTGGTCTCTCTGAAGCCAAAAATGCCACTGCTCCAAATTGAGAAGTCAGTAAATGTTGTAGTTGTAAATATTGCTTGTTATTTATTTTCTTTCATTCCTTCTTTTAATTTATAATTATTTATTACTAGCCATTAAAACCGTTTTGGAGTGAAAGGCAGTAATTTAAGGCAAGTAACTAAATATTTTCTCCTCAGCTATGTAATAGTATTTGGACTGAATTTACAGATTTTTTCTCTAGATGAAAAGGATTTAATTTTTAAATAGGCACAGGTTACTTTTTGTTGGTGGTTTTTCTGGAAGATTGGCAAGCACAAATTGAATAGTGGTGTATAGCTCTTTCCCTTAGGTGCATGATACAAAGATCATATGATCTATATGATTTTATATTTTCATGTAATTGTTCTGTATTGTAATCCAATTACCTTAATCACTAAAGGTTTATGCTAATATCGTATTTTGTTCTGCCTTGACTTTGGTGGGACACCTGCCTAAATAAGATTATTATGTTTCTCATGTTCAATCCAATTACTCTTGAGAAACCAATATTCCTTAACCTAATGGTTATATTCTAGTAGAAACAAAGACTCCTTAGCCTTGATAATCTCATTTTTGGCAAGAATTCTCAATCCTGAACCATGAGGATCTCATTCTTGGTTTACAGAAGCCATAGACTGTGTTAACATAAGAGTTGGAATCTGGGAATTATAGATAATCTAGGAAAAATTATGCTTTATGAGTCCTGTTTATGGTTGTCCACAGAATAGACTTGGATAATTTAATTGTATAAAATTGATTTGGCAGCCGTGGGGAAAAGTGAAGCAAATGGTTTTAACAAACATGGAGAAAGAAGAATCATGATGTGGCAGATAGTAAAACCTTGAATGAGAAACTCCTTGAAAATAATCTGATAAATCTAATCAGTGCTTGTACTATATTGCCTGTAACAGCAATTAATGAGAAAACAATCAAAATGTAACTGAATTGCTCAATTTATTATTTAAATCTCCAAGGGTTTCCTTTTAGTTGCATTTTAAATTTAAGATTATAAACTGCATGAAACTTTCCCCCAGGGATCAAACTCAAACTACAGGGCTGATGTTGACTCAAGATGTAATTATGTGATTGCAAATGGAATGAGTTTATGCAACACAACCCATCTTGATCAAAGCATGGAAATAATTGCAAATTCCAAGTCAGTAATTGAAACTGTCAAAAAAAGTAATGAAATATTGTTTCATTCAATATATTACAAACTTTTTTACAAGTTTATTTAATCAAGCTTCAAAGATTTTGATTTTAGAAAACTTGCTGTTTTTAGGGGGAAATGCAATAAAGGATGCATTCTGTAAAGACCAGAGATACAGCAATTAACCCAAAACTCATGGGTAAAGCTTTTAAATATAGCTCTGAAGGAAAATATTTTTTGGCCCATTTTAAACAGTTTCATTATTTTGGTCAATTCTGTAATGTTTTTCTGAATGAAATCTGGGAGCTATTTACTGTAGTCCCATACATTGTTTCTGATAAGAATCAATCAGGTCCTTCTTAATCAAAAACACAAACATTTAAAAAAATAATTAAAAAAGAAAAGCAAAATAAATAAGAGGCAAACTTAAAGCAATATGGTTCTGGAATAGCAATAGACTTATATACCACTTCCCATGCTTTTACAGCCCTTTCTAAGCAGTTTACAGAGTCAGCATATTGCCCCCAACAGTTTACTGACCTCGGGAAATGGAAGGCTGAGTCAACCTTGAACTGCTCACAATTGAACTCCTGGAGTGAACAGTGAGTTAGCCCTGCAGTACTGTATTCTAACCACTGCATCACCACGGTCCTTAATAGTTGTTAACATATAAATGTCTGGATGAACAGATTGGCTCATATATTGATTATGTGACATCAAATTGTTGTTGACTGTTAGTAACCATGTAAATGGGTTATCTCAAAGGCAATCTGTTCATAACCTGACCTTTCAGGTCTTCCCTCTGTGTTCCCATTGCTTCTGTGGCTGTCCATTCACCTCCCTCCAGGTCATTATTTTCTAATTTTCCTTCCACCTGGAAAAGCATCAGAGCTTCTCCAGAAAGCTAGCTTTTTGCTTAATGTGTCTGAAATAGGATAATATGAGCCTGGTCATTTGTGTCTCAAGTGAGAACTTTTGGTTGATTTGTTTGATGATCTATTTGTCTCCTTGTTTTTTTCTCTCAATATAATAGAATTCTTTATTGGCCAAGTGTGATTGGACACTCAAGGAATTTGTCTTGGTGCAAATGCTGTCAGTGTACATAAAAGAAAAGATACATTCATCAAGAGTCAAGAATCATAAGGTACAACACTTAATGATAGTCATAGAGTATAATAAGCAGTCAAATCATACTAGGAAACAGTCAATATAAATTGTAAGGATGCAAGCAACAAGGTTACAGTCATACAATCACATGTGGGAGGGGATGGGTGATAGGGAGTGATGAGAAGATTAATAGTAATAGTAGTGCAGACTTTGTAAATAGTTTGGACAGTGTTGAGGGAATTATTTATTTAGCAGAGTGATGGCGTTCGGGGAAAAACTGTTCTTGTGTCTACTGTGTTTCCCCAAAAATAAGACACTGTCTTATTTTTTTTTTCCCCAAAAACACTAGGTCTTATTTTCGGGTAGGTCTTATATATTTATGGTGCCAAATAGTGGGTGTGAGTGTGTAGGGGGGGGTGTTTCACGGGTGCACGGTTGCTCCCTGAAAAGTCTTCCTGGAACTGGAGATTTGCACTAGGTCTTATTTTCGGGGTAGGTCTTATATTAGGGCAGGTTTAGAAAATAGTGCTAGGTCTTACTTTCGGGGTAGGTCTTATTTTCGGGGAAACACGGTAGTTGTTCTGGTGTGCAGTGCTCTATAGCATTATTTTGAGGGTAGGAGTTGAAACAGTTTATGTCTGGGATGTGAGGGGTCTATAAATATTTTCACAGCCCTCTTTTTGAATCATGCAGTATACAGGTCCTCGACTGAAGGCAGGTTGGTAGTAATTGTTTTTTCTGTAGTCCTAATTATTCTCTGAAGTCTGTGTCTGTCTTGTTGGGTTGCAGAACCAAACCAGACAGTTACAGAGGTGCAGATGACAGACTCAATAAGTCCTCTGTAGAACTGCATCAGCAACTCCTTGGGGAGTTTGAGCTTTCTGAGTTCTTTGGTTGGTCATAGTATTCTCAGGAGTCATTTCTATCATCAAAGTTCAAAAATATAAATATTTTCATTTCCATAGGTTGTCACAGGGACTACCATTGCTTGCATGATTCTGATCTTTGTAGGTAGAGATACATTGCTGCATTTGAATATCCTTTCCAAGGCCTTCATGGTTGCTTTACCAAGGTCTAGTCTCAGCATATTTATTGACTGCTGGTTACTTTACAGCTGATGATTCATCCTAGAAGCTATCCACCACTTTGATACATTCATTGCCAATTGTAAGGCTCATTTTTCTAGCTGCTGTCACAAGTTTGGTATTCTTTATATTTAATTTTAGCTCTATTTTTTTCATTTTGCTTCTTGACTTTTATTACTGAAACTTGGTTTAAAATAGGGTTTCTTGAGCTGCGATATGTACCTCCCTTGGGGAAGTATAGACAGAATCTACAATAGGTATAAAGAACCTCAGCTTTTTATTTTTATGTCATTATTAAACATACAGTTTTGCTGTATTGTTTTCATTGTTCATTTGTGTTCACTTTGGTTTTTGGATTTTCAGAGGAAGTTTGTACATTAAGTTAACCCTAAAAGGATTTGTGTACAAAGTCCATAACTGGAATGCTTTCACTGAAAAGGCCACAAGATTTTGAGCAGTGCCTCTGGATCTTAATGAAAAAGTTAGGTAACATTAAGGGGGATGATAATTTAAGATGTTTATGGTTGATATTAGTCTACCCTTTGTAGACAAATATCAACACCTTAAATTGATAAACTCGACCTAGCATTTGCATGTTTATTTTCTGTATGGTTTTAGTTGGGTCTAGGGCAATTCATCATGGCCAACTCACCATGGCCACTTTGCCACAACCAACTTGTCATGACCAACTTACTGTGGCCAACTCACCATGGGAGAACTTGCCATGGCCAACTCATTATAGGACAATTTGCTGGGTTACACTAATACAAAAAAAGAGTGGAATAGAATCATTTTAAAAAGGATGAAAAAGGAGGGATAGAATGAAATGTGAATGACAAAAATTAAACTATTTTTATTTTATTTTAAATAATTAAATTGAATTGTTAAAGTGCTCTGCAGTGAGTTGTCCTGTGGCAAGTTGGCCATGATGAGTTGGCTGTAGTGAGTAGACCATGGTGAATTGGCCATGGTGAGTTGGCTGCAGCAAGTTGTCCCACTCCAGTTTTAGTTCCAGAATACTTACCAGTATACTGCAATCACATGAAGTGTAACCTGTATTCATCAAATCAAGAGATAATGGCACATGGATCATGGAAGCTTTCTCAGTCTATCATAGCGAAGACTTTCCTGGCCATTGAGACTGCATGTCTCTAATGATACATCAGGATGAAGGAGAACCTCCAGTCTACATTTATTTATTTATTAAATTTATATCCCGCCTCACTTCCCCCCAACGGGGAACTCGAGGCGGTGTACAAAAAGATAAAAACAATATCTATACATGTAAAAAACAAAAACTCATTCATATCAGTCCAAACGTACACGGGGGAAGGACAAGATCTCAATGCCATGCCCCCCGACAAAGCCAGGTCTTAACAGCTTTGTGGAAGGCAAGTAGATTTGGGATGGTTCTAATCTCCGCGGGGAGCATATTCCAAAGGGATGGTGCCACTACAGAGAAGGCCCTAGCCCGTGGACCCGCCAGCCGACATTGCCTGGCCGATGGTATCCGGAGCAAGCCCTCCCTGTAAGATCTAACCGGGCGCTGGGAGGCATAAGGTAGCAGTAGGCGGTCTTGTAGGTATCCCGCTCCTAAGCCATGAAGGGCTTTAAAAGTTGCCACTAGCACCTTGAATTGCACCCGGAAGACCACCGGTAACCAATGCAGCTCGCGGAGAATAGATGTTATATGGGCACGCCTAGTTGCACCCATGATCACTTGCGTGGCCGCATTCTGCACCAGCTGAAGTCTCCGAGTGCTCTTCAAGGGCAGCCCCATGTAGAGCGCATTGCAGTAATCCAATCGAGAGGTGATAAAGGCATGAGCAACCATGTGTAGAGCCCCCCGGTCCAGGAAGGGTCGCAACTGGCCAAATTCTATAACAGGGCATGCTATGTTGTACAATAAAAGCCACATTCTTAATTTCCAAGCATTGTACCTGGAAGTTCCAGGCACAGTACCATACTTCCATCTTAATGGATTCAACATCAGTTTGTTTATTTTTATATTTAATTATACAACTTTGTGGAAAAATTTTCAGACCTGCCACCTTGCAAATATGAGATATCAGTTAAGATGTCATATCTGTACATGCTGTTATGTCTGGTATTATTTAAAATGTATTTCACATTTAAGTGTATTTTTACTTACTATAGCTTTGGCAGTTTTATGTTGAAGCTGAGATTACAACAAAAACTGTTGTAAGTGTCATTGATAGCTGAAAGAACATTCATACTTTCACTGAAGTCCTTTTTCTAATAACACATTAAACATATCACCATTTAAAAGTTCAAAGGTGTCAGATATCATTGTTATTTCTTTCAGCTTCTTCTCTGCTATTTCAACATTATCTTTACTTATAGTCTTGAATTTTGTATCATTATTAACCAGTTACAATATTTCAGATTTATTCAACTTTGCATCTGACTGTTGATGAGGACAATTTTAAAGAACAGTGTTCTTTCTCTTTTTTCTTAGAATTGGACTAAAGGAAGATGATTTAGGCAAAAGAACTAAGAACTGTTCAGTTAGAGCATAGGTGTCAAACTCGATCCTGCCACATGACGTATCATAACATATTGTGACTTTTTTACTTTTGTGGAGCAGGAGTGGGCATGGCCTGTGCATGACGCATCCAGCACGCGGGCTGCCAGTTTGACAGGCCTGCTAGAGAGAAAAGAGACTGCCAGCAGGAGACCTCCAAACCACCAGTATTTCTGTTTCCAAAACCTTTACAACACATATTAAAATCAAGTTTGGACTATTTCCTTTTTATTTCCTTTTTTCTCATATTGATGCTGACATTCACAGCACAATGTCTTAGATATGTTTATAGTTTCCTAGTCTAGTAAATATTAACCAATTAGTGGTTTCCTTAACTGCCTCCAAGCTGGCCAGTCGCTGAGTGATCATTTAATCCATTCACAGCATCAGCTTTCAGTGTATTAGTGAATTTTCAAAAAAGAAATGAAGGAAGGAAGGAAGGAAGGAAGGAAGGAAGGAAGGAAGGAAGGAAGGAAGGAAGGAAGGAAGGAAGGAAGGAAAGACTTGCTAACATTGTTCCTCCTATCTAAAATTCATTTATTTGAATGAATAATTTTGTATACATTTGTATATATTTATTGTGCAGTTTGCCAGTCATTCCTGGGTAGATAAATTTATTAAAAAGTCTTTCCCAGTGGTTGTGCAATTAGCAACAAATTGTCATTCAAAGGTTTTTCTGAATAGTGTGACTGCAACTGCAACATAAATTTAAACTGGGAAGTGGAGTGGATGCAATAACGCTAAATTCTAAATAAAGGATCTTGGAACTTGCTGAACCAGATGTAAACTGCTTTATTGAGCTTCTATTTCATAAATTATATTTCAAGACAAGAAACTGACTGCAGGTACCTGCCATGCAGGAAAAGGGGTGGAAAAAGGAATGGAAAGGGAAAAAGAATGATTAGCATAGCAATAAGGGTATAACAAGCAGTCTCTTCAATGGGCTGCAAAAACATAACTGAAGAAAGTAATGTAAAAATGTTATTTTCAAAAGCAAAAATGGTTTTTCTTGACAGAGAAATGATGAGGAAAAAGACACTTATATATTATATTGAAGTACAGTTACTATATCATGAACGTTATCAATGGTAGAGTATTCCTGTAATTGATTGATTCATCCAATGTCTATGGAGATTCCAACCTAATGGCTCACAGTTTTTCCATGCTTGATTTTTTTAATTAGAAACGATAAAGTAAATCCATCCTTATGTCTAGATTTATGACATATACCAATTCAGTTCAACCTTCAAAACTGTGAGTTAGGAATTCCATTTCAAGTTTTGATCAGTAGAATACCTGTTAATTCTATACTGGAGGAAGTGGAGAGCTAGGATAGTTGAACCCAACTATCTAGCTTAACTTGCAGGTAAGCCTTTTGTAGTCACTGAGTTTCTGCTAAAAGGAATTTCCCCATTGAAGCAAACTGCCTGGGAAGACTAGGTTTTTGTTCATTCTTTAATAATAGGTTTCTGGATGGATAGGCTTTAAAAATCTCTGCCTAACGACAGGGGTTAATTAAATTATAAACTCTGTAATTCTGGAAAATTATCAAGCAACAAAAGACTTATCTGGCAAAAATCACCTTTTCTGCTTTTATCTGCTACACAGATAATTTTCTCTTCCCATCTACACACTTGACCTTTCATTCAAGCAGGGGTCTCAGACTCAAATTGCCATGTGCACTGCATATGGACTAGTTCATTAACCTGGTCATTGCATTACAGAAACGTTTTCATACATTGATATAAAAGCCTCTACTGACTCAAAAATAAAGGGAATGAAGAGGATCCTGTTATACTATTAAGCATAAATTTGTTACATAAAATATCTTAACTGTGAAACAGCTCCTCTTTTCCACGAATTCATTTTGGCCATATAAATAGCTACATAATGACTGTAGGTATTGCTTTTATTACTAGTAGCAAGATGTTGGGTTGGTGGTGGTAAGGGGAGTAGGTGAGTAAAGAAATGCAAGTCCTGATCAATCCCTGGCAATGTTGGTATTTCATTGCAGGACTAAGAATTTCTGCTTAGACCAAGAGAGAGCTAGATATGCCTGGCCAAGACTGGCAAACTGTCCAGTTACCATCCTGTTCTGTGTGTGAGTGAAAAATGTTCTATTATTTGGAGCCACCAGTAAGCTTCCTTTCCACCCCTATCTCTCCCTATCTCCATCAGCCCAGTCATCTAGCATGTTCTTCCTTCATGGCTGTCAGCCTCATTGGGTAAACCAGATCAGAAAATCAACTGCACAGAAAGGCTATAACCACTTGTTCCAAGACTGAATATAATAAGAGAATCTTGCAAGGTTTTTTTTTTAATTCATATTTATATGCCATCCTCCTCCGGAGACTCAGGGCGGCTTACAATTTTTGGAGCACAACCCAATGCGCTCAGCAATAGCCTTCATTCCATTGTATATGACTGCTTATTACTAGGGCTTTTTGGCCCCCCCCAAGAGGCATTTTTACAAAGTCAGCTTATTGCCCCCAACAATCTTGGGTCCTCAATTTACCTACCCCGAGAGGATGGAAGGCTGAATCAACCTTGAGCCTGGTGGGATTCGAGCCTGCACTAATTGCAGGCAGCTGTAACTAAGTGCTAGGCGTTTAACAGCCTGCACCACCAAGGCCCTTTTACTGTACCCTGTTTTGCTGTACCCTTTCTTATGGACCAGTAAATTAGGGAACTATCTGTGTGAGATGCTTCTGAATGTTATCTCACTGCTCTAGGCTTTAAAGAAGTTTCACTCCTGTTGCATAGGTAACAGTTGTTCAATATTTTCAACAAGGGCAACTTCCTTACTTTCTACAATTGTTTACTGGGCCAATTAGGGAGCAGTGCTGCCACCTTTAGAGATAATCTTGACCAGCTGACAGTTGTGCTGGGTTTCTTTTTTTCCTAAGCAAATTGCAGGCTACACAAAAAATGACTGGAATGCCACATGCAGCTTTTGGTCCATTACTTTAAGACCCCCTACAAGGCCTGAGATGCAAAAATATAAACAATGTTAGAGGCAGCAAATAGACATAACAATACTTTTCATAATTTGTCCCAACAGGTCAACTTGGAGTCCTAGCATAGGACAATAAATGAGATGGGGCTTTTTGTACATTGTTGGTGTAGGGATTTATTATATGAACAAAAGGAAACAGAGGTGAAGATAAATTATGGAAACTTAAACTTAAAATATTGCATGAATTTAATAATAGAGTAGCTTTCACAGCTGCTACTTACTGGGGAAATGAATACGTGCTGACATTTTGCTAGCTATGCAACTAGCTAGTCCACAGCAGATCTAAAATTGAACTTAACTACAGAATGTATATCCTCATATGCTGCTTGTGTTCAAGCAGTATGGACTGGAATGGCCCAGAACCAATTGTCAACTGCCATATAGATGAGCAAAAAAATTTTGTGCTTTGCTTTTTTCTAGCAGTTATAGTATTATTGTCACATGAGCCAAGAGGTAATTTTTACTCTAGGCTTTGGTAGAGTTAAAGTTTTTTCGACAGCTGGTGTGCCTAGGGATAAGAAAGCAACCCCAGAGTTGTTGCCATATTTTTATCTCTTGTGCAAACCCAGTTTTATGGTTTAATATATTTTGCAAACTCAGAAAATTGGATTGAATAAATCCCATAATTATGTTAAATACAAATGAGTGTGTTGTATGAATAGAACCCACATATGGTTTATTCTTCCCAGGCATTCTTTCCATCCTGCACATCTTACAGATACTCTTTCTTTTCCCTTGCATTTGAGTGCATTTATTTACCGTACTGTACTTCTAAAGAAAGATTTGAAGCAAATCATATCTTCCTGCCCAGATGGAGTGAAAATCACAAAACAAAAGTATGTGGTTCTTTTTTTATGCATTGCTTGTTTACGTAGATAACTGTTTGTTTTGAATCAGGGTAATGAAAAGAGAATCTGTTTCAGTATTTATGGAATTACAGGATAACGTTGACAGAAATTATATGCATGGTTCTGGGAAGAAGATTACTGAATGTTTCAGCATAACATGCAAGAAGCTCTTTAAAAATGAATGCTCTGGCTGTGACCTAGTGAGCAGCTACAGCCATCATAGGCCCAGATAACATACAATAAGACCAGTGGTGGGATTCAAAATTTTTTACTACCGGTTCTGTGGGCGTGGCTTGGTGGGCGTGGCAAGGAAAGAATACTGTAAAATCTCCAGTCAGAGGTGGTATTTGCCGGTTCTCTGAACTACTCAAAATTTCCGTTACTGGTTCTCCAGATCTAGTCAGAACCTGCTGAATAAATCTCTGAATAAGAGGATAAGATCTCTATTTGTTTCTGGTGAGTAGGAATCTATTGCATATTTAAAGAATTAAATCAACAGTATGGTACTATGATTTGATACAGTGGAAATGCTCAGTCTCCAAAGATTACCCAGGGCTCTGTAAACATACATAAAGTATGTTCTTCAGGGGAGAAAGTTATATGCTTGATCACTAGTAAAACCACACATTTCAGTAGTCACACATACACAAACACAGACATCATGGAATAAATACTTTGAGAATTCTTAAAATGGAGTACCATGTGTCAGAGAAGGAGACATGATATTTCCCAGAACTAACTGAAACAAAAACATCTTGGTTTCACAACTGAATAACAATAACAATGCCATTTTGAATACCTATTGGGGCATAACAATTAGGCAAGGAATTGTACTACAATTGTAGTTCCATGTTTTTAATCTCATAAGGCTGATCCTTATTCCAGCGGTTGGAGGGAAAAGAAGGTCTTGATGTTTTTCAGAAGTATTAAAGGAGCCTGCTGAATTTCAGAGGGAAAGGAGTTCCATGGGGCAGAGGCTGCTAAGGAAAAGGCATATTTTCTAGCTCCTATAAGATGGCAACATTTAAGGGGACTAGGAGTATACCAGTCTATCTAATCTGAGCCTTGTAAGATGAGCTTCTTGTGGGTTGCAAGGGAAAGCTTAACTATATTTTTTGTCTTGATATTTTATTGTATGTAGATGTGGTTTTATCTTGTGATTATGAGTCACTTAGAATTTGGCATAAGATGGGAAGCTATATAAATGTTTTAAATAAATAAATATTTTAAAGGAGAAATGTGAACATAAATGTATTGAACAAATATTATCTTGATCATACAGGAAGCTACCATAATGCCCTTTTAAAAAGACTTTGGGAGATCAGGCATTCCAAAGGAGGAGGAGCAGAATTCCTTAAGGGCATGAGCGCCCAAAGAAGCTTTTCAGCCTCAGCCTTTCAAAAATATTTGGTCCCAAGCTACCATAAATTATAGCAAGTATTCTACAAAGTAGATAGGTTACCATTACATTATTACATATCATCATTACATTAATGATGAAAGCAAATAAATGATCAGAGTTTTTCCACAAAAGTGGATTTTGGGTATTATTTATTGTTCTGCGCAAAAAGGACAATAGTGATGCACACAAACACAAATAGATGCTGCACAGTTGAGTGTTCTTTCTGACACTTACCAAGTTCTCTGGAACTAAATTACTCCTCCTACCATGTTATACAAATCCCTTGAGAGGCTCTGTTGTTACTCTGAGTAAGTCACCCAGATGTTATGTGGGCAGAAATACCTATCTCCAGATTAAAAGTCTGTGATTATACTTGCCAACCACCTATTAAGAAAGCATTAAAGGGGAGAAATTACCCTTCATCCTTCTTTCACTACAAAAGCAGCTTTGTATGCCCCTGTTTAAATTGCCTGGCCTTAATTCCGATTCTCTTGCTCTTTACACAGTATGCAGGATCAGTGTGCTCCATCAATAAGGCCTTTGCAGCTGTCAGGAGAAAATCTCTATGACTTGAAAATTAGTGAAGGCAAGAAACATAAACAGGACCTGTGCAAACAAAAGAAGAGCTTGTCCTCATTTTCCCTACTGTTATAACATTTAAACATGTGGTTAAGTAACCCATTTCCGTAAATGATGTGAACTCAGCAGGCAAACGTATATGGTTTAATTTCCTTTCAACAGAGAGAGAACACTGGAAATATTTTTGATACTTTTATGACATGTTTATTAACAGTCTTAGACAATGCTATTGAAGCATACACACATACTCAAATAAGTAGCAAAGAATCAGTCCTCACCAAATTTCCCTGAAGTAACTCTTATCATGGGATAACATGTCATATCATGATTTGTTTAAGAGTGGAAGAAAAAGGCATTGCTTCTCACAAGGACAGGCATCAATAGTGGAATCTCCTAAGAATTCAACTAGTAGTTTTTAAACTACTTCATAAGACTATTGTAATGCGTTCTACATGGGACTACCCTTGAAGATCATTCGGAGGCTACAGCTGGTCAGAGTGCAGTAATATGGATTGTTTTAGGGAACCCAATAATGGCCCTGTAACACCACTTCTCCATGAGCTGCATTGTTTGTTGGCCTGCTTCCAGGTGCAGTTCAGGGTGTTAGTGATCGCCTTTAAAGTCCTTCATGACATGAGTCCAGGTTATTTGAGGGACCTTCTCACCCCACAGGGATTGACCCACCCCACTTTTGCTAGCAGAAGAGGCATGCTACACTAACCCTCAGCCCGATTATTCTGACTGGCAGGTTCAGGAGGAAGTTCTTCTTTGCTGTTGCTCCTGCCCAGGGATGGGATCCAACAGGGTTAACTACCGGTTCGGTGATTTACGAGGTTCAGTGATTTACTATGCGCTTCCCTGCACGCTGCTCACGCGCCTGTAAATCATCATCAGCTTGGTGCCTGGACAGCTGAGCAGCGCTGCATGCAGAGAAGCAGCCTTTGAAAAAGCACTTTTTTCCTGCTTTTTTAACTCAGCTGTGCCTTGCATGGCAGCTGAAGTTGAAAAAGCAGGAAATAAAGGTCAGGTAAGAGCCCAGGCAGGCGGGTGGGAAAAAACATTCAGAGCTACTGGTTCTACAGAACCGGACAGAACCGGTAGAAACCCACCCCTGCTCCTGCCCTCTGGAAGATCTTGTCCCTTGATGTGATGTTGGCCTATACCGTCCTGATCTTTCATAAGAGCCTAAAGATCTGGCTCTGCCAATTAGCTTCAGGGCCCAATGTGAGAACAGGATAGTGGAGCTGGTTGATTGAGTAACAACAGATCCCACCTCCCGCTGTTCTCTTCTCACGTATCTTTGATTTTAAACTTTAATAATCTTTGCTTTTAATTTATTCATGTTAATGCAGATATATTTTTATGTCTGTAATCTACCCAGAGTTACCTTATAGTAAGATGGGAGCCAATAAATTTTATAATAAATAAATTTTTGTAATTAAGAAACAGCACATTTTTCAGATTATATCCAATTATTTAGGATGGTTAAAACAAAAATAGAATCTGAAAAGCTCCAAAGGAGAAGTGGTGTCAGGTACAAGGAACCAGGAATAGGAGCAGAATTCAAAGCACTATAAGTTTATTACATGCTACCTACACACAAGAATCTGATCTACTAACACTCAAGCCAAATTGGAACTAGATAAGGGTCAATGGAATTCAGGGGAAGGGGGATGGACTTAGGTCTCTTGTGGGAACATAAGGATTCAAAACTGATGATGAATTTAACCCCGGTCTCAGCCTGCTCATCTCCTACAAGGGATGTTAAAAGGGCAAACTGTGTATGTGTGGACAGAATTTTACCATCAATAAATGACCAGAAAAAAGATTGTTGAGTTTCTAAGCGTGCAGCTCAGTGAGAACACCCACTTAATTTGTGGCTGCTCTCAAAAATTATGCTCTGAGTTACCCTGTAATAAGATGGGCAGCCAATAAATGTAATAATAAATAAATAAATGCTCAGGTTGGGAATCCTTAGGAAAAGAAGTTAACATAAATCAATCAAGACTGTACTGGTTTAGAACAAGGACAACCACTGGACCTTTGGAAGGACTGCAGAGAACCATTATGAGATGCTCTAATGTTACTGGAAAGTTTCTCCTCTATTTTGTCTTTTAGGGATGGGGTGCAGGTCTTTTCAGAAGAAACTGCTTCTATCCCCAGTATTTAAAATTTCCCCAGTCTCTACAAAATTAGCCTCCCCCACCCCCCAAAAAAACCCTTTTTGGCTGTGAGGTCTGGTAGACTTAGGTGAAAGGATGAAAGCAGAAGCTCCCATATGCAAATTGCTTCCAATAATCAGAACTCCAAAAACAAACTAAAATCACATAGTTGAATTTCAGAGGGCAATTTCAGTATGCTGCTGATTGGAGAGCCATAGCACATTTTTTAAAAAATCAGTCCATAGGTAACTAGTAATGATGAACAGAATTTTGACAGCTTTAAGAGGAATTAAACAATGTGAAATATAAGGTAATTGGTTTTAGCTTTATTTCTACTTCCTCTTGTTACCTACTGCAGTTTAGCATAACAGAAAAGGGTTACCTTGGAGCTGTATCTCATTCATGGCTTATCTTGTGGGATCAAATGTTGGACTAGATGTTTAGTCTAGATTCAATATGACTCTGCTCATATTCTTATGCTAACACAGTTCTTTCATGGTTTTTCAAGCTATTTCCACAATAGCTAAATTCATTCTCTATCAAACTCAAACCACTACAAATCTCTATTCCTAAAAAATATCACCCTCCAAAAGGAAGAGAAGAACATTTCAATCAGTCAAGGATTGTATATATTCCTAAAGTTCCTGCCTGCTCATTAGTTGTTTGTTGATGCTAATCAAACAAGAATGTTTTTTTAAAAAACCTCCTTTCATTTAATGTTCAATAGCAACAGGACTGAAAGTCAGTGTTATTACTTGAATAACTTCTATTAAAGCAATAAAATATTTGGCAATTAAACTAGTAGCATTTACAACCCCAAAAAGAAAGTAGAAAACCTGCTGGAACAGCTACCAAAACGTATTTTTCCCCCCACTAACCTTTCATTACTGTAATTGATTGTGCCACATAAAAGTGCACTGCTTTGCAAATTTTCACTTTTTTCCAGTGCTGGGGCGATTAAATGACTTCATATTCCTATGAGGCACATTTAGGCACTTCCTGGGAGACACAGATTTGTATTCTGTTGAAGGGACACATCTATCTTGCAGAAATCTTTCTATGTACCATTCAGCAAGAGACAGTTCCATCCAACCAGAAAGGCTTCTGTTATGTATGCAGGTTTGAATGTCATTGGTTTAGTTTGAACTGTTCTTGTAAAATGTCAGAAATGATTGGTTTAAAAAGTGCGGGAAAATCCTGCACTCTGATTGGCTGGCAACTGCGGCTGCTGGCTATAAGTAGCAGCTGCAGCCCAGCCAAATCAGGTCTGTTATGAGCTGTAGTCACTAATAAACTCTTCACTGAAGCACTCTGCATCTGACTCTTCATGCAAACTTAACACTGGCGACGAAGGTGGGATCCTTCCTGAAGAGAAGACGACACAGAAAACAAGCTGAGAGAGATGGCTGCGCTGAACACTCCCCCAGCCCTGTTCGATCTGACGGCAGAAGACTGGGACTCGTGCAGATCGTTTCCAAATGTATTTGGAGGGAAACGATCTCGCCGACATTTCCGAGAAGCGGAAGAGGGCGGTCTTTTTCATGCACTGCGGTCCGGCAGTTTTCAAGATGGCGAAGGCATTGGCGGGAGCTGCAGACGTGAAGGTAATGGAATGGCCTGATTTAGAAAAGCTTTTAAGAGCCCATTATGCCCCACAAGTATCGTGCCTCTTTAAGAGACACGAATTTTACTGTCAGGATCAAGGGGAAACTGAAAACGTTAATGACTTCATGGCAAGTTTAAGAGACATTGGGGGTGCATGCGAGTTTAACAACTTGGAAGAGGCCATGCGCGATCTATTTGTTCTAGGCCTCAAAGACAAGGTGCTTCAGAATAAATTATTATTAAAACCTAAGATCACGTTGAAGGAAGCCATAGAAGAGGCCTCCTCAGCAGAAGCCACAAAGTCCTCAGCAGCAGCCATGAAGAAAATTAACAAGGCCTCAAGCCATCCTGATGTGGAAAAGTCCACAACAACTCATTGCGAGCAAATAGATTCTGAGTCAGACTGTAGTGAGGTGGAGGAAGGAATTTATAGACTCAGAATGGAGAGGAAAAAGAAAGACCTGGGAAGAAAGAGGCAAGATTTTTACTGCAGAGGTTGTGGGGGGAGCCACCCCCGCACTGAATGCCACTTTCTTGATACCATCTGCCTACATTGTGAGAAAAGAGGTCACCTAGCAAGAGTCTGCAAATCATCCAGAACTCCACCCCACAGAAGAAAGTTTCCTGACAAAGAATTCAAGCCTAACAACTTCAGTGAGAAAATGGGGTGCAACACAGAAGCAAATGGGAAGAATGAAACTCATCAAACAGTCACCATTGGTCATTCTTCACCCTTAAGAAGCAGAAAAGTACATGTGAAGGTACTAATTGAAGGAAGGCCTTGCCAAATGGAAGTGGACTCAGGCTCCTATTTATCTATGGTGTCATGGGACACTATTCACAGACTACTCCCAAACATTCAGAAGAAGCATTTCCAGAAGCAAGCACTGACTCTTAAAGACTACCAAGGGAACAAGATTCCAGTAGTTGGAACAAGAGAATTCAACGTGAAGTTCAAAGGCCACACCAAACATTTGCCCTTGACCATCGTGGACAAGGATCGCCCAAGCTTGCTGGGACTTGAGTGGTTCAATCCACTAGGCATCAAGGTGACTGGCATCAATCACGTGAGCAACACTGAATGGGAGGAGGCCTTGAAGTCTGAGTTTCCAGAGGTCTTCAGCGATGGATTGGGCAAGTATATGGGGACCCCTATCACTTGCAACCGAGATCCCAAGGTGCCCCCAATTTGTTTAAAGCCCAGAAGCGTCCCATTTGCCTTAAAGGAAAAAATTGATGCACAATTAGATAAACTAATAGCTCAAGGAGTTTTAGAGCCCACTGACCACTCCAGATGGGAGACGCCCATAGTCACACCAGTCAAGACTGATGGGTCAGTAAGAATCTGTGGAGACTATAAGGGGATATTGAACCATGCACTTCAACAGAGCGCATATCCAGTTCCAGTGGTGCATCATTTATTACATTCACCTGGCAGGGGTACAGTCTTTGCCAAATTGGATCTGGCCCAGGCATATCAACAACTAACAGTTGATGATGCCACTGCAGAGGCCCAAACCATTGTGACTCATAGAGGTGCCTTCAAATGTAAAAGATTACAGTTTGGAGTAAGCGTGGCACCAGGCATCTTCCAAAGCCTTATGGAAAGGATGCTCCAAGGACTGCCAGGGGTAGTGCCTTACTTTGATGATGTGTTAATCTCTGCTGAAAATGACACTCAGTTACAAGAAAGACTCAGAGAAGTCCTTACCAGATTCAGGGAAGTGGGGTTAAAAGTCAAGGAAGAAAAATGCACTCTTAGAACTGACAAGGTTGAGTTCTTGGGCTACATGATTGACAAGCATGGCATCCACCCTACAGATGCCAAGGTTCAAGCAATCAAAGAAGCCCCTAGACCAAAATGCAAAACAGATTTACAAGCCTTCCTTGGACTTATTAACTTTTATCACATGTTCCTACCTCAGAAGGCAACCATTGCAGAACCATTACACAGACTACTGGACAAAAAATCAGTTTGGGTCTGGGGCAGGAAGGAACAATCTGCATTTAACAATATTAAAAGACTAATCATGTCTGATGCTGTACTGATTCAGTTCTCTGAGAATTTGCCTGTTGTACTGACTTGTGATGCATCCCCTTTTGGAGTGTGGGGGTTTGAGCCACAGGCTTCCCAGCAGGAGGGAAGCCCCTATTACATTTTACTCTCGCACTTTGACCAAAGCAGAGAGGAATTACAGCCAAATCAGGTCTGTTATGAGCTGTAGTCACTAATAAACTCTTCACTGAAGCACTCCGCGTCTGACTCTTCATGCAAACTTAACAGCTTCCTAAAGTTTTTTCTTAGTATCTGAATACAGAATGTAATTCTGAAAGTATTGCTGGAGACAACTTTATTCTCACTCGTTTAGAAAAACCACAAGAGCTATAATTCCATGGCAACTAATTGTTAGATAATCTCCCTAAAGTGTTTGAATGACTAGGAAATACCTAAAAAGACGTATTATATCTGTGGTGTGTGCAGTGTGACTATTCCTTTAAGAGAAATTGCCAATTCTACAGTCCTATGCCTACTTACCTGGAAATAAAATTTATTGACTTTATTAGAACTAAGAAGAGTTACTTTTGACTGACTGTGAGAAATAGTTCTGGTTGGGCAATACATCATGCTAAAATTGGCTGCTTCAAGTCAAGATGAATTGTCTAAACCATAGCTGTCTGTGTTCACTCAGTGGCTGAATTTATACTACAGACTAAGTGAAAATCAAATAAATCACTTTATTGTAGAATGCATGAATGTTACTGCTCTGAATTTAGGATGTTGATTTCTGATCTCTGGAGATATCATATGGAACAATGGATTTGTTATAGTCTAGAAGTACATAATTAAAAATGAAATAAATTATTGCAACATTCTCCAATGTCCAAAACAGGAGAAAGTCCTGTACTTCTGAAACTGTTAAGCAGGTGTGTCTATCAACACCTTCTTTGGTTTTAAATAGATAGATAGATAGATAGATAGATAGATAGATAGATAGATAGATAGAATGGAAAATGAATTATCTATCTTGTCACATTTACCTGGAAATAGAAAACACTGAAGAAGTCGGGGCCAAAAGACCAATTGCATTTCAACAAGGGTAGGGTTTATAGTATGATAACTATTATCCTACTATTGCTTCTAATAAATTTTGTAGGGTTCTATGGCTTTTAAGAAGCCTTTCTTGCCTGCATTATTGAATTGACTACAGAACTGCATCTTCATAACAGAATAATAGAGTCAGAAGAAATCTTGGAGGTCTTCTAGTCCAGCCTCTTATTCAAGTAGAAAACCTTATATCATTTCAGACAAATGGTTGTCCAATCACTTCTTCAAAACCTCCAGTGTTGGAGCACCCACAATATCTGAAGGCAAGCTGTTCCAATGGTTAACTGTTCATAAAAATCTATGATGAGTTTCCAATGCTCTGAAAGTTAGAAGGGAAGAGGATGGGCAGCAGCATGGTAGATGCACTCAGTTGCAGTGGCAATGAGTGCACCACTGAGAGACCTGAAAGAACAGATTAGAGACACATGGTCATTGAGAAAATCTATCTAATTTCTAAGCATAGAAAATATTGATGACTCAATAATGAGACCACACTAGGAATGTCATGCATTGTTCTAGTCACTGCATCTTGAAAAAGATATTAGAATTAGAAAAGATGGTAAAAGAGATAACCAAAATGACTGAGAGGGAGGAGCAATGCATAAAGCAATTGGAGTTCTTTAATGTGGAATGAAGCAGAGTACGAGACATGACATAGTTATATAAAATCATGCATGAGAATGAGGAATGAGAGAATTGTTTTTTCCCTCTCTTAAAATATTGGAGCTCAAGGTCATCTACTGAAATTAAATGTAAGGATTTTCAAGGTCTATAGAAGGAAATGCTGTTCCATATAGTACAAAATTAAACTGCAGGATTAATTGCCAGCAGTTGGAGTACAATAGTGGCATTCAGTTTGGGTGTTTTTAAAAGAGTGCTATTAATGGTTATGGATATTAGTGGGTTTTTTACTACTGTTTGAACATGGGTAGCCTTAAAGACTGGTTGTTAGAAACTTATCCAAGTGAGCTATAGATTTGTCTACCAAAATTTTGCTGTAAATCTGAGAAGATAGCAATAACAATAGCACCTAGTCTTATATATAACTTCATAGTGCTTTACAGCCCTCTCTAAGCAGTTTACAGAGTCAGCACATTGCCACCAACAATCTGGGTCTTCATTTTACCAACCTTGGAAGGATGGAAGGCTCAGTCAGTCTTGAGCCAGTCAGAATCAAACTCCTGGCAATGAGCAGTGAGTTAGCCTGCAGTACTGCATTCTAACCACTGTGCCAACACGGCTCTTTATTTACTATACTTATTCTCTTTGCCCCACAGCATCCAAGGCCACTATCCCTGAGAATTGGTGTAATCTATTCTGAAAAGGGAAATAAAGAAGTTCTTGGCCTTTGTTTTGTTGGAAGAAATATCCTTCTGGGTTCAGTTCCAAGTGGGAAAAAGGCACTGGATTCATGGAAGTTGCTTGGAAAGAAGGTTTAATGGTGGACAGGACCACATGCCTTGGAGCTTCTGAGAGATACTGAGAGTTCCTTGGTTTTATTCCTTCTCTAAGCTTTAAACTTCCAGGAGCACAGGAAGAGTATCCTGATTGGATGCTGTCAGGGGTCATAACTAGCTTTGTAGGTTGTATGTGTGCTAAGTTTGGTTGAATCCTGCTGGGTGATGTAATCTTCCCTGGTGCCATGTGGTGAGATGGGTAATCTTATCATGCCCTGACGGCCATGTCTTAATCCCATCACCCTGGACCTGAAGGGGGAGCAGGGAGCTGCAGGAAGCTGCTTTAAGGACATGTTTCTCCTTTCTCATCCAGGGAAATATAATATTCTGCCTTTTTAATATTTCCTAGAATATTTCGTTCTTCTAGGAGAGGGGTGGGTGCTAACTTTCTAAGTTTAATGTGAATGGAAAAAGAGTTCAGAATAGCCAGGATACTACTTTCTGGTTCTTTCACTGTGTGATGGACACACAATGTCTGACCATAGAAGCATATCTGTAGTTCCAACTAAGCCCATCACCAGTACTTATTATCCACATCTTTATGAGTACAGCAGTGGTGCCATGATCCTCCCATTCCTAGGAGCAGAAGGGAAGGTTAATTTTTACTCCCCATAGGAATATAGAGCCTTGTGATATCTTAAAGACTAATTATAATCATATCATATTTTATAGGCTAGGGTGGAGAGACAGAAAAACTTTCATATGGGAAGAGACTGTTACCAAAATATTCAGGTACAATATATTCAAGGTCTCAAGGTCAACACCCACATGTTCATTTGGGCCAAAGGTACAAGATAACAACTATATTTCTCACAAGTCTGAATCCCTTACCATATTTTCTGCACTATAAGACACACATTTCCTCCCCCAAAAAGTAGGTGGAAATATCTGTGCATCTTATACAGTGAATGTTGCCAAAGCCCTGCCATCCGCCAACCCATACCCTTCAGCCTCTGCCTCCCAGCAATTTGCCTCCTTGCAAATAGAAAACAAGCTGGTCAGCTTCAGCACAGCCTGGTTTAGCATGAGCTGTGGGGATCGCCATTGTCCATCACCACCACTGTGAATCCCATTTTTGGGCTCTGCACACCCCACTTTTGGCCTCCGCGCATCCTGTTTTCAGCCCGTTCCATATATTGGCGGTAGCGATAGGCGGAGGTGGCAATCTCCACTGCCTGGAACGGGCCAAAAATAGGACGCACGGAGGTCAAAAATGGAAGGCACAGAGGCAGCAATAGGCAGCAGTGATGGGCAGCAGTGATCCCCGCAGCCTGGAACAGCTGATTAGTGGTATTCCAGGAGGTGGATCTAACCACCAATTAGCTGCTCATGCTAAATCAGGCTGTGCTGAAGCTGACAAGCAAATTGTTGGGAGGCAGAGGCAGATTTTTTTTCTTGTTTTCCTCCCCAAAGGCTAGGTTGTCTTATGGTCTGGAATGCCTTATGGTGCAAAAAATATGGTAACTTTTTAAAGTCCATTAACTCTATCAATGGTGGGCTCCTGGTTAGACTTACTAAAATCAGAGATTTTTCCAAAGTTGGTTGATGCCTTTGCTGCTGAAATCTTAGGCTTGTTCTTGAAAATAAACTGGATTTTCTCAGCCTAACCGGAAATATATTAGTAACAAGGACAGGCAGGGTTGATGAACCAAATCTAGCCCAAGGATTAGATTTTCATAACACAGTATAAAATAGCAGTGAACCAACAAACCAGCCATTTAATGCAAATTTTTTATTTCCATTTAATTGGATTTTGTTACTTTGTTAGAATTTTCTGATCTTCAAATGCCTGGTTTTCTCATAATTAAACTTATTTGTTGACTCTTCAGTGCAAAGATTTCAATATACCGTTCTGAATATCGTATGTATAGTGTCCAGTTACAAATTTATTGTGACTCAAAGAGAGAAATTATGTTTGGAATACAAGGTTATTCACAGAGACTATGCAATTGTAGAAAGAGTTGCTAGGGCTGTCAGGCTATTTCGCTTCAAGAACCTATACCTGTATATTAAAAGAGAATTTAAAAAAAAGAATATGGTTGTTTGAAAATAATTAGGATAACTGATTTTTCTCCCATGAGATAAAATAAGAATGGTTAGTATTCTGCCATGAGAAATGTCAGGACACATGAAATCAAACTTGGCTAAGAGAAAATGATTCTATTATGTTCTCAGCATAGAATGATGCCATGTAAAGAACTGTAATCCAATGACATCTTCTGTTCCAACAATTTTTACATTAGCTTATTTGCCCAGGTTAAGTCCAATCACATCTACAGGGTTTTGTCCATAATCTCATTAGATTTGAGAAGAAACGTCTGTTCCATCCATTACAACTCAAAGGCACATTTTCCATTAAAACTGCTAATACCTGAAACACATTTCTAGACAATGTGCATTAAGGTCACAAGGTGAAAAAAAAACTAGATAATGGGCTGGTATAAAGTAATGCAATATGCACACAGCAAAAGCCTTCTTGAAACTGGGGTGGAGGTGGGAATGATAAAATCCATTAAAAGGATACTCAGCTTTCTTGCTATAGCCTATTTTTAAAAACTTTCCCTTTATTGTTTGTAACTTTTTTTCATCTCACTTTCAATGCTCATATTTAATAAATTTCTGGAAAAAGACATTTTAGCTCTTGCAATCAAGAGTTGCTTATCTCAGTCTGCATACCATATATTTTCCATGAAGAAAGTCTCGTGTTGGATCCTTGATTTCTCCAGGGAAAATTAGGAAAGATTCTTCTTTGAAGCTCAGGAAAATTGCTGCTGGCCAACATAGAAAATAATATCAGAACCAATAGCCTACCTTGGAACACGGCTTATGTTCACATACCATTATTTAATATCTGGATTCTTACTATGTATATAAAAAAGAAAGCTATAACATCCCTGTACATTTTGCAACAATGATCTATCTACAATAAATTCTGATCCTCTGACATGGAAAATGAAATGATCATGTATTTTTCATGTCCACCATGTTTTGGAATGACGTTTGACATTTAGTGAACAAATAAATCTATTTTGCAGAGATGCAAAACTTGATGTGGCTGCCTTTAGGTCATTTTTTCCCCATTCAGATAAGTTGGTAAAGCTTATGAGTTTAGGTCCATATATCTTTTTCTTATTGAACTTGAAATCATTCCATTTCATTTAAAAATATATTATTGTTTTCAAATTATTGGAGATTTTTGTATCTGAAATTCAAATATAAAAGCCAAAGTGGAGAGATTACAAAGCAAAATATGATTTTAAAAAAACTCCATAATCTTAATCATCCTGTTTAGTATAGTATTACAAGACAAAGTCTAAAATATTAAAAGAATATGTAACTGTTCTGGTTTATCTTTTATTGTTCACAGATACAGCAATAAGCAGAAAAAGAAAACTAGGCAAGATCATATATATAGTACTTATAGAAAATGCTATTTTTCCAAGGGGTAATGGAAATTTAGTTCAATATATTTGGAAGGCACCAGCTTGGGGAAAGTTAATGAGATTTTTTGACCCAGTATCATACAAACATAGCTTATCATACCCATGTTTGAAATGAACCAGACAACCAATGAATTAATATACCGAAGGCAGTGGCATGGAGCAAACTTTGTAACCAATTTATCCAGAAGGATTTCCGAGCAGGTCAGAATAGGCATATACAATCTGATGTTCCAAGGATAAATACAACTCCTGGTTTTCAAAGTGTGGATACAATTTTTTGACTTTCTTTAAAACTTATCTCTGAACTATTACTGTTTTTAATTCAACCTCCATTTCAGGAAATCTGGAAAATTATCAAGTGTGCTTGCAATACACATCCATGTATAAAGAGTAGTGGAGTTTTATCATTGTATCATTGATTTCAAATGCAGTTGAAGTAATCATGCTTACTAGTAATCATGCTAAGTTGGCACCATCGAAATGATTGTAGCCACATTGTAACTACAATGAGCCATGGTGGTGCAGTGGTTAGAATGCAGTACTGCAAGCTACTTCTGCTGACTTCCGGCTGCTAGCAGTTTGGCAGTTCGGGTCTCACCGGCTCAAGGTTGACTCAGTCTTCCATCCTTCCAAGGTTGGTAAAATGAGAACCTAGATTGTTGTGGGAAATATGCTGACTCTGTAAACCACTTAGAGAGGGCTGTAAAGCACTGTGAAGCAGTATATAAATCTAAGTCCATGGTGGCGAATCTATGACATGCATGCCATAGGTGGCACACAGACCCCTTTCTGTGGCCATGTGTGCCGTCACCCCAGTTCAGCTCCACTGCGCATGTGCGCACACCTCCCACCGCCCAGCTGGTCTTTGGGTCACTGCTATGTATACATGGGAAGGTGGGGCATTTGCGTAGGGCACATGCTCAGGGGGAAGGGTGCCTGTGTGTGGGTGCATGCACAGGGGGTCAGGGGTCATGCATGGGGACACACGTGCGTGCAAGGCAAGTGCACACGCGTGTACTTTGGGCACTTGTTTCCAAAAAGATTCACCATCACTGGTCTAAGTGCCATTGCTATAAGTGCTACCTAACTGGCCTCTTTGTTTGCAATTGCAATGAGTCTTGCCAAATCAAAGTCCAATCATATACATGTTGAGCATTGCCAAATTTAACAACTTCATCTTGATTTGGATTCAAACTAAATAAATTATACTTTTCTCACTGACAGATATATTCTAATCTACAATGCCAGAATTCTAACGGGATAATGTTTCATTCCCAGTGCTGGTTGTAGATAAAAACTCTTCCCTGTGATAAACTATTTCTGCTAGGCTGAAAACAACAGAAAAGAAAATTTTCCAGAAAATAATATCAGTTAATACAATCTATTCAATTGCAACTTGAAAGCATTAATATTTACTGGAATAAATTTCCTGGCAGTATATGGCATTGTAAAAATGAAAAAAAAACATATAAAACAAAATGTGTTATGAAAAAATGTATAAGAGCAAATATTCTGGGAAGACAGACACCCATTCTGCCTTTTTAAAAAAATCAATCCTCATTCAAATCTTTGTATCATGCAGATATGTTTCCCATTCTCTGTCAGTGAAAGTACCTCCCTCCTGCTGAGTCTTCTTCCTGCTCTTTGTTTAAGTCCTTCTAATGACAACCATTAACACATAAAAAAGCACATCTATCTACACCCACCTAGTAGTGAAGAAGTAACAATAGAGTACCTTGCTTTTAAGTAATCTTTGATATTTTGCTTATACTGCTTGTGCTGACATTTTCAGATATTTGATGTTATCAAATATAGATAGGTTAATGGAACAATTAATACAGATGCATTGGCCTCAATCAAATGGTTTATTAATTCTTATTCTATCTCAAACCAGCATATAGGTCAGAACAGAACTATTTATACCTTTATATTAGAATTGAATGAAAATAGCTTCAAGTTGATATGTCACCAACAGATGGCAGTATTGATGTGCTGGAAGCTCTTACGTGTTTAATAGCATCTGTTATCTCATTTAATTGGTGTAAAAAAGATTATGTTGCCATTTTTTTGTGAAATACAAGCTTATGATGGGTACCATCATAAGCAATGTACCATGATTAATTTTTTTTATCTATATGTTTTTTATTAAAGAATTTTTAATAAAAGCAATACAAAATCTAGGAAAGAAATAAAGAAAATAAAAATAGTGAATAGATAAGAAAGGAATATAAAAAAGAAACAAAAGAGAAGAAAATATTGTAAAAGAACAGGCTTCCAATCTTCTTAACAGTTGTTATAAATGCATTTAAATCTCCCCATCTATTTTTGACTGCTAAAGAAGCCTTTCCAATTGAAATTCACTTGCCAAATGCAGGATTTTTATAGTGATCGCTGTTAATATGAGTATTGTGGATCACTGGGCCAAAAATGTAAAAATGTTGAATGAAGAAAAGCTGATCCTGAGTAAAGTGGGCTATTGTGATAACAACCAATGAGTTTCACAATGAGAAAGGTTGATATAAATCAACCTGATTAAGAACAGTCAGCAGATCACTCAAAGGGAAACTCCTGTCAAGCTTGGCATTTCACAGGAATGTGTGGGTCATGTTATTGATGTTCTCCAGTTTTGGAAGATTTGTGCAAGATTAATTCCTTGCATGCTGACAGCAGAGCAGAAAGTTTCAAGAGATGAATTTGCCAGTAGCTGTTGTCATGCTATAAAAATGAAGGTGAGGAATTTCTTCACAGCATTGTGTCAGCCAATGAAACATGGATTCATCATTATGACCCAAAAATGAAGCCTCGGTCTATAGAATATACTTATAAAGCTTCACTTGAAGAACAGTAAGTTCAAAACCCAAGCTTTGGACAGGAAAAGATATGGTTTCGAATTTGGGAATGCAGATTATATTATTCATATACATTTCCTTAAAACGGGCACTGCTCTCAATTCAAAATGTTACATTGCCAGACCTAAAACTTTGAAATAACAAGCAAAATTTGCAAGCAAAATTTGCAAGGAATTTTTTACTGCAACATAATAATGTTGGGCATCAGACCTCAAGAGACAACTGTGAAGTCTCTCACCATTTTATTCAATTTTTTTGCAGTCCAGAGTTGGTGCTGTACAATGTCCAGCTTTTCCCAAAATTGATAACTCTTGACTCAAATGAAAAGACGAAACAGACTGTGAGGACCTGATTCAAGAGACCAGTATGGAATTCTTCCATTGCAGCGGTAAAAATCTGCATTGTTGGCAGAAGTGTGTACAGAACAGTAGTGATTATATGAAATAGTAAATAGTAAAAGTAAAATAAATCATTTCATTTCAAGGATTATTTTCCATATTTGAATATCTATTCAATATCTACCTATTCAAACTGAAATTATGGAGAGTAAGGAACTACTTTTCATTCGATCCTCATAACTTCTCTTTTTGCTGTTGAAAGATTAAATGTCAAAATCCTTAATTTGCTGCTTTTGAAACAAACATTTATCTTCTATCTAATAGGATTGAAAAAGGTGTGATTAAGTCTTCCAGAATTACTTCCATTTGAACACTCACTAAAAAAACAAAAACATGAAAGCTGCAATTCAAAAACACACAGACAGAGATCTATTGGTTATATTTATGGGAAATGATTGTGGAAAGATTTATGTCCTGCTGAACTTTGCCCTGAATAAAGGCTATAATCATTTCAAAGCAACAATCATTTGCTTTGAAGAGTCATTTTAAAGGCAACAATCATTTCAAAAAGTTATTATGTCAATCTATAGGGAATATTGTGGATGGATTGTGGATCCACTTAGTTACTATATAAAGTTAGAAGTTCAATTCCTGGTGACTTCATGGACACGTAGTTTTCTTAACAATAATGCAAAGTGGTTTCTTCTGTTTGGCTGATGACTTTATACTTAAACCTAACCTATATTTTCTGTAGTTATGGCCAACACTTTGTATATTTGAACTGGCAGCTAGGGTAATACTTAAGCACATATGCTCTTTGAATATTTTCTCAGTACAAATTCTTAGCAGCTGAAGCTTCTCAACTTAAAGACAGCTTACAGTCAAATCTGGAGGTTATCCAAAGGTACATCAAATATTGACAATTACTCTTTTCCAGAAAGGGATGCATTGGTCCATTAACTGAAGCTGATAAGAAGTCCTCTTGGCTTTTCTTCCAATCTGAGAAAAATATTTGGGTCCAAACTGCATACTTGGCCTTTATAGGAAGCTGTAATCCCATTCACAAGATGCAGAACTTTCAATTCTATTAAATTGTGACTCTTCACAATGAGGAGATTTACCTTGTTTGGAATTAGTTTAGCAGCATATGCATTATCAGAGTGATGAAAGAAGGGGCATGACATGGCTTACAATCTCCATAGCATCATGCCTGTTTTGAACAATGAATGTAGAAAAGGAACAGGACTTACACTATGTTACTACTGACCATCCCCAAGTGAACATTGCTCATTCAGTTCAATTTATTATCCTTTTATCAAATACATTACTCACTACAGTCCTGACTACATGGAGCCTTAACAATCTCCTGAAATTGTCACAGCACAACATCTTCTGATTAATTCCCTCAGTGATTTTCTGTAGATCTTGGAAATCTTTGGAAATAGAATAGAGTCTTGAGGATGTGGTGAAAAAATTATCAAAGGAATGCCAATAACAATTGTTTTATTATTTCAAAGCCAGTGAGTTGCAGTGAGTCACTGGTCATTAGGCAAGATCAAATGCTACATGGATACTTAGTTACTTAATTATTGAGAATGCACAAAGACTTAACAAACCTCCAATGCATAGAAGAAACAGCTTTATAAGAAAGTGAGTTAACAAGTAAGTTTTAGTATGAAATCTACCCGACCAATACAACCACTGCTGAACTATTCCTCCTATTTCCAAATCCAATCCATTGTTAGTGGCTCCAAAAGCCCCTGAGAGATCAAGAAGAATCAATTGAATCATAGTCTCTCTATTAGTCCCCTAAGATCATCCATCACATTGACCAAGGCAGAACTGAACGGTAATTGATGTGATCTAATTATGTAAGGTGAATTACTAAACACCCTATAGTTAACTCTGTATTCTGAATGGTCAGTACAAGATAAGAATTCTTATTTATTTGTGGAATGACAATATCAGATTAGCTGTAAACACCAACATTTCCTTGAAGGGGGATGTATTTTGAGCCAAAGAAAAATGGGGACTATCACCAAGACAGAATGAACTGGGTTTTGATCCTGATCACCAGCAGTGAATAGGGGTAAATCCAGAGAGAGGCAAGGCGAGTAAATTGGTCACATCTGCTAAATCCGCACTGGAAATTTTTTCTGCCCTAATACTGCCCCTGTTGTATAGGTAGGGAAGGAATCAGACAGTATTCTCACTTCATCAGTATGTTGCATACAGATGAGGAATCTTGCTTTGGATTGACATCAAGTGCAAAGACCATTCTCCACTGGACTTTTTTCTAGTTTAAATTGAATCTCTAATAGAGAGCAGAAAAAAATGCCTTGCTGTTAGCAAAACCCTTTCCTCCCAACTGGCAGGAGACAGAGATGTACCTGCATATCCAGTTTTAAAATGAAGAAAAGGTGAAAGGAAGGAAAGCAATATTCTCCATTATATCCTGGTACTGTAACCTGTCTTGTTGTCATGCCAACAGAAGAGCATCAGAATATACTTCTGATTACATTGAATATGGCAGATGTTATATTGATTAAAAAAACAATAGAAAATTGTTGCTTGCCTGATGATTAAAATTAAAAAAGACTTAAAAATGGTAAATCTGTCCAAAAACAATAACTTTTTTTTGCCAAATATTTCTTTTAAAAGAAAGCAAAGCCCTTGAGAGTAATGCATTACATTTCACCTAATTAAGGACAGAAAATAGGAATCAGCAGAGGAAACTGCAGCTTATCTTGGACCACTAGTATAATAAAGAAGCAGATCTAAGCAGTTCCTCTAAGATAATATGAAAAGATGGAAAATGCTGGGAAATAAATGTATGTGCACACTTTATGATTAAATCACCTGGCCCAATTTTGGAGTTTGCCTTTGCCTTTTTCTTTTTCATCCCTATCCCACTTCATGTGATGGAGAATTCTAGGAAACTCAGATGTTTGCACAGTTTTTATGATGTTCTGACATATAATAAAATATTTCCTCAAGAATGAATTTGACTTCTCTCCTCTCCAGCTCTACACGAATACCGATCGCCCTGTGCGTGCACACAGACGGGGACTCCTCAGGGTGCCGTCTGCGAGACAGTGTCGGCTGGTGGTGCCTCGGGGAAGGGCCTACTCTGTTGCAGCCCCGCCTTGTGGAACCAACTACCTCTGGAGCTCCATTTGGCTCCTGAGCTCTCCTCTTTCCGCCGCAATTTGAAGACCTGGTTATTTGAACAGGCCGGGCTGGACTGACCTCTTGGGAGGGGTTTTAATTAATTTTAAAGTAATTTTAGTGATTGGGCTTGTTAATTTAATTCTTTTTAAAATATTTATTGCTGTATTTTAATTGTGAGCCACCCCGAGTCTTCGGAGAGGGGGCGGCATACAAGTCCAATTATAAATAAATAAATAAATAAATAAATAAATAAATAAATAAATAAATAAATACACACCAAAGCTATTTTTGTGTTAATATATTGTAGTAGATGCAATTCTTGAGATGAAACAGCGATCAATACATAGAAGGCAGTGAAGTCTTCATGCACTGTTTACCTCAACATCCCATGAGGGATCCTGTATCTTTCAATACTTTATTGTCACTATAAACATTCAACATTCGAACAGTTCTTTCTTAACGCTTTTGGTCATGAAACAAACAAAATGTTAAAAAGTTATGGTATCTATGTAGTTACTTACCAAGCATATCTAAATTATATTAAAGTAACCAAAATATCTTTACAATCCCCAAGGCATATCACAACTTTTGAGCACCCCAATGTTTGGAATTGAAAGTTGAAATTTTTGACATGCCCTGCAAGGTCATGTGGAAGCTGGCAGATGGAAGAGCCCAATTTTTAATGTAACTTCAAGATAATTCACAGGAAGTTAGTACAGGTAGTCCTCAACTTATAACAGTTCATTTAGTGACTGTTCAAATGGCATTGAAAAGAGTAACTTATGACCATTTTTCATACTTACAACCTTTGCAACATCCCAATGGTTATGTGATTTACATTTGGATGCTTGGCAACTGGTTTATATTTATGATGGTTGCAGTGTCCCGGACATGTGATCCCCTTCTGCGACCTTCTGACAAGTAGTCAATGGGAAAACCAGATTTACTTAACAACCCTGCTACTAATTTAACCATTGCAGTGATACACTTAACAAATGTGGGAAGAAAGGTCATAAAATGGGACAAAACACACTTAACAAATTTGTCATTTAGCAACAGAAACTTTGGGCTCACTTGTGGTTGCAAGTTGAGGACTGCCTGTAACTTCATAACCTCAGTTCAAAGAGGTAGGGTAAGTTTTAAGGAATTATTCCTAGGTCAACTAAGGGGATCGAAATAAAGGCTTTTGATTATGCAGGAATGTTCTGTACTGACATCTGTACTGATATGGACAACAGGTGGCATTGAGCTACTTGTTCTTGTTTCTGCTGAACCATTTAGTATATAGAGGTCTGTCCCCAGTACCTCACCAGTATGAAGTCAAACTGCAATCATTTTTACTACTGCTGGGCTCAAAATACAGAAAACAGGTAGGAAACCAGAGGTGAGCTGCTGCCAGTTTGCACAAGTTCAGGCAAACCAGTAGTTAAGATTCTGTGCAGTTCAGCGAACTGGCAAATTCCACCACTGGCTGGCCCCACCCCTGTTCATTTTCAGCCTGTTTCTTGGGCTGTTTTTCAACCCGTTTTCAGGCCACCTTGAGACATTTTTCAGGCCAAAAATGGCACAGAAAATGGCTCAAAAACCAGTCTGTTAATGGGGCATTTTTGGCCATTTTGGCCCATTTTTCTGGCCATTTTTGACTGTTTTTTGGGCAATTTTCAGGTCATTTCTGGGGCATTTTTGGGCAAAACCATCCTTAAAACCGTCCTGAAAACATCCCAAAAGCATCCTGAAAATGGTCCAAAAATTGCTGGAAAATGGCTTGTAAATGGGTGGGGGCAGGGCCAGCCAGTGGTGGGATTAGCCGCAATGCCTTTGAGGTGAGTGGCTGGGTGGCAGGGCTGGATGTGATGAGTGACATCACCCACCCAGTCACATGACCAATCAGCCACACCTACCCAGCCAGAGAAAAGGTTGTTAAAAAATTTGCACCACTGTAGAGAACACCATTGATTCGGGAATATTTTCCATCCAGCAGAGCAATAAAAAAGCATTAAAATACCTGCAGAAAAGTAGGCAGTGCATACTTCAGATATTAAAATTCAGACAGTCACTTGATGGCAACAAAGAGATACAGAAAAAAAACTTTTTCCATCTGGTGGTTATCTGGATTGCTGCAGCCCACATTTGTAGTTTTACAAGAATTGTTCTGAAGTGCAGCTCCTGGCCTTATCAAAGGAAAAACAGTTTTCCTTGTCTGCTAGTCATTAAACAGCCTTATTTTTTAATGGTTCCTTGCTTCTCTGAAAAAAGGCATTTGTTTTCAAAATATGTGTACAATGTTAATGCCACAACATAATTTCTGAGATTCTTAAAGAAGATGTGCTTGCATTGGATCCAAAGCCCAAATTATCTGCAAAACGTGCAGAGCATTACAGATTACAGCATTTATTCAAAACATGAAAATATTAGATAGCCATCAGACTGAGAGAAAACGAAAAATTATCCCATTACCATCAATGGCAGGGAATTTGAGGCTTTTAAGCCTTATTCAAGCCTCATCTAGAGACCATTGAAGAATTCCTTATAGAGTCCTTTCTTAAAAGGAAAATCTTACTGATAAGGAGGCCTTTACTCCTAAAAGTCCTGCTTTTAGTTTTGCAAATGAGTACACCTCATCTATGCCTGAACCTTCTTATTAAACAGAATGGAGACAAAACTTCTCTCTTGGGGTTGGGGAAGAGAGAAGTCTCTGATTTTCATGGTGGGATTCAGAGGTGGTATTCAGCAGGTGCTGACCAGTTCTGGAGAACTGGTAGCAGAAATTTTAAGTAATTCGGAGAACCGGCAAATACCACCTCTGACTGGCCCCAACCCCATCTATTCTCTGCCTCCTGAGTCACAACTGATCAGCTGAGTCTTCTTTTGTTGCCCTGCACAGGAGAATGGAGCTGGAAAGCAGGTTAGTGGGGTGGGGAGGGAATGGGATTTTGCAATAACCTTCCCCCAGGAGTGGGGAAGGAATTGTGATTTTACAGTATACTTTCCCTGCCAAGCCCATCAAATCATACCACGCCCACCAAGCCATGCCCACGGAACCAATAGTAAAAAAAGCTGAATCTCACCACTGGTAGGATTGTCTACTCATCTTCAAGGTTTTCAGAAAGAAATGACTTATGAAGGAATCTTGTTTTAATACTTCTGATAAGATGGATTCCTGATTTTTTTCTCATTTTTAAATGGTTTTGAGCTCCTTTCACACAGGGCAGGAAATTAAGGGTAACTGACGAGAGAGATGATTCTGTAGGTCCAGTTAATTTGAATGTTCGTGTATACAGGACATTTATAAAGTTCTTGTGCAGTCTTAATTTTAACAAATTACTAAGTAAAAGTTTATTTGAAGCTACTGCCAACACAGCTGTTTTCCTCCATTCCCAGGAGATGCTGCCTCTGTGTTGCTGAAAAATAGCCATTCCATAATGCTTTGAAGAGTACTAGGAAAATATTTCAGTAACAAAGATGTTATCAACCAAAATGTTTCTTTAGAATTAGATGTAAATTAGAATAAATTCTGTGTGCATTTTCTACTAATAATACAATAGCAGTGTGGTGACAGAACAAAAACAACCCTTTGTAATAATTACCATAAGTACATCATTCTTGAAGCCATATTGATTGTCACAAACACCATAGATAACTTGGTAATTATCAAAATAGATGGAGTAGTACTAGTTTCAACTTATTTGTAAATCACATTCTATCTGGAGAGGCAACACTAAAGATTAAAATAGCAGCCAGTATCCAAAGAAATCTACATAACTATCCAAAATGCTTCCTCACATACACAAGTGAATTTTTTTCTTTCTTTCTTAGAAATAGACTTAATATAACATAGAATGCTTCTTCAGAATAATTTGTGTTTTGAGGAGTGTCCGAAAGGAAGTTTTCACATAAAATGGGCTGCCTTATTCCTATGTAAGTTAGATTTCTATATCCCTACCAGATTTCACAAGTGTGATTATTTAAAACCTGCCCCTACACAACACAGGACACGTACAAACATACACACAAAGTAATTCTTCCCCTGCTGTAAAAACTAGAAAAATTGGATGGTTGTTTGGTTGAGAATGTAACATAACATGAAAGCACGAGACACATAATAAGTATTTTTATATCTCATGACAAGGCTATTTTGTCTTGCAATCATAATTCATATTTTTGGCCTGGAAGTTCATTATTTCCTAACTGTTGCAAGGCAACCTTCTCTTTTCTAAGTAAGTTGGACCACAATTTCTCAAAGTATGAAAACTACAGTTGGCGGCATCTAAAGAGCCCTAGATTGGTGAATTTTCTTCTCAAAAGACTATTCCAAAAGTTATTTTTCTAATAATGGTAAGAAACTGGCCTATGTTCTCCTTATTAGTTCTTACATTTGTCATTTTTGTAACCTGAATAAATCTTGCAGAATGGCATTCTGATCCTTTTGTACTTTTGTACAGTACATTTATATTCCCCATAACCTTTACTTTGAAGTTTAATGGCTCAACCTCGTTTATTTCCTCATCTTGAAATTCTTTGCAGTCATTCTAATTTGAATTTAACATTAATCACCAAAACTAGGATTCTTGGCTCAATTCCAAAATCTTCCTTCTGGAGATGCCATTAAGTTTGGATCCTGTGGTCAAATTCAGCAGCCATAGCAGCACCATTTTTTACACAAGCAACAGTCATATGTGGTCATGTTGAAAATGGCCTTAGAAGATTGGAAGAATTCCTGAGCACATTCTAGGGTATCTTGAATGCCAGGGGTGAGTCTACAGCCATCCTAATCTGGGTTTGTGTCTTGACATTCCAACAATTGATGGCAGCTATGTTTTATTACCCTCTTCCAGAGCACTATTTAAAAATAATGGGGGAAAAATTGATTAAAATTTGATATAATCAAAGCCTGAGGAATTTATGTTATTTTACTTCTCATATCCTCCCTCCCTCCCTTTCTGTAATTCACATTTTTAGCAATGCAAAGCAAGATGTATGTGCCTGTATTCTCTATTAGTACGTTTCTGGCACTTCTGCTTTGGATTTTAGATTGCCTGTCTTAGAACAATTGTTTTCAAAATAGGTTACAAAAAACTTAGAGGCAAGGCATTGTATACTGAAAAATAACAATGAAGTAACCAGAGCTAATGACAGGCAGCAGACTGATGGAGAACACATTAAAAAATGCTAAGTTCCCGTTTTTCTGAATTAGTTGTACAAACATCATGATCTGCTACATTAGCTACTGGCTCATTGCTGAACAGAATAAGCTCGCAAACAGCAATATTTTCCAAGCTAGCAACTTGTTTAAAAATTCATTTGAAAGAATCAAACATTGCAACAGTTTTAATAAGAAGGCCTGATTAAGTTGCAAAGTGGTAAGTCTAGATCCCAAACTGAGAGCAAAATGAACTCTTTATGTGAAGAAAATGCTGAACTCAGCAATTAACAAGTTTGAGGTTACAGACGGGAATATCATTCTTTTTACCCCCTAGAGCCATATCGAATATTTCCACACTAGTGATTTAAACTGTCACCCAGAGATTGCTGGGACAATATCAAGCCTGTTTTTATTAGAGACACATAATGTTATAAACTGCTATTGTGGAAATGCTCAACTGTCGCAAATCAGAATGTTATTATACCACTTGTGGAATCAAATATGTGGTAAAGGAAAACAATTGCCTTTGGCAGCAGATTCTGGAGACACACTATCTATTTATTTACATTTTGACCTATAAGTAATGAGATAGGATGATGAGCAGCAACACAAGTGTTGGATCAAAACTATAATAGGAGGGAGTTAATTTAAAAAAAGACAATATGATAATGTTACAAGTATGTTCTACCAACTTTCTGAATTTAGTTAAGTAACTTCGGGAAGATTTCAACCTCTCATTTAAAATTTAGATTTGTAGCAATATCTCCTCAATCAGATTTATAGTAGCAAGACATAGCTTTGAGCTTCTAGAACACGGGTGTCAAACTCATGTGTCGCATTGCCGTCATGTGATGTTCTGTGACATTTTCACAGTTTGCAAAGCTGGGGTGGCCGTGGCTTGCGTATGATGCATCCAGTCCACGGCCGCCAGTTTGACACCGCTGTTCTAGGAGGTCTGGAAAGGTACGAATATCAAGTGGGCAAGAAGTCATTCAGCTGGAATCTGTAAAGGTAAAAGTAAACATTTTCTCTATCCAGTCATGTCTGACTCTAGGGAACAGTGCTTATCTGCATTTCTTAGCCAAGGGAACCAGCATTGTCTAAAGACACTTCCATGGTAATGGGAACAGCATGACTATATGCCAAAGCACACAGAATGCTATTTACCTTCTCACCAATGTGGCATCTCTTTATCTATTCACATTTGCATGCTTTTTTAAAAAAATGTTTGTTTGTTTGTTTTTTATTTATATTTTTGTCATGTTTATGTAGTGTATATTGGAGGGGGTGACCCTTTGAGAGCTGGATGCCGATTAGTGTACATTTAAAGTGACAATAAAGTTATTCTAAGTCTAAACACTAGATGGGCAGCAGCTGGGGCAAGTAATGAAAGCTCACGCTGTCACACAGTGTTTGGATCTTGAACCCAGGCTGTCCAGCTGATAAACTCAGCATCTTTAACCTCTGAGCCATCTGTAATTAAGACTTAAGATAAAGAAAGCTAAGTGAGAAAAATTAGAAGAAAATAAGAGGACACAAAATAAGAGGAAACACACAAGTTTCTTACAAACATTTTCTCAGGATGTTGAGGAAGCATGACTACCATCAATGCATAATCTTTTATTCCAATGATAACAGTGATAACAGTTATAATAAAGATGTACCCCCAAGGACTTTAATCTTTAACTTATGGGAATCTAATTTCATAAAATTGCATCTATGACTCCATCTCTGCATCCATCACTCCCAAATCAAAATATATATAAACCCTGAATAATGATCAGTGTTTTTATGAGATCATGAAAGCAAAGAGTAGGGAAAGGGCCAATAACTCTAAATTCCTGCTTTATAATCCAGTTTAAAGCATCTCTGACCGATGACCGTCTAGCTTTGTCTTGAAAACATCAATAAGCAGCAGCATTCCATTTCCCTAGGTAAAAGGTTTCTTCAATGAATTTCTCTTAAATGTTACAACGGGGTTTTTTTTCTAGATTTAGTCAGAATCTTCTTTACTTATTTATTTTCATAAATAATCACAAACCACAGGAAAAAAATGGAGTTTACGGTAATTAAAAGAAATATGAAAATACACACACAAGCAATAGTAGTCTTCGACTTACAACAATTCATTTAGTGACTATTCAAAGTTGCAAAGGCACTGAAAAAAGTGACTTATGACCATTTTTCACACTTACAACCATTGCAGTTTCCCATGGTCGCATTATCAAAATTCAGATGCTTGACAACTAGTTCATATTTATGACTGTTGCAGTGTCCTGGGATCATGTCATCCCCTTTTGTGACCTTCTGACAAGCAAAGTTAATGGGGAATCATAAAATCATAAAACTCACTTTAAAAATATTTCACTTAGCAACATAAATTTGGGCTCAATTGTGGTCATAACTCGAGAACTACCTGTATTTAACCAAAGGAGAAAAGTCAACATAATAAGTAGATTAAACTCAGTAAGAGAACTTGTAAATCTTTTGTTCAGCTTTATACAAAAGATTTACAAGTTCTCTACATAGATTGGTGGAAAGAGTTAGAACAAGGCAGTTAACAACTGGGGAAATGAGAGATGAAAATGAATGAACTTAAATTTAGTTTGTTATAGAGCCAAGTTTCTAATGGCCATAGCTTCAGTTAGGAATCTTACAATTTTTTAATGTAATTGCAGTACAGCAACTTATTGTGATAGGTGAGAATGATTGTTAAAAAAACTCTTCAGTGAGTTCGTAATGCCAAGCGTGATGTAAAAGTCAATCTAACGGCACATATAATACACACTTGACCTTGTTGTCAGTGCAAATGCAAAGATGATTCTGACAACTAATATTGTGATATCTACCAGTACTAACAATTAAAAGCAGGACCTCATTCTAAAATGAATGCCCTTCTGAACAAGGCATGAAGGACATGACAGATTATATGATTTATTGACAGCACAATTCAGAACTCCACTTAATCCCTATCAGAACTTTATCCGGACCTTCATAAGATAGCTAGCCCATAGTAAGACAAATCCAAATGGATTGCTTTTTCAAGAATAAAGTATAAACTATTCAACACTCCAGGATGTTTGTTTTAGATCGAATTTAAGACAGCAAGGAAGACACAGCCAAGTTCCAAATGAAACCATTGTGGTTGATTGAAGGGTAAGAAGAATAGCTTTCAAAAAGTTCAACAAAACTGTTTTCAAAGCAACAGTGTCCTTTTATTTATAAAGTTGAGCACCATATAGCAGCCAATGGAAGACCTTGGTTTTAAATAATTTGATTTCTGTAAACATAACAATGTCTTTGTGGCTTGCAAATTTAATCTTGTTGGAGGCTTTTTATGTTCTTGTAAGCACTCACAGATCTGATGATTCGAGAGGTAGAAAATGAATAGCTAGATGTTTAAAGTCCTTGACATACTCAATAGTGTTGCCAATGATTTGCCAATTATAAGACAACTAAGCATTTTTTAGTGAACACTAGGATCTTTGTTTTAGCATAGCTAATTTCTAGTTTTTCCAAACCCAGAAGATGTTCCTGTTCCAAAGACTCTATGGAGGCCAGCTGGGATATGAATAAAGTGGTGTCATCATCTGTATTGAGAAAGATATAAATTTATGTTTGGCATGCACCAAGACAATATCATTAGTGGAAAAATTAATAGGGGAATCAGAATGCATCCCTACTTGATTCTTGAAGAGGGGACAGAAGGCAATTAATTCCCATTTTTATATCTGTATAAAGATGTTCTCATGTAGCAGCATTATCAGCTTAAGAAGGTTACAGTCAATAGAAGAACTGGCTAGCTTTCTCCATGATCTCTCCCAGAGATCTGAGTCAAAAGCTGTCCTCAGATATTTTACAGTACATCTTATTTTACTTATTTTATAGTACATCTTATCAAAACCAGCTGAAATAGATGATATCTGAATAGGATATCATATTTTTAATCTGTCATATGCTGTTTCAGCATTCTCACAATAAGTAAATAACATTATTGTTGCAAGCACATGCCATAACAATAGGCTAGGCTAGGACAGGAAGAGGACAGGACAGGATAAAGAATATTGGATTAGAAGTTGAAGCAACATAAAACCAGGATTACAATTAATAACTTAAAAGCAAAAGTAGTCACTTGTCTACTAACAGTGGGAAACACATTTGAAAGGATTAATTCAATGATATAGGGCACAAGCTCTTACATTCACCTACCATTGACAATTTGGTCCTGGTTTCATCATAAATGGGGCAATGGAAAACATTGTGAATAATGTCCTCCATTTGATCAACACCACATGCAAGTTGTGGGCCTGAGCCCCGGAGATGCAGCTGACTGCACAAAGTGGCATTCAATGATCCGAAAAGCGGATCCTGCATCTGCAGGAATATGCTAGGAAGAAAAAGAAGAAGACTTGATCAACACCACAAGGACAGAGATGTCATTCAACAAGGCTCTTATAAGGTGTTCCTTCAAGATATGCAAAAGGCATAGTCTACAAGTGAAGGGATATAAAAGAATTTCTCAGTGCAACACCAGTTAATATTTAACTCTAGCAAGGTTGTATATCACCTGATATCCTGTGTGTGATTTGGGTGCTATATAAATATGAATAAATATTAACCAGATGTTAGACGAGGCTTGTATTGTTTTTGTAATGATGAAAGAAAGATGAAAATGTGGATGACTATCCTGCAGTAGCATCTTTATTGAGGTCCCTTTCAAGAAGCCTATTTCTAATATTTGCCCTATTCCAAGGGTGAAGTTGCTCAAAAGCGTTTTTCATAGTTGCTTTCCCACTTATGAGAGTGTCTGGAAACCTTCTACAGTATTTGTAAGTATATCATATTGTGATTTTTTTATTACAAGAGCTCATCTATTATTAACCTAATTTACATACCACTGTAGTATCAATCACAATTACCCTAACCAAGCCATATTTTACGTTTATGGTTTAAAATGATTAAATAATTTGGTTTGGTGTAATGTGGCCTCCTAATGTTCTTTGCCAACCAACGCACAGGAACCTTTGTCAGGAAACGAGATAGTAAATCACAGTAGAAGTAGGAGAGTGGAGAACAGTTTACCTACAATTTGCTGGTTGAGTTGCATAACCTAGAAAACTCCAGTCAGATCTAGATTTTCCAGATTTAAAATAGTAAAGTAGAAACAGTTATTCTCTTGCAGACTCAGGAAATGTTGTCCTGCAATTCTGACCCCTGCAAGAGATTCCCAAGGCAATGTGAGTCTGGAGTACATCAACAAGCTTCTCTCTTTTCTCCACATGTGCTGGAAATAGCTTGGCACTGAAATAGCCCCCAGCTGTTATATAAATTTCTCTCCCATGAATTTCCAGTCTGCATTGGAATCACATTCAGTTTGGAGAAAGGAATGGGGCAGCCAGCCAAGAAAATCTTTTCAATCTTTTTTAAAAGCCCTGCTAGAGACTTTGTCTAAAATCTGTATTTTTTTTTCTTTTTGGTTACATTGAATCCATTCTTCTAGCTTGCAAACCGATCTCTATTCCCCATGCAGGATTTTATCTTGGGATTTTGTGCATGTGTTAGTGAGACCCTGATCTTGATTCCATTCCAGATCAGCATACCTGTCTACCATTCCGTTCTAGTCATGCAAAGGAACTCTTTTTTCCAACATTTCATATGCAGGATATGCAGCATACAAATGTTTTTTCCAACATTTCATATGCAGGTAGCATACAAAATTTTGTTCAGAAATAATGAAATGTGGTCTGTATGTACCTAGCACCATTTGTAGTTCTTTGTTGCATCCCTGGCAGACCAATTTATTAAGAAAACAAAAGTAGTCAAATTGGCAAAAGATTCTTTTCTTTTCTTTTTTTTACTGAGTTCGTGTTTTGCAGATAATGGAAGGATGAGAGCCAGGAATTTGGCAGAAGCATTGCTCAAAAAATCCTTCCTAATCAAGAAAAGGCCAGGAAAGGGGAAGACTTTAAAGACCAAAACAGGATCAAGGGAGCAAAGATTACAATCTAGGATAACGATTACAAGAAAATTTCTCTATACTTTGAAAAGCTAGGTATAAACAATGCACAAACCAATCTATGGGTATACAGTTTTTTATATTTCAGAATTAGGCGCATAAATTACATACTAAATTAGCAGGAAAAGAGATTTTTAACATTTAACAATCTAGACAAATTTTAATATATATTGCTAGTCCATATGCCATATGCTAAATAATAGCAGAGGGGAAATTACCATGATTTCAGGAAAATGAATCTCCCAAAGGTTGACTAGCAATTATGATGTTAGTTCTTTGGATACTCTTGATAAAATCTTGCATATTCTGATTGGTGGTTGGTTCCTCTTTTTTCGGCTTTTGACCTGTTAGGTTGCTAGGTTTCCAAACTGGATTGTAGTTTCATGGTTGTGCTAGCAATCACCGCCACACCGTGTGTACTTCTAAACAAAAAACTAAGAAACTTTTTCTGAATTCTCAGTTTCAACTCTATAACAATGTATGTACTATTACTATAATAAATGTCTGGGAAATTTTGATGGGAAGCATTATATAAGTTTCAAATCACAAACCAACCAAAACTTTCCACACTAAATAGTTGGGAAACATTCTTAAATTGCAGTAATAGCAGTAAAATATAGCAAAACAACTTTCTCTGCCTCTCTTCTAAAACCAGGCAGACAGAAGTGGATTCTGCAATAAAGAGGAGAAAAGTCGGTCCTGATGATGAAATACCTCCAAAATCTGATTTTATTGCTTTTAAGGAAAGGGAATAATTTGGAGAGCATACAGGTAGTCTTTGACACAATTGGGACTAGAATGTCTGTTGCTAAGCAAGGCAGTTGTAAAGTGAGTAATGCCCAATTTTATGATCTTCTCTGCCTCAGCTGTTAAGCAAATCATTTTAGTTGTTATATGAATCACAGACCCATTAAGAAAAGTTGGCTCTCCCCATTGACTGTCAGAAGCCAGATGGAAAAATCACAAATGGTGATCACATGACCCTGGTACACTGCAACTATTGTAAATACATGCTGATTGCCAAGTGCTCAAATTTTATTAATGTGACTATGGGGATGCTGCATCAATTGTAACTGTGAGGACGGGCTGTAAATCCTGTTTTTCAGTGTCATTGTAATTTTGAACAGTTGCTAAGCAAATGGTTGTAAGTAGTGGACTACCTGTATTTGTCCTACTAAGCCGCTATTGAAATCCTTAATGCCAGTTGATGGATTTTGAGCACTTGTGTGTATATGTGTATACTGTATTTTTATAAAACAAAGTCTGCTCAATCTTGATGTAAAGGATTATATACACTATTAAATGGAGGTGACCTACTCAAATGTTATTCAAAGAGTTACTGACAAATTACAGAAGGGAATATTTTTATAGATATACAAAAGGTCCAGAACTATGTGGAGATATCAGTCACTGAAAAACAGCTAGCTGCTCTTTACCATCAAACAGCTGTTGCTTACATACTCCTGCTACAAACTTTCCCTACAACCTATTTCTTTCTTTTCAGTATCAGGCTCTGAGCTGATACATTTGTTTATTTTTTATTTCTTATTAAACTGCTATGCTGCCAAGATGACTTCAGAATACTTAGAGTCATATAATTAAAATATATACAAAATCTTAAAACAATAAATAAAAAACATACATTTAAAAATTCAGTTAATATTCCATAGTAGGTGGGATGAAAGGAGCAAAATGCACATGAAGAGGATGTGGGAATGGTTGCAAGAATTGGGTATGTCTAGTTTAATGAAAAAAAGGACTAGATGTGATATGATGGCAGTGTTCCAATATCTAAGGGTGGCCAACCTATTATTCAAAACAGGGACAAGAAGCAATGGATAGAAACTAATTAAGGAGAGAACCAATCTAGAACTAAGGAGAAATTTCCTACATTTAAAACAATTAATCATTGGAAAGACTTGCCTCCAGAGAGTGTGGTTTTTAAGAAGAGATTGGAAAACAATTTGTCTGGAATGGTTTAGGGTTTCCTGCTTCAGCAGGGGGGTTGACTAGAAGACCTCCAAGGTCCCTACCAATTCCGTTATTCTGTTATTCATCCCATGGTGGTGGATGATCTCACCTAACAGATTCATGTAGATTGGACAAAATACCAAGTCCTGCGGGACACCATAAAAGAGTAGCTGTGGGTGGAATGAGCCTCACATTCCCTATCAACACCAATTAGGACTAATATTGGAGAAAGGAGCCAAAACCAAACCAATGTAATCTGCCCAGCCCCAAATCCTGCAGCCAGCCCAAAAGGATACCATATTCAATGGTACTGAAGGCAACTGAGAGGTCAAGGAAAGCAAGAAAGGATACACCACCCCCATCCTGCACTCACCAGAGATCATCTACAAGTGTGACCTATGCTGTTTCTGTCCCAAAACAGGACCTGAATCCTGACTTGGAAGGAGTCCAGATAATTCGTTTCATCCAGGAATGAATTGTGACATTCAACCACCTTCTCTACTATATTTACTTTAAAAAAAAAAGAAGGTGGGAGACTGGATGCCAATTATCCAGACAGGGATCAAGAGATTTTTTTGCATATATGTTCACCAACTAATAAATGTCTGTTTCTCTGTGCCATGTGGCCTGTACTCTACTTGTTTATGCACATGAAGAAATATACTGTCTCTATAAATATAGTCTCTCTATAAATTTACTCTCTCTATAAAAATTAAAATCATAATTTCTAATTAATTTGCACATAAACAATAAATACCAATCAAGCATACACACACACACACACACACACAGACATGCACCCACCTCATCCAAGCAAAGCCTCCAGTATAAAGAATTATCAACTAGAAATTCCAAAGCACAAAGGACTCAAAATGCATTAAATCCTCTCTGATGTTCAGCACACAAAAAAATAGCTAGACATAAAAGCTGAAGAAAAAAGAAAATTGATTATGGGAAAATTCAACTTTTTTTTCAGATAATAACTGTGATGTGAGTCACTCTAAATGTCTAGACCAGCAAATGAAAGATAATGATATTTAGCTCTCCTTCAAATATTCAAGTAATAGACCATTCTGATAATTGAAGTTTTTAAATCAAATTGTAAGCAATGGGGAAAAATAAATTTACACTAGTTTTGACACTGATCTAAACTCATTCAGCATTTAAAAGCATCACAGTGGGGTAGAAGGAATGACATACAGCATAACCATTCATCTCCAAACCCCATCCTTGCACTTTCTAATTGCTCTGTCCAATTTAGTACAGCACTTGAGGCGAAGTCTCATTAAATTAACCATTAAAATAACCAGGGTTTTTTTCCCCCCTCATAGCCACTGCAAACTCCTGGAGTCTTGGAGTCTGAAATGACAGTCAAATATTTCACAATCTCTTCTGAACTGTTTTGGAAAAGGACTGATCTACAGCAGAGATCTACAGAGTGGAGGATTCCAGTTTGGATTTAAAGCTATTGAAAAACCTGTAAATTAAGAAATTAAATGCACTCAACTTTTCTTCATGCTTTTGAATGGAACAAAAGTTTTTCCATCTTAAAATTTATTTATTTATTTTTTAAAAAAATCTAAGTTGAAAAGCAAATGAAAATTGACAGGCACCAATAAAAATGCTGACAATATCTGTTTAAAAGCATTTAATATATCAGAAAGGCGTTTCCTTTTAAAAGTTCAGTCTAATCAGTCCTCATTATGGCTGCTGCCTGCCTTGCTATGCTATGCAACACTTGGCATGTATGGCATGTATCTGAGTCATAACCTGTGGCACTGAGATATGTTTCAGATTCTCTTTTGCCTGAGACAAAGGTCTTTTTCAGACTTCACTCTTTTTCTTCATCTCCATACGGTAAATGATCTGATAGCCATCATCCCAAGCATAGATCTGCCTCTCTTTGGGGTTGTACTTCATACTGGAGTGAGAACCATATCGTTTTGGGAAATAGACTTGGGCAGCATCTTCGGATGCCATTGAGCCACTGACATCAAAGGTGCATTGAATACGGGACCGGCTGGGCAACCGGGTATTGTATACTACATAGAGAGCTCCACAGATAACAAAAGCACTCTCTGCATTCTCCCGAGGACATGGTGTATCCCACATTTGCTCAATGTCTAGAGATGTAGGATCTAGTTTGGCCAATGCTATATTTTTCTCATTTTCTTGTGTGGCATAAATAGCCCAGATGCCTTCCTCATCGGCCCCCAAATCAATGTAGTTGTAGGATGCAAGACCAAAGACAGGGATCTGCTCCTCAGCTGGGAAGACAGAACTATCAACAATTGTTTTGTTGGTCAAGCTAAACTTGATGACCTGAAATGTGCCATGTCGTCGAATATAATAAAGATACCCTCCATATACCAAATGTCCTGTGCCAACCCATGGATAGGGCAACTTGATGCGTGCAGCCTTTCGGGTAGCAGAAAAGAGGGTGAATTCTCTCGTCCTTGGAAAAACATAGACAGTATCATTGCTGGTGCCATCAAACACATAGATCTTCTCTGAATTACTGAGGGGGTCTTTGGTCCAGAGTCCAGCAGTGCTGCCAAACCTCTTCAATATCTTCATGGCTTTGACTTGGGATATGGTGTCACTGCAATCTATAAAGAATAGTTATAGCATGCTTAATATATACTAATCTCACATCCCTACTTAAGCATAACATCAACAGGTGTAAGAACATAAACATTCCATGTTGTGTTCAGAAACAGGTGGCTTATATTTTACAGATTTCTAAGATTATTTATATTTTATGTACCACACATTATTTATACCACTGCTTTACTGATAATTAAACTACTGATCTCCCTCCACAATATATGATGATACTGTGACAAAAGCAGCATCTTATATTCATTTATTTTGTATGTTAAAATATGCCTTTGTGCAAATACTTTGTCCATTTCTGATCCAAAAGCATGTACCTTGTAACTGATGAAATATAGCAAAGAACTAAGTTAACTTAAAAAGCGTACCATATGATAACATACCACATGAAATTCTAGCTTACACAGATTACCTGAACATACTTAGGGTAAAACTGGGCTTCTGTACTGGACAGTCTGTGCAAAACAAAAAAAGATAGGCAATGAAGATTAGAATCCACAGGCTGTGGATACTTCATTGCTGGACATTTTCAAGGCAATTGCACTATAAACACCTAAGGGCAGGACAAGAAGCAATGGGTGGAAACTAATCAAGGAGAGAAGCAACTTACTGTAGAACTAAGGAGAAATTTCCTGGCAGTTAGAACAATTAATCAGTGGAACAACTTGCCTCCAGAAGTTGTGAATGCTCCAACACTGGAAGTTTTTAAAAAGATGTTGGATAACCATTTGTCTGAAGTGGTGTAGGGTTTCCTGCCTAAGCAGGGGGTTGGACTAGAAGACCTCCAAGGTCCCTTCCAACTCTGATATTCTATTCTATTCTATAATAGAATGGTATATGACTCCTGCCTTGGGCTCGATTGGAAGACCTCCAAGCCCTATAAGTCTATGTTTCTATGCTACTGAGGAATATTTGAGGATCTTTTAGAGTACTATTGTGTTTATGACAGAGGTAAATTTAAAGCATTCAAGAGATTTTGCTAGGCTTTTGTCATGCAGGAAAAGAATTTTGAAGCTTCCACAACAGAATTACAGTGGGAACATAGAACATAAGAAATATGAACAGGGAAATCTCAGCACAGTGAAAGTTGATACAAAAAGGAAATTACTACAGATTGACAATTTAGACATCAATAAATTGAAGAGTATACATAAGAGCACATAAAAAATGGTATTAGTTTCATAGTTATGAAGTTATGAAGTCTCCAAGATAATTCTTGGGTACAGTGCAATCAGTGATCTGAATATTGTCAATTAGATATTGCAGACAACACTTCAGTATGATGATTATCCAAATTTATGCTCCAACAGATTCAGAAAAAGAGGATTTTAACCAGGTTTTATTATCAAGTTCAATCTGAAATCAAAAGAACATGACAGCAAATAGGTTGCTTGCTGGAGACAATTTTAGAGGATATTTCCTATTTAAAGGAACTTCTAGTACAAGAAGATGAAGGATCAGTATTCCTAATCATTACCAAATCAGAAGGCTAAAATAATTGGTGGAATATTTATGAAAATATGGCAAACAATAGAAGAAGAATCAATAAAGGTTCTAACCAAACTATGCCATTAAATCTGGAGAATGAAATAATGGTAAACAAATTGGAAGTGGTCATCCTGCCTACCAATACTAAATAAGAGAAATTCAAGGATGTTCATATTGTCATACAATGTCTTTAATTCCATATGATAGCAAAATAATGTTTAGGATTATCCAACACAGATTAAAGCCCTACATGGAGAAGGAGATTGGAAAAAGAGATGTTAGAAATGGCCAAGAAACAAGATACATTATTGCTGATGGACAATGATAATTGAGAAGCTAAAGCACATAAAAAGGAGTCAAATTGTGCTTCTTTTGTGATAGAGAAACCTTTGACTGTGGTGGGAAATATGCTTAGGGAAATAGGAATGTCAGAATACCTCATTGTCCTTACTAATAGCCTATATTGCTAATCCTTGATTTATGACCATTATTCAGCAACTCTTTGAACTTATTGCAGAACTGAAACAATGGAGCTTAAAACCAGTCATTAAAGTCTGGCCATCCCAGAATCGCTGCAATCATGTGGTCGCCATAACCAGGTGCCAACTGTCCCATGATCACATATTCACCATTTGCAACTTTCCCTACCAAATTCCCCAGAAAGTCAATGGGGAAATCAGCAGGGAATGTCACAAGTTTCCGGGGTAAATCTCACCTACCTGTGCACCCTCCTCCAGCCCCTTTGCACGCACACCATGGTGGCCACTTGAGCAGTCTTACTCACCCTTCCTGACTTGCATCACACCTCCAGGAACCCTTACTAATCTGTGCATGACTCTCATGAACCCATTTGCATCTTTATTCACCTTTCTAACCTTCCCTTGCATCCTCATGCACTTCTGCACACCCTCCCTTTGCTGCATCTCACTTCTCATGGACTGTCCCCAGCCTTCCCCAAGTACAGCCGTGCTATCTCCTCCACCTAGCAGCAGCCACTTACTTGCCTGCAGGCCTGGGAATCGGAACTTCTAGCCAGATTTCCCATCATTTTGGTTATGGGAAGCTGGCAGAAAGTTATCTAATATAATGATAATAGGATTCAGTCAACCAGGATTGCAGGGATTGCCATTACAAAGCAATGCAATTGTGCTTTATCCCTCATCTAGGAACACAAATTCTGGTCCCAACTGCTGATGTGCATTGAGGACTACCTGTTATAGCCTGGATGGATCATGGTGAAACAGACTAGCTCCAGGCTGGCAGAATGAGACAAGGCTGGATATTATGTCCTTATTTATTCAACCATGTGTGTGTGTGTGTGTGTGAGAGAGAGAGACAGAGACACAGAGAGAGACAAGACAGAGAGACAGAGAGAGACAGAGATGGGCGGGGGGGGCTTGACTGAAAGAAGATGAGCATGACTTTAAAATTGAAGGGGAAAAGTCAATAACCTTGCTGTGCTGATGACACTGCTTTGATAGCTGAAAATGCAAATAATCTTAAAATGATAAAAAGTAGGGAGTACAGGGAGAAAAGGAAGCTAAGATTAAGAGGTACAGCAACCAGCCTTATAATTGATAATTGGCTCAGGATAACTGAAGCTCCTGTCTGAAGACTGCAATAAATTTGATTACTTGATTATCAAGTAATTGTTTATACCTGTTATAAATAAATAAATAAATAAATAAATAAATAAATAAATATTGAAGTGATGGATTGTCTCTATCTTTTAGGATCAATCAACAATAAAGGATCAAACAGTCAAAAATACATCTCAGATCAGCACTTGGCAGGATAGCAACCCTTGGAAAATATATTCAGATGTCATATTGTATCTATACCAGTGGTGTGGTGGCCTAAAGGAGGCTGTGAGTTCCATCCTAGGTAGAGGCAGATACTTCTCTCTCTGGGCATGATGAGAATATATCTGCTCAATATAGCTCTGTATTGGCAACAGGAAGGGCATCCAGCCAGTAAACACTCAGCTCCGTTCAGTTGCCCAGACTCCACCCCACAAGTGATTTGGGGTTGATGATGATGATATTGTTTCTATACCCACAAAGGTCAGGATTCTGTAGACAATGGTTTTCACTGTGATACTCTGTGGAAGCAAAAGTTAGCAAGATAGGAGACTATTCATGCTTTTGAACTTTGGTGTTGAAGATGAATATTGTGAATAGCCAAGAAGCAAATGGATCACAGAACAAATTAATGCAAAGTTCTCTCTTGAGGCACAAATGACCAGATGCAAATTATTGTATTTTGGACAAAGATCTACTTTCTTAAGTCTATAATTCTGGGAATGATTGAAGGGGGAAAAAAGAGGATAGCCAGCAGCAAACTAAATGCACCTGATTATAGTAGTAATGGTTGCACCACTGGAAGATGATGCTGGTGAAAATCTATGTTGATTAAAAAAAACTTACAGGAAAATTCTAGGAAGAAAACAAAATCTTTTCTTATAAAATGTAAGTGTTCTTTCTGTTGTAGGGAATAAAATATTAACCCGCTCCTGTCTTCCAAAACTATCCATCCACTTAGGCTGTTGTGCTAAGTGAAGGAGAAATGCAACAACTCCCATTGGCGAAGACATAATAAATTATAGCTTCTGCTGTATACTAGCAATATCATTTTGTGAGCTTTGCATGTTCACCATTAAAATAATTTAAGGTTATGCCTTTTTCACTGTATTTACTATTATTTAATAACAGACTGCTGTCTTGATTTCTTTAACAATGACCAACATAAAGCTGCCAGCTCTCTACTGCAACAAAATCTCTTTTTTGAATGGAGATTTGTTATATTCTGGTAGGAAAATTGTTTTCAGAATATTGAAGACCTTCTTCCCTCTGGCAGAATTTTGAATTGTAAGATATGAAATAGAGTTCAACTGTATATCTAATCCCCACATGATGGTAAACATTTCCAAATGCCTATCTTAATATTACTTTATTTAGTGGGGTTAGGCTGACATTTTATCACTAAGCCGAGGCTTTCTGAGCTATGGTTTCATGAATAATTGGCTCAATTTACACATTACATTAATCCATAAACCATAGTTTACACACCAAAATGGCTGGATTAACACAATTTGCTAATCCAAACCAAACAACATTACAGCTTTAGCCAACATGTGAACACTGCCAAATGTATCTTAATAGCTGATGGTAACATTTGGGAACCATATGAAAAGACATGTGGGAGGATTGTTAGCACTGGCTTCTAGTGCGGGCACATGACCTGGGGAATGCTGCTTACCTGTCAGTTTGTCATATTTCTCATTCTTGCGCTTCTTGCCAGTAGAAGCCTGATTTTCTGTTAGCTTATCATCTACTTCTACACAGGGTGGAGCAGGATTTTGGGTCTCAAGATAGTCCACCTCTCGCTCCAGTCGGTCCACCCGTATTGCAGTATTTTCCACCTCTGCACGGAGTATTTCCTTATCTTTTTCTACTGTTTCCAACATGGACACAACCTTATTCTTGAAATCTCTCAGTTCAGTGGAATAACGGCTGCTCTGGTCATGCCACTGAGAAATGCGTTCCTGATGGTACAAAGGGAATTCGAAGCTTTAAGGAGAATGTAGAGGAAACTCTTTAGCAAGCATGCTACATCCAGATAATTGCAGAAAAAATTGAAAAAGCTCATAACCGGATAAAAAATGAACTCAGACGCAAACTTGAGACAGCATTCACTCTGTAAAAATCATGTTATGTTTGATTTGACATATTACGAGCCTTTGTTATTATAGATTAAATACTGAAAGTCTTGATTTTAAAAGCCTGTCATGTTAAAATATCAGCTAATTCTGAGATATTTTCATCTACTTTCTGGATTTTTAGGCATTCTACATAATTGTATTTCCATTGTTAAGATGATCTGCAATTTAGTTTTACTTTTAAAAGTACCAAGTTGCAATCTAGACTTTAGAACTCTTATTCATAGTTCTGTCTCTCAGTCAGTAGCATGCATCCAGCTACTAATCCTCAGAATAGCTGGGTAAAACATTCATGAATTTGTGGCTGATGTGCTGTCAGGCTTATTATGTTTAAACAAGATGCTCCTGACCTTCCAAATAACTGTAGCATTTTAAAATATGGAACAAGACTTTATAATCTGGAAAAAAAACTTTTGTTGCCAGAATATGTTGCATACCTCTCATTACAAATATAAACTAAGCAGCCTGAAATTTTGACATTCATTCAAGCTTCCATACCATTATCTACTATCATGAACACATCTTCTTTCAAACTGAGCCTAAAGTGAATTTCTGCTTGAGAGAGGATGTTTTTTTTCTTCGCTACCAGTTCAAACCATTCTATAAATCTATACAACTGCAGTCCTCATGCTGTGTGCCTACCAAGCTGAGAGATGAACGTGTCAGTTGCCATTTTATGTGCTCACCTCTAAGCCCGCCAGTCTCCTCTCCATGTATTCCATTAACTGCTGTTGCCCATCGACAGCACTGACCAGGATAACCAGCAGAAGCAAGATATGTTGAGAAGCCATGATTGTGCTGATTGTCTTGTGCTTTGCCAGCCAGAGACTTCTGTACCAGATTCTACCTCACACCATTGGAATGTTTTGACAGTTTCTCTGTAAAAGAAGGGAGAGAGAGAGAGCACAATCTCATTTGCTAGATTTTATTAAATCCAGATGTCTAGTTGTAGAGAAGAGGCTGGCCCATTCCAAAAGGAGCCAGCATTGAGTCTTAACTCCTTTATTACCAGAATCCTACAACTACTGGAATTCAGGAGTAGATACTAAACAATACTGTATCTATATACTGTTTTTTGCGATCACATTGTCAACAAATTTACAAGTATAAAAATAATGCAGAAAACCTTTTGCACAGCAGTACCTTTGTCCTGGGAAATAAATGTAAATAATGACATTTAGACCTTTTAAGAATATTTCAAATGTCTTTGTGTTTCCTGAAGGCTTTATCTATCTATAATAATGCACATGACTCATCTACTTTTTATAGTGTATTTATATATTTCATTTCATTCACAATATTTCATTTGCAAATATGATTGTGCACACATTATATAAGCCATGTCTTGTTTAATTATCATTTATCGGACAAATTATAACTGATTAGGTTTGCACCTTTCATTAAACAACAAACATATCATCAGTTTTGAGTCATTATGTTCCCACAAAAAAACAGTCCCTATGAATTCAGTTAAATCTTATCTGGGATTAATTTGACTCAACCATTAGTAGAACAGATTCTTATGTATAGATAGCATGAAATAAATTTTTGGTGCTTTGAACTCTAACCCTGTTCCTGGTTTCTTGTGCTTGACAGAATTCATGCATTCCAAGCCACAGCCACATTGTACTTCACTTAACTATGTCAACAAGCTTCATATTGGCTTGATTATAACTTATTCAATTTCTTTCTCTTTTTTCATGATTATATTTTTACTTCAAAATTTAGTAATCCAGAGTAGTTTCAAAATGATCTTAATAAATGAACTGTGATTCTAGAATAGCCTTCTACAACAAGGGCCTTCTAGTTATAGGTAGAAGTTGCAGCCCTATTTGCTGTATGATCCCTGAATTTCTTTTATCTAAGACTGTTTAGATGAAAGCATTCCAGCATAGATCTCCCATCGTTGCAATCCTGCTCTTATGTTTGTACTTAGGTAAGGGAAAGGAGTGCCAAGATAGGAAATGGCAGAGACTATCAGTAGCAATATCTATCCTGTTGAATAACTATTCGAAGGTCAATATTCCTAGTAAAAAGAGAGAGGGAAGGAGGGGGGCGGGAGAGAAACAGGGAGGGATGGAGGAAGGGGGAGAGAAAGAGATGGAGGGAGGGAGGGAGGGAGGGAGGGAGAGAAAAAATATGAAACACTTAGCTACCAGAGAGAGAGAGAGAGGGAGGGAGGGAGGGAGGGAGGGGGAGAGAGAGAGAGAGAGAGAGAGAGAGAGAGAGAGAGAGAGAGAGAATGAATGAGAATGAATATGAAACACTTTACTACCAGGCAATCCTTCTTCTTTCTGGCAGTCAATGACAAAATGGCAATGGAGGCACAAAACAATGTGGCCAGATTATCCTATAACTTTTGTACTCGTTTTGTTAGGATACTTTATCTGCAACTCAGCATCCTATGTCATTAAAGGAATGCTACGTTGAACTGGAAAATTTGCTTACAGTCCAATTCCCAAGTAAAAATAAATGTATGTAGCATAATAAACAAACTAAAAGACTCAAGATCCATCCCACCCCTGAAAGGACCTAATGGTACAGACTGCAACAATGACACCATTAAAGCCAACCTCTTTAACACATTCTTTGGCTCAGTATTTGTAAACAGCAATGGCTCATGCCCAGTATTTCCTAGTCGAACCACAGGCAACTACAATGATACAATACATATCAATTTTACAGAAGACAATGTTGAAAAAGCACTACGCAATCTAAAACCATCTCAATCTACTGGACCAGATGGAATATGTGCCTACTTCTTTAAAAAGCTATCCACTGCCATAGCCGAACCTCTAAACATAATCTTTGAAAAATCTTTCAGGACCAGCTCCTTGCCGAACCTATGGTCACAAGCCACAGTCATCCCCATCTTCAAAAAGGGAGACCCCAGTCTAGTTGAAAATTACAGACCAATCTCTTTATGCTGCGTCACCTGTAAAGTCATGGAATCAATTATTAACCAATCCATTATCCTCCTCTTAGAGACAAACAACCTACTCTCTAACAAACAATATGGTTTCAGAAAAAAACTATCCTGTAATCTGCAACTCTTACACTGCAAAAACATACAGACTACACAACTCGATCAGGGCAAAGCAATAGACGCAATCTACATAGACGTCTGTAAAGCCTACTCCTAAAACTAAAATCTTATGTTATCTCTGGACAACTGCATAACTGGATAGAAGTATTCCTGTCAAACAGACAACAAATGGTCAAAATTGGGAGCGTCTTATCAAATTCTGTACCTGTCAACAGTGGTGTCCCCCAAGGCGTTCTAGGACCAACTCTCTTCATACTCTACACAAATGACCTCTGTGATCATATTAAGAGCAACTGTGTTCTCTTCGCTGATGATGTAAAGCTATTCAACACCACAGACTATCCTTCATATTGCTACCCTTCAAAAAGACCTCGACTATGTATCAGAATGGTCAAACAAATGGCAACTTCAAATCTCAACAAATAAATGCTCTGTCTTACATTTTGGCAAAAAAAATCAGAAAATAAAATACAAGCTGAATAGTCAAGACCTTGTTGATGATCCAAACTCCGTCAAGGACCTTGGAATACTCATCTCTAATGATCTAAGTGCTAGAGCCCACCGTAACTACATAGCCAAAAAGGCATTAAGAGTTGTTAACCTAATCCTATGTAGCTTTTTCTCTGGTAATATCACACTACTAACTAGGGCATACAAAACATTTGCTAGACCAATACTCGAATACAGCTCATCAGTCTGGAACCCACATCACATATCTGATATTAATACAGTTGAGAAAGTCCAGAAATATTTCACAAGAAGAGTTCTACACTCCTCTACTCATTGCACAATACCTTATGCCACCAGACTTGAAATTCTAGACCTAGAAAACCTAGAACTACTCTGCCTTTGGTCTGATCTAAGTATAGTATATAAAATCATAGATTGCAATGTCCTTCCAATCAATGAATACTTCAGCTTCAACCATAACAATACAAGAGCACACAATAGATACAAACTCAAGGTTAACCGCACCAAACTTGATTGCAGGAAATATGACTTCAGCAACAGAGTGGTCAATGTCTGGAGTACTCTACCTGATTCTGTGGTTTTTTCCCCAAACCCCAAAAACTTTAACCTTAGACTGTCTACTATTGACCTCACCCCTTTTCTAAGAGGTCTGTAGGGGGTGTGCATAAGTACACCAACATGCCTACCGTCCCTGTCCTATTGTTTCTTTTATTTTTCTTATATGTATTCATTTCATGCATTCACAACTATGTTTATCCTTATACTTATTATCTTGTAAGTGATTGACAAAATAAATAAAAAACAAACAAATAAATAAATAAATAAAAATAAAATAATTTTAGAAGAATGTGTGTGTGAATATAGATCTTGGCATTTGCAAAATATATCTGCTTAGCAAGTGCAATGACTTGAACTCTAATATTATTTGGAAGCAAAAAAACCCCACAATTTATAAATGAGTACCCACTTCATAAATAACATATACAGATGAATTTTATTATAGAGGGGAATCAGATACTAAATATTTGTGTATTGTATCAAGCAGTGAATGGTAGTGAGCAGAGTTTCTTTATGAATCTGAGACTATGATGGCACTTGTGTATGTTGTGTATGCGGGTAGTGATGGGAGCTTCCCGATACTCCCATATTACACCCCTCCTGTGCGGCCTGCATTGGCTTCCGGTTGCCCTCTGGGTGAGATTCAAGGTTTTGGTGTTAACATTCAAAGTCCTACATGGCATGGGTCCAGGATATTTATGAGAACGACTCCTCCCAGCATCAAATACCAACTGCCCTGTACGGGCGCACAGACGGGGTCTCCTCGGGGTGCCGCTTGTGACTCAATGTCGCTGGCGGCCCAGGGAAGGCCTACTCTGTGGCAGCTCCCACTTTATGGAATCTTCTTCCCCCGAGCTCTGGCTGGCTCCCTCGCACCTTCCGCCCACGAGTTAAAAACCTGGCTATTTTACAATCCGGGCTGTGCTGACCCTTTGGGGGTTTGTTTATTTTAACTTCGGGGTTCTTAATTTCAATTTGGCTTGTAATTGTTTAATATGTTTTTTGGTAATTTATTTATTGTTGTATTTTGTGAGCACTGAGTCCTTTCGGAGAGGGGGCGGCATACAAGTCGAATTAATAAAATAAATAATAAATAAATAATTAAGATTTGTTTACATTAGCTACTGTGAAAATTAAAATACAGCTGAACATAAACAAATTGTTTATTTGTCTCTTGGGAAAGGTGTTCCACTCAAAATCCTGAGGATTAGACTGCAGACTGGTTCATCAAGTCTGGATTTCACTTAATAAAAGAAGTAATGGAGATTGAGATGTTGAAATACTTAGCTGAAAAGCAAAGACTAGATTTTATTGTGAAAGCTAAGGCTTCCTGAAAAACTAAGCAAACAACTGTTTCTAAAAATTCACAGTCCAAAACATAGTGGCAGCTTTTATTCTGTAATAAGTGCTGATTGCTCAGATATTGCCTGGGTTCTATAACAGTACGGAATAGGAGTTGAATCTATAGAAATACCACTTATTCTTAATAAAGAAGCCATCGGTAAGTGGTTGAGCACATGATTTGTATGCAGAAATCTCTCTCTCCTACCAGAAGCACTACAGAGTTGTGGCGTTCGTGTATCATTCCCGAGTTAGATTGAGCAGACTCTTTCACACTTGCTTCTCTGTTTGAGGATTGTGTACAATTTTTTTATAAGATGGGAATAGGTGTTTTCACATCACAACATTTGGTATATCCATTTCCACCCTCATTTCACTTCTTTCCTTCAATTACGCATACTTTCAAAAAAAATGGCTGGATAATTTTGCAGCCAGTTTGGGTGGTGTTCTGGGTATCTTTGAAGTAGGTAAAATAGCTGTGTTTCACCTCACATAGGCATAATACAGTAATTTCTTTATTTTAGTTTTGTTAACTTAATACTCACACTGTCAGCAGGACAATCTTGGATATTCACAGATCACAAATGAGGGCTATCATTGCTCAATTCTATCCCAATTTATATTATTTTGGTGTTGGCTTAATGCATTAAGCCAAGCTCCAGCTAGTAGTGCCTTATTCATGCAATACAGATAAATCATGGTTTACTGTAACAAAGGAATGCAGTCAGTGCTGAAAATATTGGACTAGATGGACCAGTAGCCTAACTCAGCAAAGGGCAGTTGCCAATTAAACTTCATTTCAAACATGTCTCAGTTCAAACAAATTAGGGGAAGAGATTGCTTTCATCTGTTTGTATATGAAACAAGATTCTGGTATATTTCTGAAGGGCAAAGGATTTCCTTTTTTTTAGACATGAATCAGAATACAAAGTCTCTCGAAGTCTCTCAAGAACTACAAATGCAGTTACATTTCTAGTCATGCAATTTTGTAGAAACTTCATGACAGTTTTCTTGACAGTTCACTGTGTTCAATAACAGATTTAAAATTCCCACCACTGCTAGCACTAATGTTCTCTTTTGCAAGAAATGTGTGGGATAATGACTGTTCATTTCCATAAAGTCCAACATAACTGGTCACTGTCCCAGGATCTATGAGGTGCGGATGATCCTTAAACGTATGTTTGGAGGGAGAAAAGGGAAGAAAGGGCTCTAGTTCCAAGAAAAGCCATTACTGAATATTCTTTTTGTATGACTTTAAAACAAACGGATGGATTCCTCAGGTACTGAGAAATGTAGCTGACATGGAGATTACAAAGATTAACTGACTCCAATAGAAATAATTAAAAAGAGTTCTCAGTTGCTCAGAAGTTTCACTATGTTACCCTTTACAATTGACTGAAGGACAACAGGAAAAATCCTTCATCGTCAAAGTCAGTTAAAAATGAACTACTGTTCATCTGAATTAGCAAAGCGATCAGGTTTTCAGCAAGTAACTAGATCAATATCTGTGTGACAGGTTACAGTACTGAAGAATGCCAATAGTTTGGAATTAATTACAAGTTTCTTTTTCTGATGCTACAAGATCGCATTTATTGCCACTGGCAGAACAGAATAGGTCCATTGTGTTGCTTGGAACCATTGATTTGCCTTTCCATTATGAGCCAAGACATCACCTTGCATTTAAGATATTTTCAGCTGGATGATTTCCAGCGCTACCAGGTGATACACATTATACAATTAACATGTCCTTTTTGCTCTTAATGGATGGGTAGCTAGGGATTCATTGTTCTGTTTTGTTCTTTTTATTTCTAGTGCTAGTTGGTGAAAGTTGGAAGAATGAGTAGAAAACATGGGCAAACTACAAGTGGAACATCATCAGGCCTGCCAATAAAATTCCATGATACGGAACAGTTGCATAACTTTCATTGTGCAATAGTCTGTATCATGTAATTTTATTTATTTCATTAATTTCTTTTATGTATCAGCATGTTGGCTGGGGAATTCTAGGAGTTGAAGTCCAAATATCTTAAAGTTATGGTAGCTTAAACATAGATATTGTTTATATTGATAATAGATGGACCTTTAATAGAGAGAATTCTAATAGAAATGATAAAGTAACTTACTTGAGATGGGCAGTATAGAAATGTGATAAATAAATTATTCCTAAAATTATGCAGAGATAATAATGGGAACCAATGTATATGCTCTGCCAATGAACAACTATTCTTGACTGAAAGAGAAATGAAAGATTGAAAAAAGACTGATTATATAACCTATTTCCCACACAATTGCTCTTCCATGAACAACACATGTATCATTGTTGTTTCCAGATAATGATATTAAGTTGTGCCACAATAAGCAAGTACAATAATTCATATATTGAAATTCAAGATATGGATTGCAAATATTTTTGTCTACCATAAAGCTGATACTTTTTGGAAAATGTAATCCAGTATTTCTTCATAGATCACAATTGACCACCCTTTAAAGCAGTATGAGAATTGAATTTAAGACTGATTTGGGAAAAAAAGAATCAGATTTTTTTTTCAAAGATTTCTTCAAATCAAAGCCATATACTGCCATCTAGAGGTTTTGCTTACAATCATGGCAATATGACTATAGCTACAGACTTTAATAGAGATTTTAAAACATGTCTTTTCAAGGAAACTTTAAATTTCAGTAATATTATCTTACTCCTGGAATATAACTACCATAACCCCTAACCACTGCGGCTGATAGAAGTTACAGTCCAAAAACATTGAGGATGCCAAATTATATATCTGTTGAAAGAAAAATAATACATTTTTAGGAATGTGCAAATAATTCCATGGAGAAACTGCAGAAAGGCCTGGCAGCTGCAATGACAAACCTTGAGGTAGTAATAGTTGTTTCATGACACCAAAGAATAGATCCAAGGAGCAATTCATTCAAGAACTTTGTGGGATGATTAGCAAAATTATCGCTAGTGCTGTTGAAACATCAACAGCTGACCTTGTGGCAGAAGATATTAAATAGACAGTGCTGAATTTGAGTTACAACATTATATTTTAGCAGGCATAAGCATAAGTATCCTTCCTGGGAAAGTGGTACATGTGTATTTGGGGACATAACATGGGCATTCTCACAAAATGGCTACTATAAGGGAAATTGCCTGTTCATCAAATGGCTGTCACTAATGTCCATTTATCAGAATATAAATTAGTGATATTGCTCTTGTCACAATAGTGTGTTACCATTTTTTTCTGGATAAATAGAATTATTTCCATATTAGTCACCATCAATATCTTTGTAAATAAAGATGTTATAAGTTGAGGCTTTGCTTCTCATTATCGCAGGCTTCCATTTAATTGAATTAAAATAATTTGTGGGGGAGGGAATAGTCAGGCACCTACTGAGGGAACTCAGTAGGTGCCAAAGATGATCCCAGGTACCATATTGCCTTTTCCTGCTTTATTCCAGCTTAATTATCAACACTTCCATCTATCCACATATATATCTCCAAGGGTTCTCCAAAATGGTCAAAATTGAACTTTAAAGGGCCATCTCAGAGGACAATGCACAGATTGGGTCAAGACTTCAACACTGGTTGGTCAACCGAACACTGATGGGTGGAAATGTAAAATTCTGAGTATCATCAGATTATTAATGTAGCTGACCTCAAACAGATGACCTCATCCCATGGTTTCGTGTAGATATTAAACAAAAAAGGAGCGAAAGCTTTAATCCTAAATGTCAACAAGTTAGGAGTCATAGACATGCTTCTTGCCTGGTCTACATGGTCTAATTGGAACCATCATAGATGTGTAGTTTATACACTGATACTATCATCATAGTCAATTCTGGCCTGAACCCTGACTGAAACAAATCTAGATAATTCACTTCTTCTATGATTTCTAGAGCTGAAGCCCAATCAACATCTCAAACGTCTTCCTCAGAGTGGAGAGATTGGAGATTGGCAAAAATTTATCACAATGGTTGGATCCAGAAATAGCCTCTTAAGGAGGGCTATAACATAGCTAAAGGACAATCCCCTTCCACAGAGAAGTAGCAGTACTACATGGATCACTTTCCAGGCAGTCTTAGCCATCTAGGAGGCACTTGATTCTAATAAACCACTAGACCGCTGGTTTGGTAGAAGAATCACCAATGGTCAGGCCACAAGAGTACCTTGGACCATTCCTCTCTCCAGGCATTCTTGGAGTTAACTGAGTAGATATTAAGTGAATAGCATTTTTCCATGCTGGCCAATGGGATTTCAATCTTGTGATGGACTGTGCAATATCCTGGTGAATATCCTTGTTGTTCAGCATCCTTGACCATAGCTTGATGAGAGCTTGTTGTCTTTCAATGCGGGGTGACATTACTAAGTACTGGTAACCAGTGCACAGGAGTGGGATACAATGTGCTAGAGCAGTGATGGCTAACCTTTTGTCATCACATGCCAAAAGTGTGTGTGTGTACGCGCACGCGCGCACACGCATGCATGCACCCATAGTGCAATGTGCATGTGACATCCCCCACCTCTGCATATGTGCGCACCTCCTCATGCATCTCTGTGAATGTGTGCATGACCCCACATGCCACGTGCCTCTGTGCATGCATGTGTGACCTACTGCGCACGTCCCTCCCCACCTGTGCAAGCGCACACTTCTCCCATGCACCCATCCCCTCAGCATGTGTGGCAGATACCCGACAATCAGCTGGCTGGCCAGAGGCACGTGCGCATGCACAGTGGATCTGTTCCAGGCAATGCTCATGTACCGGCAGAAATGGCTCTGCATGTCACTTCCGGCACGCGTATCATAGTTTCGCCATGACAGTGCTAGAGAATGATATGCATTGTCTGGCAGATTTGCACATTGACCATTTGGTTGTGGGTTGTTGGTTGTTAAGCCACATGCTGACACAATATTCAGCTTGGAATAAACCAAAACAAAGGCTGTCATTCGTAGGGTGTTAGCATCCAGGATGTTCCAGCCAGTCTGTTCAGTAAATTGTTGCAGCTTTTCAATTTTGCAGTTTTTTTCAAGTGTTTTTAGAAGGTTAATGATCTGTCCAGTGTTATCCCCAGATACTTCAGAGTTATTACATTGAAAATATGGTTCCAGAACTTCACTGAAGGCTGGTAATTTGTGTACCTATTGCTGAGGTGGAATATGGCTTCTTCTGTTTTTGTTAGTCTTGATTGGAAACACCATTTTTTGAAGTAGTCCTCCAGCTTCTGAAGAACTTGAGAAAGGATAACCTCTGCATCACTCAAGTTGGTTCTTTGGGTTTTGAGCTTGATATCATTGACATAAATAAATTTTTGACAAGCAGTTTCATGCAGGTCATGGGTGTCCAAGTTAAAAAGAGCAGAGGATATTAGTGATCCTTGTGGTAGACCATTATTCAACTTATGATAGCTGCTTCAATTGAGTTCTGTGAAACTTGAAATAACCTGCTGCTCAGCATGTTGTCAATCAAGGCAATGGTGTTATAACAAGGACAAATCATCTTAGGAGAAGTCCTTCTCTCCAGACAATATCGTAGTCAAGAAAAACAGACATTTGTCCTTTTCTTTTGGAATCTGTTCTTCAGGTAGGAAGTTAGTGCAAGGACTTGATTGCTACTAACACGTGTGGGATGAAATCTAATTTGTTCTATTTGGTTTACAGATTCTACTGCTAGGGCTATTATGTTTAACACAAATATTTCTGAAGTTTGTAGGTGACACATAGAAAACCAGTTGGCCTGTAACTTCAGGAAAGGTTTAGATCCTTTCCTGCTTTCAAAATTGCAATATTTTTGGTCTTCTTGAATATAGGAGGCAGCCATCCTGAGTCTAGTATGGAACTAAAAAGAGACAAGCCAACATTTAGTTGCTGGTCCACAGTACTTCAGTAGTTATAGGTACATGCAATCAAATCCTGCAACTTTATTGTTTTATAAAGAATCCAACCCCCTCTGCATTTCTTCTGGTGTAAATGGGCATTAGTATAAAGCATGTGGTGGAAGATCATGCTTTAACAGATCATGCTTCTATTATTTATATAAGAAAATGGAGAAACGTTATTACCACTCACTTTGGTCTGACTCTGTGCCCCTTAGAGTAGCCAACACATTTCTCTCTCGCAGTGATTTTAGTTTCCATTCATTTACTTTTTCTATTTTCTTCTCTACATTTTTCTATCTATGCACTTTTAACAATAATCACCTTTTTGTTCTTTTAAACAGCAACAACAAAAGAATCTAATAAAAGATAAAGATGTTATTGAATTGAACTCAATTTTTGCTGATCACATCCAAGTAGTTTTCTCAGCGGTTTTCATGCCAATACTTTCTTCAATACTCTTTTAATTTTGCAGTCTGGCCCATAGACCTGGAATTCCCAGACAGTTCCCCCACTCAAGTCCAACCGGAGCAGATGCTGCTTACCTTCCAAAATTATCTGAGGTAGGATAAGCATGACAACATACAGTACAATCAATTGCTAGGTGTGCATCTGAAATAATATATGCAAACATGTAGTGACAAATGATTGTGATATTTTATTAAGTTGAATCAAGAATTTGAGTTTCTAATATCCCATTAAATTCTGCCAAATCTAATTTAAAAATGTAGCTGATAATATTTCACTGAATGTGTTCCAAGAAATACATTCGTGTCAAGACTGACTCGATCTTTCACCTATATTTCGCTTTACTCACAGCTTGACAAAAAAAGGGAGGGGGTGGGATGGAATGCAAGGGTCAGGGGAATTGCCTCCAAGCATTGCCAGTTCCCATGAGACAGTGCTCCCACCTCAAGGACACACCAGGCAGATGTTATAGCATGCCTGGTTCCCATAACAAAACGAACAGAAGTGATTGGTGGACATAATGAACTGTGGGTTGCTTATAGGGGAAGTGGGGAATTAACTATACTAGCTTTTGCACAGGAGCCTCAGAGCTGGTTTTGTTTCGTATGTGCCAATATGGTTTATTCAGTAAAGTGTATACTCTTGGTAAAATAATGTCCCAGGAGTTTCTTTCTCTGGATTCACCATCAGGACAGTTGACATCTTTCAGTGTAAAACCTTATGTATCTATCTACTGATTGTTGAAAAAACAAATTGGTATCAGCTACATATTATGATAAGGAAAGTAGGGAAGAATAAAAAAATCCTATCTAGATAAATTATAAAAAAGAAGAGAAACCTATGTTAATGATACATTTTTTAAGAAAGATTGTTGAGAAGGTAGTCATGGAGCAGTTTATGAGGATCCTGGAAGAAACAGATTATCTGGACTCCTTTCAGTAAGGATTCAGGCATGAGTATGGAACAGAAACAGCATTGGTCATACATTTGGATAACTTCTGGTGGGAGGAGGATAAGCATAGTGCCTCCATTCTTGTTCTTCTTGACTTTCCAGAAGCGCTCAGTGGACATCTACCATGTTATCCTTCTAAATTGGCTCAAGGGTGGGGCATATGGGGCACTATGTTGTGCCCCATACACCCAACCCTTAAGCCAATTTAGAAGGACATAATAGATGTCCACTGAGCACCCCTGGAAAGTTCCAGGAGCTGATTGGGGAAAAGAGGTCCCAACCCTGAGATCCTGGTTGTGGGATGCCAGAGAATTTGGTACTTCCTTCCACTGGGTGACATCTGATAGCACAAGTGAGGTGATGATATGCAGCTTTACATCCATCCTAAGCCAATGATGCATGCTCTGTGTGTCCTGCCTCAATATGTAGGGAACAGGGGCCGTGGTGGCTCACGTGGTAAGATATTGGGCCTGCACACCACTGAGGTTGACAGCTCGGCACTCAATTCCCAATAAACCTCGGAGGGACAAGAAAGGAGCCTCCCCCAATTGCCTACCGGCATTCAGGCATCCCACAGGTAAAAATAACACTGCCTGAAAAAATTCCTTTCACAGAGGCAGCCAGCCACCTCGGTGATCCCTGGCTAACACGTGCCATACGCTAAACAAAATCTAGGGAACAACAGGTTTAAGCAAAATTGAGTGACTTTAGATGCTAGAGCCCCTTGGTACTGGGGACTTTCCATCTCTTGTTCTGGATGAGGTTGCACTGCCTCAAACATAACCTGTGTGCAATTTGGGGCTCCTTCTGGACACAAAGCTCCTGTTAAAGTAACAGGTGGCAGGAGACCCTTTAATCAAGTACATATTATGCACTGCTTGTGCCATTCCTAGACAGGGAGATTCTGCTCACCACTCACACCTTGGTCATCTGTACGTATTATTGCAATTCGCTGGATATGGGGGCTGCCCTTGAAGAGTATTTGTAAGCTACAGTTGGTGCAAAATGCAGTTATGCAGGTAATTATGAGCACCCCTCAATCAACACATTACACTTGTGTTCTTTGGGCTACATTGATTGCTCCTAAGTACATTTCAAGAACCTTGACGTAACTTATAAAGCCCTTCATGGCATGGAACATTGAGGGACCATTTCTCTCCAATTACATCCAACTGTCCCATTAGATCCAGCAGGAGGGGCAGAGGGACATGCTCCAACTCCCACCAACCAAGTATTAGCTTGTTTCCCCATTTACAGTTATTAAAAAGATTTAAAATGGGTAAGATTTATGGTATGCAGTAAAATAAGACAGAATTAAAGTTCCAGTATGCACTGATAGTGAACATACAGGTGAAACTTGAAAAATTAGAATATCATGCAAAAGTTCATTTATTTCAGTAATGCAACTTAAAAGGTGAAACTTAGATGAGATAGACTCATTACATGCAAAGCAAGATAGTTCAAGCCGTGATTTGTCATAATTGTGATGATTATGGCTTACCGCTCATGAAAACCCAAATCCACAATCTCAGAAAATTAGAATAGTGTGAAAAGGTGCAATATTCGAAGCTCAAAGTGTCCCACTCTAATCAGCTAATTAAGCCATAACACCTGCAAAGGGTTCCTGAGCCTTTAAATGGTCTCTCAGTCTGGTTCAGTAGGAATCACAATCATGGGAAAGACTGCTGACCTGACAGTTGTGCAGAAAACCATCATTGGCACCCTCCATAAGGAGGGAAAGCCTCAAAAGGTAATTGCAAAAGAAGTTGGATGTTCCCAAAGTGCTATATCAAAGCACATTAATAGAAAGTTATGTGGAAGGGAAAAGTGTGGAAGAAAAAGGTGCCCAAGCAGCAGGGATGACCGCAGCCTGGAGAAGATTGTCAGGAAAAGGCCATTCAAAAGTGTTGGGGACTTTCACAAGGAGTGGACTGAGGCTGGAGTCAGTGCATCAAGAGCCACCACACACAGGCGGATCCTGGACATGGGCTTCAAATGTCATATTCCTCTTGTCAAGCCGCTCCTGAACAACAAACAACATCAGAAGCATCTTACCTGGGCTAAAGAAAAACAGACTTGGTCTGTTGCTCAGTGGTCCAAAGTCCTCTTTTCTGATGAGAGCAACTTTTGCATCTCATTTCGAAACCAAGGATCCAGAGTCTGGAAGAGGAGCACACACACTGCTGCCAATCCACAGTGTGTTGATTTGGGGAGCCATGTCATCTGCTGGTGTTGGTCCACTGTGCTTCATTAAGTCCAGGGTCAATGCTGCCGTCTACCAGGAGATTTTGGAGCACTTCATGCTTCCTTCCACAGACGAGCTTTATGGGGATGCTGACTTCATTTTCCAGCAGGACTTGGCACCTGCCCACACTGCCAAAAGCACCAAAACCTGGTTCAATGACCGTGGGATTACTGTGCTTGATTGGCCAGCAAACTCGCCTGACCTGAACCCCATAGAGAATCTATGGGGCATTGCCAAGAGAAAGATGAGAGACATGAGACCGAACAATGCAGAAGAGCTGAAGGCTGCTATTGAAGCATCCTGGTCTTCCATAACACCTCAGCAGTGCCACAGGCTGATAGCTTCCATGCCACGCCACATTGAGGCAGTAATTGCTGCAAAAGGGGCCCAAACCAAGTACTGAGTACATATGCATGCTTATACTTTTCAGAGGTCCGATATTGTTCTATGTACAATCCTTGTTTTATTGATTGCATGTAATATTCTAATTTTCTGAGATTGTGGATTTGGGGTTTTCATGAGCTATAAGCCATAATCATCACAATTATGACAAATCACAGCTTGAACTATCTTGCTTTGCATGTAATGAATCTATCTCATATATTAGTTTCACCTTTCAAGTTGCATTACTGAAATAAATGAACTTTTGCACGATATTCTAATTTTTCAAGTTTCACCTGTACAATTGCTGAAATGTTTAAACTTTTTCTGAAAGTTGAAACAGAGTTATAGGGTAAAAGTGTATGATACACCAGTTATAATGTACCAATTGGAAAACTATGCAGTCAAAAAAGTTGAAATTTACATTGTGTTATGAACTTTAAAATAATTGTTTATAAAACAATTTAATTTAATTTAATATTGGGATTTCTATGCCACCCTATCTCCCGAAGGACTCAGGGCAGCTCACAACAATAAAAAACAGAAATACAAAATTTAAAAAAACTATTAAATAAGAGAACCCCAATTACAAGCATTAAAACATTAAAACCAACAATTTGTTGGTATGTGACACCAAAGAAATTATATGTATAAAGCTAATTCCAGTATATGTTAGAAATGTGAATAATATGTAGGGATAATTCATCATGCTTACATGTTGAGTCTATGACTCACTTGGTTCATATTGCAATTGAAGGCTCTCCTTGCAACTTTTCAGTATGTACCCTGATCCAATGGAACAGCTCCAGTGGAAAAAGGAATGCCTATCCAGAACAGAAAGGCCTGGAAAATGGAGTTAGCTCAATGGGTGGGAGTAAGCACAAAGCAAGACAAAATATAACCAGTTTCTGAAGCTACTCTGCTTTACAGTGAGAAAAACCTGTTCCCTACATCATTGCCAAAGTCCCATTTTCTTTCTTCTCTGTTCTTTGAGCATACGGATCCAGATCACTGCCTCTCAGCCCAGATGCAACCAAAGGAATCTAGTCTGTCTAGACATGATATACTCCATCCTCAGACCATCTCCACATTCAACAAAAATTCCTTTTGATCCTGGCATCAAATTAGGCCCTGCTCTCAAGTACTACCACATGCAGTACTGCTGACAAATTCCCTGTTCTCTTAAAGGCAGCCTTCCCTTTCCCCTTTCTGCTGCTTTTACATGGTACCCTTTACATAAAAATGGGACTTGGCACAAGGTTTTCCTTCTTTTCATTTTACCTTGATGTACAATTGGAATTTAAAAATGGAATTAACCCCAAGACATTTTCAGTCAGAAATCAACAAATTAATAGAATACAGAAAAGTAACTTTTTTATTGATGCATTGCAATTGTTCTACATTTTTACCATATTATGTAGAAAATACTTAAAATACAAGCTACTTTGTAAAACCAAAGACAAACATTGAATCCAAAGATAAACCGTGTTTTCACAATGGACCCTTTTCCCATATAGTTAGTATTAAAGTTTTTAAATATCTGTATTTCCTCTTGTTAAAATGATTTTTACATTATCCCCTAAGTACATTGGCAATACAAACATAGATCAATAATTGTCAGAAACTACCTTTATCTAGAGGCTTGTAAAAAGGAAGAGCACAACCAGAAAAAAGTTAAATTCTACACAGTAAACTAGCATATCAAATACATTTAATAAAGTAGGAATTCCATTGCAATATCAAGGAGTCAAGCAGAAATACTAACATTACATATAATGCACTGCTACATGTAGTGAATTAGATAATAGTTCAAGCTGAATCTGAAATCACACATTATATAAAGTTTAGCAACAAACAACTATGTCAACATGCGGCACCATTCATAAGTTAAAAATTAAAATAAGAAAGCAGGGCTGTGCCAATCCCAGTCACCTAGAAGCAATTGAATTTTATGTTTAAAAAAATATTGAAATCAGAGGTATGGTACTGCACTGTTTAACTATGTGCAAGCAATAAAGCTCAGAAGCTGCCTTTGCAGTGGAGTATCAAGAACAATGAGGTGAAAGTTCAGCTATCAAGAATGTTAAATAATAGGTTTAATCACAGAAGTGACTAAGTAAAGCATAATTTTTCTTGCTATTCCTAAAAATAAATTTACTTACAAATGAGCTCAGGTTGCAGAGAAAAGCACAGCTCCTCACAGGCAAGTCCTACAGATTTCAGAACTCGCAGAATAATGCAGCCATAATATTATGGGGGGTATTCCAAATTCCCTCAGCAAAGGAGACTAAATTTTTGAAACATTTATTTTTGTGCATAAAATAGGTTCATTTACTTGTAGGCTGCACAACTGTGAGGCTATTGCTCTCTCCTTTTTCATTGTGAGGCAACCTGGAAATGCACTGGGAGAAAAAGATGCCCCTGCAGCCTAGTTCTCACAAATCATATGAGGGGTTATTTTCAAAAATTCCCCACCCCCATCTTTAGCCAGGAAGAATCCTAAGCCAATAGAGGTACCAAAGCTGATTAAAACTTCCCTGCTATTGACTCCTGTATCTGGAGAAAAAGTGAAAGGGTGGGGGGTGGAGTTCCCAAAGTATCTTGAGTTATGTCTCCTTTCCTGGGATGGTGTCCATCTGGACAAACATTCCAGGTGCACATTGAGAGATTTTAAAAGAGCTTAGAGGCAGTAGTATGCTATGTGTGTAACTTGCTATCTCACCTGCTTTGTGAGAAGAAGGCCTTTTAGAGAAAACTCTTTAATATGTTTATTTGCTTCCAGATATAAAGTGTCTGGTCTCTGGAGCAAATTGCTGAGGAAGTCAGAATCAAAAACTTGGGGAAATGTCTTTTGTTAATGATTCATAATTGCTTAATTCAGATTATATAGTTACATTTTAAGCTTGTCTTGAAAAACCAGTTCTTTTGTTCACTCAGATGTGAACTGACTTGAGGTAAACCCATTCAAGGATAGGTTGTTTTATAAGACCTGTACTTTACATTTTCCAAGCAGATTTTCTGAAAATCCTTGCTGCATTGGAAATATTCTAGTAATATTTTAATATTAATGTTTAATTGGTAAAATAATCCACTTTCAGATTTTCTATAAGGCGGATTGAGCTACAGGTCATGGCACTAAGCAGAAAACTATTCTGAGAATGTTACAGCAACATAAATTGTTGTTGACACGGTTGATGTAAAGAACTGAAATTCCTTGGTTATCTTCACATCAATACAGAAGAAAAAAAAATACAACAGAACAAGAGTACAGTAAACAAATGTTCACAGCTAGTCACACTGTTAACCACTCTCCTCTATTGCCAGACACAACAGATTCCTCACTAAAAAGGAAACTGTAAGGCTTGTGGTCCACAGACTATTTAGAGCTATTGGGGTAAGTGGCTTCAAGACCTCTGAAATCTTGGTCTCACGAAAATCATGACTCCCCCTTTCCCCAATTCCTGACTAATGGGCAGAGTTATTGCCGGTTACCATTTCAAAAATTGTTCACATTTGGACTATTAAACATGTGAACATGCATGCTCCAGAAATTGGTTTAATATTCTTAAGTTTTTTTTTGTAAAGTACAAAATCTAGTCATTTAATGTAGATTGGATGGAATACAAACTGGGTTCCAAGGCTGTTAATGCCTTTTATTGCTGTAGCAATACCACTCTCCAAGACAGTTAATTCTCCATTTGGCCAAGAACAGTCTTTGCATAATGGCAGTGGTGAAATAAACAATTGTGACAGAATTCAGGAAACCAAATGAGATTTAGAAGCTCACCACTAGCAGGCCAGTTCATCTGTTATTTCCTTACAGCAAGTGCTAGAGTTTTCAAAGCTTTCCAAAAGCGCCAAATTACTAGTGGTGTTAAATAAAACTTAAGATTATGTGCTTTCCAGTAAGCTCTCTTTGGTATAAAAGTTCTAATTGTAACACCAAACTAGAAATATTTTATAAGCAATTTCTGCTACACACATGGGTAACAATGTTACAGTATACCCTAAGGGAAAGAAATTGCACATGCTTAAAACACCTCTGAAATACCAAATAGGTTTCCAAATGCATTCCTAGCATAATACTCTTAAAGATGCATCAACAGCTAGAATAGTTACAATTTTGAGGGTGGGGAACAGGTCACTCAAAATAAAATGCTTAGGTCAGAATCCAGCTAAACTGAAGCATTTCAGATACCACACTAAGCCTTGGTTAGAAGCTGTAATTTGAACTTGATTACAAAGTTAGTTTGAACTGGCTAACCAAATTATGTTTCCAGGCATACAACGCCACAATCAAACCATGCCATACAATTTTTTCCCCCAAGCTGGTCTATTCTAGTTATGACAATTCCCATTAGCCCCCAATCAGCATGACAGGCTGTTTGGCATATCTTGAAGGAACATTCTTGTTTAGAGAGTATCAGGTTAGTAAAGAAATACTTTCTAGAGAAGACTACACTACATCATGGCTTGACTACCTTATGACTGGAAACTCAAAAGCGTTGTCTGCATTTTATATTCAGGTTAACAAATGCATGGCTTGGCTTGATGTCTGAACTCACTTGGCCATTTCAGGAGGATCAAATTGTGAACATTCTTAGTTTTCCAGCTGAAGTAAGCAAGACTACAGAAGTACTCGGCTTTGGCTGAATGATGCCCATTGTTCGGTTTATGTTGGCATTGAAACTTAAAGCAAATGGTTTCGCCATCTATATCTATCCTTTGTGGGACATATTTGATGAAATTGCTTCAATTTGAAGGAGAGCGGAAGGGCTTGCTGGTCCATCATAAGGCAAGCTCACTGTAAACTCTAGTCACACTACATAATCATTTAAGGCACTACAATATTGGGGGAGGGGGGGGTTACACACCAGTCACACATACCTGTGCAAAACAAATCAGAAGATATCCTTGTCTCTCATGCAGCTTTTTTTTTCCTTTTCTCTCTTTCTCTCAGTGCTACAGTGATGAGCTCTAGGCGATTGCATTATTTCACATACATTCCAACATGTATTAACAACTCATTTTGGTTTAAATACAAAGGAATATATCAATTTCATCCCCAGAAACATTTAAGAGTTAGACAAACACTTAAGTACAGAGTTCAAGTATAATCACTACACATTTTGATTACAAAGACAGAACATTTGGGATTAGCAGGAAATTTTGCTTGTTGTATTTAATTCTAATCAATATGTACATATTTCATTTTCTGTAAAATATTAAAACATCACCATTACAAAACTTCTAAAATAGTTTTAAATTCAGTAATAAACATTTAAAATCTGCAATTTTGTGTCATGTTTTTGCAATTCCTACATGCATGTATTGTATACACGTCTTAATAAGAGCGCTTTAATGTTTCCTGCCAACGAATTCCTAGAAGGAGGTGCTAGCAGAAGTATAAAAAGTTTACATTTCGGTAAGTTGATGTTAAGGTGAATTTTGGATTCTTCAGCTAAATGAACCAGGCAAAGAAAGACAAGATGGGCAAGAGATCCTTCCATTTCTGCAAAAAGAATCCATTTCTAAATGTTATTTTTAAACTGAAAGAATACAATTCTAATGGCCTAAATCTCAGATAAAACTCTCCAGAAACTGCACATCTATTCAGTTTAGTGAACCTTACAGGAACTACTTCAAGTGGCTTCTGCCCTGAAGCAGTAATACAATCCAAAGTATGTTCAGCTAAGTGCAAGAGCTTCTGGACAATGTAGTCATAACAACATTACAGACTGTGATCTCATAACAGTAAGCAAATTCATCTTTCTGCCATTTTTCATTTTGAAAATTCATCATTTTGAAAATTCACACATTAAAAATAATCTGTGATTTAAAAGAAAGCTGTACACAAAAATGCTACTCTATCCTTCAACAGAAATAATTAAAATCAGGGAATTGAAAAGCAATATACATATGTCTATGTACATAAAGAGAAGCTAGAGAGGAAATAACTGCTTTTGTAGAATTCAGCTCTTGCCTTTCAAGAATATGAATTACAAAATTAAAATTAAAATACTAACTCAAGTTTATAAAACAGCCCTAGCAACCTAGAGTTAAATGTGCATTTTAGTGGCAATATGAGTTTGTGCAAGCTGCTAAAATAATTTAAACAAGTACTATTTAATTCTAATACATTTTTTTAAAGAACAGCTTTAAAAAAAAGTCAATGATTTGCTTTTCCCTTCTGATTAACATAATAGCTTTAAATAAATGGGGTTCGGGCCTTGGTTGTTTGTTTTTAAAGCATGAATAAAAATTAAATGTAAAATCTTAATGAGAATTTGATTCAAAAGATTCTACCCAGTCATCACCTATGTTTCCCCTGAACAGCAGGGCTCCACCAACAGTACCATCTGATTCTGGAGAGCATAAGCAGAATTGTCAACAAGGGGGTGATTCCCCATTATTTTCCTTGGATTCCACAGAGGTTCCTATTTGGAACTGTTAGAATACTGCAAAACCTACTGCAGATCTCTTCACCTCTATGGTCGTTCATGACTTCAAGACAGTTTCCTGTCCCAAATTACAAGTAAGAATACTGATTAATCTTGGTAGGGCTTAGTGGGTATCCAGTGTAAATTGCAGATCCTCTGGAAGCACCAATGTAGGACTGGGCAGCAAATTGATGTTGATACTGAGCAGGTGCTACGTTGGCAGAGGTTAACAAGCTGGGCCCCACACTGACTGGGACCTGGTGCACAAGAGTGCTTGGATGGGTTGTGTATGTGGTATGCCTGGAGGAGCCCTGAGGGGAAAAGAGATGAGCAATTGAATTGGTGGAGCCCAAGGTGGCAGCAGTAGTAGGCGCATAGGTGTACATGTGAGGCTGGCTTGCTGTGGCTGCTGCCAAGTGAGGGTGGACTGGGCTGCTATGCTGGAATGTATACGGAGCCTGAGTAATTGTTGTTGGCAGGGGAGCAACGTAGGCCTGCTGTCTGCGGGGAGCTGGATTTCCACTTCTCTCTTGAGAGGCCAGTACAGTTGCTTGCTGGTTCTATAAAGCAAGGAACAGGCTTAGAAAGAAAACATCCAGAACACTATTATACAAAAAGTTGTCTAATAGGAGGTGGAGAGGAAAGCAAAACGATGTTCCTGATATGAATCAGATGAAGAGGACTTCTTCCACCCAAAGAGAATCTACCTTCTGGACCTTACAATGTAAAATTTAGCACTACTGCTCTTTGAAATTTCTATCATTCACAAATTGTCTTTTTGGCATTTCCTTTTTCATGTTCCTTTATTACACAGCACTGCTATGTGAACACTGCAGCAGGATATAGGAGGAAAAATCACTTTACATACCTGGCTAAGGTTGAGCGGTTGCACACCATTTGTCACTACCCGATGTTGCCGATATCCAGTTGGTGTGATACAACATCCTGATGTTTGCCCACTTACAGATGCCATTGGCTTGATCTTGCTTAGGCTAAAGACTCCTACAATAAAAACCACCAAATTTTTATTCCATAAAGAATCCCCCTCTTCAATACAGTCCAAAAGTAAATAACTCTTCAAATCTTTCAAAAGAAAAGCTCTCTGAATGAAGTCCAAATCTCTTTTGAGGATAACTATATCAGGATATTGCCAAAGAGGAAAGGCAAAATCCTGGGGAAGGTACATGCCCTCTTGAAGCAATGGGTACACAGTGGGATGGAGCTTTGGTATGAAAAGAGGCAAGCTTTAACAGCAGCTTTAAATCAAGGTCAGATGTTCTAGATTTCTACTAGATGTAGTAGACTTTGGACATACTCTATGAACTTTTTGAAGAAACCAATCATATCACATTTTTGAACATAATGTTTTAAAATTGAGTTGACCTTCTATTAGTGAGTGAGATTATGTTAACTCCCCAGAAGTGTCACCTAACTAAGATCCAGTCTATTCTTATTTCGTTCACATTACTGTATGCCCAAGTAATTAAAAGGTGTGTATTAAAAAAAATACCTAATACAGGTAGTCAACCTATGGTTAGAATTGAGCCCAAAATTTCAATTGCTAAGCAAAATGGTTGCTAAATGAGTTTTGCCCCATTTTACAACCTTTCTTGCCACAGTTGTTAAGTGAATCACTGCAATTGTTAAGTTAGTAACACAGTTGTTAAGTGAATCTGGCTTCCCCACTTATTTTGTTTGTAAGAAGGTTGCAAACAGTGATCACATGACCCCAGAACACTGCAAATGTCATAAAAATAAGTCTTTTGTCAAATGGCCAAATCTTGATCATGTGACTATGGAAATGTTGCAACAGTCATAAGTGTGAACAACAGTCTTAAGCCTCTTTTTTCAGTGCCATTGAAACTTTGAACACTCACTAAATAAACTATAAGTTGCAAGTTGAAGACTACTGTATTAAAATAGCAAAACACAGCCCCAAAATATTTGCCCCACACCTAAGTTTTCAACACTGGTATAAAAAAGAAAGAAACTTAATCTTTGCATGAAAAACTATCAAAATTATCCATCAACCTATCTCTTTGGTGTCTGAATTAAGAAGGTACTTAAAAAGGAGGCGCTATAAAGTTTGAAAATCTGTTCTTAAAATAATCTATGTTTAAGGAACTGCTTTAAAGCATTCACAGACTTTGGGTATATTTCTAACATCTTTCCTCTTGGAGTGATAATAAAGTACATTGAGAAGAGACTTTTACTCTCCTTATATCGTTTTCATTGTTTTATGGATTTGATTTTTAAACAACTGCTATCTTGTGATTCTTGTTACATAATTTAAAAAAAAATGACTTGGGAAAAGGATTATCTTGAATTAGAAGAAAGTATAGAAGAGCAGGTTGAACTGGAAGGTGGAGTAAAACATGTCATCAGTTAGGATTCATTGTGTTGCCAAAAAGATCCAAGTCAGCCCCATGAATTCTGTTGACTTTTATCTAGCGCCAATCTAGCTTTGACCATTAGTTGACTAGATTCTTGTTTATAGGTAGCAATAATAAACTCTTCTGTAGTTTGAAATCAACAAATGCACCTGGTTAGTTATGCTTGATAGAAACTTGACTACATCTCTGCGTTTCCATTTTATATCCATTTATATATATAGAATTAAAGTACTGATTTTTAATAAAGTATTAATAAAAATACAGGAATGCACACATACACATACTTCTGACGTTTTAAGAGAAACATTTAGTTTGCAACACATCAGGTTTGATCATTAATACATTTGTTATTTTTTAATGGATTACATTTATATTAAGTTGTTGTACTTTGAATGTCATAAAGAATCTTTTGTAAAAGTATTTATAGTCAAAAAACCTTTTCCTTATTGGTAAGAGCCATCATAATTGAAATGCCCATATATTCCTCCTGACAATTACTCTTTGGTATATTGGTTATGGAAGCTGTGCAAACACTAACAGAAACCGCACATACCTGTTTTTCAGTACAAACTCATAAAAATGGGAGGAAAAAAAATCAATTGCACATTATAGACCAATGCAGTTTGTAGGCAATGAACCTTACCTGAGGCCTGGGTGGCTACAGTACAGTCACTAAGCTGTGTTTTCAGAGGCACAATAATGGTACGGGAGGTGGAGCTTTCAGCTGCCCCTCTACTTGGCTCCAGCGCACCACCAGAGCTCCTGAGTGTGGAAAGTGCATCTGATGCATAAGGGCTATTCAGGGAAGAATCTGAATCAGGGGAATCATTAACAGTAACGTAGCTGATGACATTGGATCTCTGCTTCATGCCCAAACTATGAGAAAACAATAACTCTTTATTAGTTATCTTATTTATCTTAATATTGACTTATTACAATACTTAAAAATGCACATCCACACTATTCAGCAACCCAAATAAGATTAAAAAGAAATAATCAGTTGTGCAATGCAGTCAATGATGTTTACAAAAAAGTATTTCAAAGAACAGAAGGATGCGAACTTTGCATTCAACTGCAACTCCTGCATTATTCTTAATACAAAACTATACTAAATACATTTGCATCCCATCACTTTTCCAAATGCTGTGAGTAGGATATATGAAATCTATCTTATTTCATTCTCACAACTATCCTATAAGTTAAGCTGGCCTAATAAGGCCTGCAACTTTTTAAATGATGGAGAACAATTTGGAGCTAGTCTAAAACTAATACTTCTAGCACAGATTATAAACTAAAGATATGAAAGGTTATAATTGTATAACCTATGAAGAATCCCCCGTGCTTCAAAAAATAGGAACTTATCCAACAGCTCTGTATCATTGTATAAGATGAGATTTACATTACATTAGCTTTAACATTTACATACATTATTAAAGGGTATTATATCCCACCAATCTACTGTTCAGTCTAGAGTAGAATTATCAATGCAGACACCTTCACCTCTATTGATCAATCTAGGCCATGATTATCAATGAGGTACCTTCAAACCAATTGATCAATCTAGACCAGAATTATCAATGCAAGCACCCTTTAAAGAAGTCAGAGACTGTGCCATGAACCTTCCTTGAACCTGAAAAATCATATATTCAACTACTGAACTATGGGCTCTTTTTCTTTTTAGCTTCACGACTCTCTCTTTTTTATTGTAATGCATTAATGAATTGAAAGAAGCTTAAGCCCCTACCTTCCAGGTTTGTATTTGTTGTCTTCCTCTTCATCAGTGTCACTTCGGATGGTGATTACACTAACAGGAGGACTGGGGGTATCTGGAATAACAATGGGCTGATGCTGTTCTTGCACTGGAGGGAGAGCATTGGAGGAAGAAGATGTGGCACGCAGAGGGCTGCTTCCAATTAGAGAGTAGACTTGAGATGGAATAGCCTCCAAAGTAGATGCAGGCCTATGAAAAAGTGTATATTATGATAAATTCATCCACCAAAGCCATAAACAGAGCTTATATATTTTGAATGGTTCTGAACTTATTCCAGCTCAAATAATCATGTACAATCCTAGAGAAAAGCATGTCATTTAGATGTTAAGATTCTCAAATCAGTGCTTGTTCCAGACTCTTTAATCAAATGGTTAATCTCTACTTTTCCTCAGTAATTATATATTTTTATTAATACTAAATTAATACTAGTACACAAGAAAGTTCTTATAACTGTCTGGGTTTGAATGTGCTTGAAGATTTAATCTGCTATGATCATAGTGTTATTACACTAAAATGTCTAGAAAATGTATGTATATGAAAAATACAATCTGTCAATTCCTATTCAGAATCAGGACAAATACTTTACTTACTTAGTGACACTGTGAGATGGGTGCTTGTTCTTCTTTGCTGGTACCACATTACTTTGCTGCTGTCTTACAACATGAGCCACTCCAACATTCAAAGGTTGTGTAGTAGCCAGAGTCACATGATTGGTCAACAAAGAAGGCTGCTGCATAATAGCACTATACTGATTTCCATGTGAATGAGCACTTCTAAAGGAAAGAAATAACAGTTTCCTAGTATTATTTATGTACTCCAGAATACAGAGCCTGTTTGTTATAATGGTTAAGGCATCAGGCTAGAAACTGGCAAACTGTGAGTTTTAGTCCCACCTTAGGCACAAAGCAAATTAAGTGACCTTGGGGCCAGCTATTCTCTTTCACCCCAAGGAAGGGCAAACCAATTCTAAAAAACATTGCCAAGAAAACTGGAGGGACTTGTCCAGGCAGGCACCAGGAGTCAATATTGACTTGAAAGCATATCTATTCACACATTCACATATACTCCGGAAGACCAGAACTCTAAGAGCGTAATATCCAATTAGAATTCTGGAATGGGGAGAATCCATAATTATTTTATCTACATTGCGATAGGCTTTGCTTGATCTCTGCCTCTTTGAACAGAAAATATGACTGTACCAGAGTATTCTTTCCTTGCTGTTAAAACTTCAGACACTAACTTTAGATTATTTTGCAGGAAAAACTGTAATTTAATATTACATGATGGTGTATCTTGAGAATGCCCAAAAGGCCTCTTTCTACCTTTTGTAAGCATTTACAGAAATTATCTCTATCCACACATTTCCTGATTATTCAATCATATTTCTAGATGTCTTTCTCTCACTCTCCTGTTCTCCCAAAGGGATATAAAAGTACATACTAGGTTAAAAAGTTTTTTTTAGTTTACTATTACGTATCTGATCATCTATTCTAAAAAATATAATCCGAAAACACTGCATCATTTCTACACTTTTTCATATTATGTACTACTTATATTTCTAGTTGAAGACTCACCTCCAATCAGCCAACTGCTGGTTACTTCCAATTGATTCAGGAATCACAGCTGTAGGCTGGACAGAATTGTGCAATGCAACCCCTGGAAGTTGTTGCCAGGTGGAAGGCAAAAGTATCTGTTGGGTCCCTCCAGGCCAGGCCTGCTGCAAAACAACAAAAACAAAAACAGATTTATTAAGATTAGCTTTAAAAAAACTAAAAAAAAATAAGTTGTTTAACGTAAAAGGAATGAGATATTGTTAACTTGCAGAGATAAAGACATGAGACTGCATTTCTGCAAAAAATTTACAAATGGAAATGAAAAAAATGCAAATAAAAATGTTTCCTCTCACTCCATTGTATATCTCGTAAGACCAATTGTATAAGACATTTATTCATACAGTGTTGCAGAAAATATATTTAGCACTTAAACAGCTAGGCAGTTTAAGTGGGTGGCTTTGAAGATGATTCTTCAAATACAGAATGAGAGATTGAGACTTTAGGAAAGCAGCAAAATTTTAGGCTAAGTTTTGGAGATAATGCATTTGCTTTTAAAAGCTAATTCTAATACAAACATTTCCATGTGAAACTAGTGCTTTGAAAGAATATGAATATCCTTTCCTCACTGACTCAATATAGTAGTCTGCAGATAACTGCCTACAACAGCTGCTGAATACATGTCTTGGTAACTACTTCTGCATGCTCACTAGTAGAAAATCAATTGGTGCAGGACTGAAGTAGAAGGCAATACAATTTTAAAATGAAGGGTTGTGTTTAAATGTTTGGAGAACAACTTTTTTTGGCTTATTCATTATGTTGAGATTCCAAAATTTAAAAATAATGTGAACTATATTTTTTGTGGTTCCTCCACAATGAATCAGGAGTAATTGGTAATGTTTTCTTCCATTTGAAAAGCAAATACTTTACAAAAATTGCAAGCTTTATATATAGCCAAATGTGGATAAATCAGATTAAATCTACAAATTTAGGATCACTAACCTTGAATGAGATGGTTACTGTTGAGCCATTAAGATAAGAAAAATAAAATTGCTGGGTCATGTGCAATCTTAAATATTTTAAATACACATTATATAACTATAAAGGCTCTGAATTATAAAGGAAATAATTTCTCACTGGATAGGAGCTCATACCTGATAGCTGAAGTTCAACTATCTCTCTCTTTCTACTTTGACAGATTACAACTAACCCTTTTTGTAACAATTATTAAGCAAACTATTTATTTTTGTAATTCTACAGGAGTAATGTTGTAGAATATAGCTAACTCTTCCTCTCCAGGGCATGAAGAATGTATCCCAGGACATCAGTTTTTAATAAAAGGAGTTCCTCTGTGACCACTGTTGCTTTATGTAGAACATGAAACTCCTATGGAGGAACAACGAGTTCTTGTGTTTGCTTTCAGATCCCACCATAGTTATAATAAATCTGCTTATAGTGTGAATTGCTTACAATGGATTTATTAAATCCATCCAAGAATGTTTTCTCTTTGCAAAAACTTACTTAAAAGAAAAAAAATCTGCAATAAAATACTTCCAGAATCCAATTCTTATAATCACATTCCACACAGTTCAAACTGCAATACAGTTTGAAAACATTAGAAATGCAATTTTAAATGACATATTTCTGCAAGTAACAAATTCTCTTATTCCAAACACTGGTTCCAAACAAGCAGCTTTCAAGCAGAGAACTGCTAACCCCTCTGCCAACATAAGCGGAATAATAAAAAAAAAAGAGAGAATAATGTTAAGTCACACCATGCCTCTTTCCAAAAGCCAACACCTGCACAAGACAAAGCAGAGAGTTTAATACAGTGCGAGATCTAATGTCCCCACCAGAAGGCAGAAATCGGGCTTTCCAAGCGACGAACTGTTTTGACAGAGGAGGGACAAAAATATGCAAAGCTTAGCAAATGGCTAACGTAAACTTAGATGAAGCGGCAAAAGGGAGAAGTGTTGAAAGCACTAAAGGTGAGCATTTCAGGCAAAAGCCTAGAAGCCAAAATCCACGGAAGCCAAAATCCATGGAGAGAAAGGTAGGATTCAGATAAGATTAAGTGGATTTAGTCTAGAAGATATATTTTGTGTCATTGTATCACAGAAGCACAGCAATTAGTATTTCAAGCAGAGATGCAGAAAACATTTCAAACTCAAAACATTTAAATCTTGTTTCGAGCCCAAACATAACGCTTCCATTTTTCAGTGTTCCCACATTGTTCTGACCATTCCATAAGTACAGCATTTGAGTTCAAAACAGCTCGTTCCGAACTAACAAATGATTCCAGACTGGTCAAAACAAAGTTGGAGCATTTTTACTAAGGTTGATGAATTTCATTTGAACCCCAAACAATTGTTTCAAGTGTGAAATGTTTCAGTTCTGAATGCTTTGCAGATTCCAATTCTACGTATGTCATCTAGGGATTTATTAAAATCCAGTTTTTAATCCTTAAAGCTTTAAATTGTTTGAAAACATAAAGGCTATGTCTTGAGAAATCTCAAAAGATAGAGGGGACACGAATAGAAAAGAAGTTCAAATGGCCTGTGCCTTCCATAGTTGCTTTCCCTTTCCTGTGAGACAAGAGGTCTTAATCTGTATTAATTTATACTAGTTTCAGATTTTAATTTTCCACTCCAATGAATTTTGAGTGCAGGGTATATAGCATTCTGGTTTGTCTCCTACAGCAAATTCAAAGAGGGACAGTTTAGTCTATTGGTTGAAATATCCAAAACAGTCTTCTGATAGTAAATAAATTTTTTTTTAAATTACATTTATATGCCGCCCTTCTCCGAAGACTCAGGGCGGCTTACAATTTTTGGGATACAACCCAGTGTGCTCAGCAATAGCCTTCATTCCATTGTATATGCCTGCTTATTACTAAGCGGCATTTTTACAAAGTCAGCTTATTGCCCCCAACAATCTTGGGTCCTCAATTTACCTACCCCGAGAGGATGGAAGGCTGAGTCAACCTTGAGCCTGGTGGGATTCGAGCCTACAGTAATTGTAGGCAGCTGGAACTTAAATGCAGGCATTTAACAGCCTGAGCCACCAAGGCCCGTTTTTAATTAAAGATTTAAGTTCTATTGGATGCACTCTGTATGTTTCAATTATGAAATTTAGCCAGAATTGAATAATAGAAGTCAGAATGGAGAACTACAAAATTTGTAGTGATTGTTTCAACACATGCAGTTACATTTTTTTAAATCTATCTTGCCTACCCATGTGGCATTCCTTGGAGCAACAGTAGCAATGTCAGAGGGAACAGTTACTCAACTTGGTGAGACTTGTTCTGACTAAAGCCAGCAATGCCCCTTTTCTCTCCATTGGAAGAGAAAGATGCTCGCGAATTATCACTTTAAAGTAACGTAAGACAATGAGTATGCAACAAGTAGAAGTGTGCTTGGCAAGACATGTGAGGACATCACCATTTCAAGTGCACTGCAATGTTTCCACGTTTTTCACTGATCTGATTCTGGGGTTTCTAATTGATTGTTTTGTGGCATTTACAAAGGATGAATTCCAATCAGAGAAATCCAGAATGAGAAAGAAAAATTTGAGAAGTGTGCACACTTTAAACCACCCTAGAGGATTAAAGAACTGCTTTAATATATTGCTTAGATAGGAAGAGCTCACCTTTAATCTCAACCAAGACATGTAAAAAGAACTAAAAGCAAGGGTGGGTTGCAGCATCTATTTAAGGATGATGCACACTGGTCGAGGAATGAAAGGCCAGAGAGATTTGGGTTGCTGCTAACTGTTTCATGTAGGTTAATAAATCTGGGTTGTTAAAGCCATAAATCAATAAAGGATTTAATGAGATTAGAGATTTCCTGTGCTTAACACATCTGTACGTTCAAAGAAACTTTAAAAAAAATAGCCCTAAATTTGTCAAGACATGGCTACCCAGGTATTAATGGCTGAATCAATCTAAGGATCATTGCTATTGTTTTCAATCAGCAAAATAAAAAAGATAAAGAGTACAGAAAAGAAGAAGTACATTACTGCTCTTTCCAAACTAGGAGAAGAGCTTGATCAGCAATCTAGCTAACAAAGAACAACAGTCAATGAATCTGGATTCTTTACAGAGCAACAGTAAACATCAGAGTCAGACAGTGCTCAGCAATGTTGGGGAGGAAAAACAACAAGACATTAAGATGTAGCAAGAACACAGCCACAAGATGGCACATGCTTCCATGCCCTCTGCAAAGTCTAAGTTAAACAAAAACTCCGTTAGTGAACACAATCAAGGGAGGCAATTACCAGTACTGCAGCCGTCTGTTCTACTAGCGCTGGCCGGCCGGCTGCGCAGTTCAGAGTAAAGGGCACCGCATACTGCGGCGTGATGGTGGCTACTTGAGGATGAAGAGTTGCTACCATTAGTGGTGTACAGCTTCCCTGAAATGTAGATTAGGCAGTGAGTGAAACAAATGTACTAAGGTAACAGGGCCAGAAAGGCTTCCCCCAAGGATACTAAGGGCACTTTTGAATGATTTGCAGAAATCATAGGTATCCACTGAAAATCAATATGCTTTTCTGCCAACTTGTATGTAGTGATAACAAGTATTTCTTCATATCCATGAACAAGCCTTTTGTGTTTAGTGCACTTAAAGTGCACTTAAAACAAAAATTAATTGGGGGGGGGATAAAACACAGGCTTGGAAGCAGAATTCCTACAATGGCATACTGAAAGCATTCAATTGTTAAACCAGCATTTTGTGTTTTGATATAAAAATTCCTATTTATTTCCTCTTAAAAATAGAGCAATTCAATTGCTGTTGGTATAATTATATATTTCACCACAAAAATCTTAAAACCTAGAAAAGAAGAAATTTTTTGTTGTATTCATATTGAATACAATATGGGATTTGTATTATGCTAGCCTAAGTGCTTCCAAATGCCTTCTGCAATACAAATAAAAAAAGGGTAAGTCTTTAAGCTATTTGTGCCTGATCTAAATGGAGTTTACAATAATGTAACCAAAGATAATACAATTAAGTTAAGAAGTAATGTATGTAACTTATTTCAAAATCTTCTGTTCTGGAACAAATATGTCAATAATGAACATATATTTAAAAAACAGTATTCTGAGAGCAGATACCCCTTTGTTTTTATAGCAGAACAGAAAACTTATATTATCAAAGTAGTAAGTCTAAAAACTTTGTTATTATGTGTAACCTGTCATTTTCTCAGCATCAAAAAAGGACAAATGCAAAAAGCATTGATGGGAAAGAGTAATTTAATTGAATCAATGGTGATAGACAACATCTTTTTCTGCTTTCTACTAAATCTTATATTAATTGTAATTTTAGGACAAGGAAATAAAGCCAATTAAAGTGTATCTTTTTCCAGAATAACAGCTGCTAATATATTCTATTTTAGGCACAATGGTAGATCTGTACCTGTAAATGAAAGTTGCCTAAAATTTTGGTCTTGGACAATAGAAGTCCATTTGCAAAGGCCAAACCTTTAAAGCAAAGAAATCATTAGACAAAGAAATACTTTATTATCTTTTCCTTAATATACTACTAATGATTTTTAAAAGGCTTAAGCATTTCTGGGTTCTCAATCTCACTTGAGAATACACCACATATATGATCCAAACATATGCACGACACCTTGTTTTACTTGCCCCTATCCCCACTTTTACCTGTGTGAGAACTCCGGACTGGATCTGCAGAGGCTGAGCTGCTGGCGCTTGTGGTACAATTGGAACAGCATTGTCCATCCTTACAGGGAACCCAGAATGCTTTGTGGTTGCCTGAAGACCAGCTGGATGGAATAAGATCACAAATAACTACCCAAATATGTTTCAGAGCTTACTTTCCAAAGATGATGCATACAAAAGATGCAGACCATAATTATCAGTACTGAAAAAAGTTCAATCACCTCAGAAGTTAGCAATCTATGACAACTGATACTATGTTCTCAAGGTACCCAGTATGTCACAGTATCAAAAAGAAGTTGGGGACACTGGCCTCTGTTTGTAAGACAGCTATGAAACAGTCAAGAAAATGTTTTTTGAAACAGCCATTAAGTGAACTATGCTGCTTCCTTCTATTAGTACCTACCATACCATACTTAAGATACTATTTTCTATATTACAAAATCCAATTTTGTCCTAGAATCCCCAAAATCAACTTGGGTTGCCTGGATATTTCTTTCACATAATTTGTTTTTATTACAGAACATAAGAAAATGTAGATTTGAATGCATAAAGAGAGAACACTTTTTCTATCTTTTAAAAACCTTATTAAAATTATGGTGTTATGGATATTCAGAAATGGTATGTCAGGATAAAAACGCACTTACTTGGAAAGGCAGGAGGACATACAATGAATGTTTGTTGAAATGGGTCTGTTTGAGTGCAAATTTGGGTTGTTCCAGGCTGTAAGGAAACACTTTGTTGTGCCACACCAGCAACTGGTGCTGCAGAGGATGGATAGAGAGCAGACTGATAATTCAATAGTGAAACATCTGAATTTGCTAGAGAAAGAGTAGCTGCAGCTGTAGAATTGGAAGCCAAAACACTAGCCTGAAAAACAAGACAATCTATCATTAGAATTAGAAACTGTAATATTCTAACATATATATTAAATGACTAAAAACAAGACCAAAAGCATCTGCAGATGTCAATCACTTTCTTAATCAACCTTAACTAATCAGATTCGCTCATCCTGAAGAAGATCTAGAACTCATAGGCACTCATGATAGATGTTTGGAACAAATGCTACCAAATACTGGGCTGATTACAAATTAAATTCACTAAAGCTACTGTACTAAAAAGTCAATTACTAGGAAGAATCATTCCAAAAAATGATAGAATGCTTTATTTTGATTTTGTTCATCAAAAGAAACAAAAAGGAACTGATTTACCTGATGATGCACAGTGCTCAGCTGGTTGTTGAAACTCATGGTGAGGTTTGTGCTTGTATTTGGTGCAACATGTGTCGTGAATGGGCTTTTTATTTGATTAACAGTGTCATACATATTAACTCTTCGTTTACAAATTTCCATATTCTGAAAACAGGATTTCACACTAAAAGAGAATATGAAGCAATTTAGCTAACACCATACAGACTATGTCTGATTATTAAAAATAAAATGTCTACAAATTAATAGTTATCAGAACTTTTTAAGTTGCTTGGCCGATTTCTGAAATCTAATTTGATACTTGCCTAAGGAACTATAACTGCTATTCTTTTCCATCACAATTTCACAGAACAAACAAAAGCAAATATTCCTTATTCCAAAATATACTCAAAATATTTCTAGCAAATTATATATTACTACCAGGTTTCTCTCTTTTATATCGTATTAGCAATATAAAACTTACCTGTCTATGAAAAATCAATAGATGGCATTGGAAAGCCAAGATTTAAAAAGGGAATAATTTTCTCTGCTATTGTAACAAGATTTCTAAAAGTCTCTGAATAACATCATAGTAAAACTATTGTTTAGGAATTTATTTAATTTAAATACTTTCTGAAATTAATAATACTTGTTACTTGTTTGTTATTTGTCCAAAAACATGAAGCAGGTTACAAATCTGAATGAATTAATAGTATAATTTATCTGGGCCACAAACTTACTGGTTGCTATGTGGAAAATCCAGTAGATGATTCATTGTCACAAATGGATGGTTCAAGGTCTTCAGCGGAGTAATTCTCTTATCTGCATCAATTGTCAACATTTTCTTCAACAAATCTATATATTCTCTTCGGTCAGCCTTCTCTGCCAACATATCTGTTCCTTCCAAGTCTGTAGACATATTTACCTTGTGGAAAAGTTTTTAAAATTGTTTAAATTTTTGTCCAACTTATACACTTTATAGCAGGAAAAATAAAGAATACATAAATCTTTTAAGTTCTTGAGGAATGTAGTTCTAGTTTACTCCCATTTTCTCTTGGTTTGCTTCTAACAAATATTTAACTTTAAAGAAATATTGCCCTTTCATTTAAAGTGTTACGTTCAAGACAAATCTAGCAGAAGTTAAGTAGCTTTCCTAAAATCATTTACTTATAATTGCTAAATTACTGAGAATTATCCTCAGGTGTACTAGGGAGACCAGTTATATAGCCCCATGGGGGATAATAGAAAGGGAACACAATTAGCCTCTGTGTAATACAACTGTAAATTAGTACTTCTCTGAATTATAATACCTGTACTTTTCAAAGGCAATTATTATTTTTTATTGGCAGCTTACTTGTGCCATGTCGTCCAAACAGTTAAAAATATATTTCCGAGCTTCCTTTGATTTTATTCCTGTCTCCAACTCATGTTCTTCTGGAGTCTGTCAGATAAAATGGAAGTTACAAGAAATTATATCAAGATTTAATATTTTAGTACAATAAAAGCAAAAGTAGGTCAGCCTGCAATACTGCAGGTTTCAGAGAATTTCTGAAGAGCTTATATCTAAAAACAGTGTTTTAAATCAGGAAAACAGCTTTATAATCAGGGCAGAAATAACTAGCAAACACAATGTGTGTTTACAGAAAATGGCCAAAGACATTTGAAGTTTACAATTTTCTTCAAAATCAATTTAGATTGCCTTAAATTTTACAGAAACTATTTTATTGGTAATTTTTTCATGGTACAAACATGTTTTCTATAGACATGTCTGTTGTAAATTTCCAAAAAACAAGGTCCAATTCGGAACACCTTTCTGCATCAACTATTCAAAACAGTAATTAAAATATTTTTATTTATAGGACTTGCTTTACTGGATAAATGCACTGTAGAAGCATTTTCTTAGATACAGTTTTATAGAATCTCTCTGTGGCAAGGTAGAGCAAATCCTATCTTTTTTTTTCAGCCTCTGTTATCACTCATCATTTTTCCACCAATGGTTTTCTGGTTTTAGTACATAAAGGATTCATATAACTTTATAGCTAATGGCCAAATTTATATTCACATAATTTTTTGGACAAACTACAGTAGCTCACATTTATGACTAATCCACTAACTATTAGGGTTGGTTTACACACAATCCTAAGTCAAAATCAAATCTCATTATGGATGTTGTATGTGCAGTCAGTCACTATTTAGGCCTCCTTTATTTAATGGGTTTAGAGTTATACACTGCATCCAGTTATTAGCAAATTAATAAATATTCTACTCCTGATGATCAGATGCTGATGTTTCCCTCGACAAAATGCTACTGAATGCAATATCGACTGCTAGTAGTTTAATTATTATAATAAATGTCATTTATTGTTTTTAATTTATTTAACAGTTACTATTTTTAAAATAGAAATGAAATAATGAAAACCAAATAATTAGCTAAGATATGTCTTAAAAGTAAGTGGTACTAATAAAAATAACCCTTCTAAAGAAAAAAAGAAATTAAAGGAAAAAAGAAACCTTTAGTCTCCACAAAGGGTATCCTAAGTTTGGATCTCTGTTAAAAAACCTGCTTGTTTTCGTTCCCGCACTCAAAAGATACTCCGCTGGTAGTCCTTGTGTTTGTGAAATGTAACGAATCTGCAACAGAAAAATAATATTGATGTTGTCAAGAAACAATTTTTAATGTTAACATATAGTTAAGAGTAATTTTATTTTTATATCATTATTCCATCCAAAGAAGTACAGAATGGTATATAGAAGAATAAAAGCAAGCTTAAATGCAATAATTGAATAAAATATATTATAATAAATTATCAATTCTAAGAAAATAATAATGACACAAGTACTTTAAACACAGTATGTTACAAAAGATGTTTTTGTCCAAGGCATCTAGTATCCCAGAAATGTTTTACTCCCCATAATTAAGTTCCTTCTATGGAGAAAAACTTTTGGCCTCTGCTGTGAACCAGACCTTTTGATGGGACCATGAACAGAATTTTCCAGCTGTTTTTAATATATGAGCTATATGGAACACAATACAATTTTGTGTTCAATTATAATAGTTTTCCTTAAAAAACTATTCAACTTACGTTTCACCTTTGCCAATTCATCAATATATGAATGAGATTTTTTTCATGCCTTAAAAAAATTCTATTTTGAAGTACTAAAGATGTCATGTTCATAAGATATTCACATTAAGCTTAGTGTTCCATGTTGATTTAACATCTGAAAGTCATCCTTTTTGATATTCATTTAATGCAGCGAGTTTTAGAATTAAATGCATTAATTTTTACCTGGAAATCACCCAAATTATTTATCATTTTCTTTTATACATATTACTACTATTCTTTTCCTATGGAAAGTTACATGTTTAAGACACTATTTCTATTACAAGGCCTGCGCAAAATAAGACTAGCAGGCCACATATGGCAGACCAACTCTTGTGTGGTCCAGCAGAATTTTTCTTTAAAACTTCATAAACCCGTTGCTGCCAAATTCTGCTATCATCAGAAAGGACTTAGGCGTGGTTTTTTTATTTTTATTTTTTTGTTGATCCAAAAGACATGCTGTTGAATTCTCCACTACCTGTGGACCTCACCAGCACTTCCAGCTACAATTCTGCACCAGCTATTTCTCTGTGGGCTTAATAATTGTTATTAAGGTATCAATGCGGCCCTTTCCCTTCCACAAGTTGTGCAGGCCTGTTTTATACCAATTTATTATAACTTTTGGACTTCTTCACTTGAGACATTTTACCAATAAAATGCCTGTGGAAGGGAAAAGTATATCCTTCTGTTTGTACATATAGCAATGGAAGTAAAATATATCAAACAGATTTCAGACTAATTGAGAATAGCTGTAAATAACAGAAAATATTTATATGTACACCATCTATATTTAAAAAGAAACGAAGTGCAAACAGATACAGATAGTCCAACGGTTATGACAGCAATTGGGACAATATCACTAAGCAATGTGATCGTAAAGCACAATAGCAAGTAACTGCATTACTTGACAACAGCAATTCTGGCAGTCCCGGAACTGTCATAGTTAAATGAGGACCATGCAGGCCATTAGGTGAGGACTTAATGTGATCAAAGGTGATTTCCTATTGATTACCTACATTAACTTAGCTTGTGGAAAGCCAGAATGGAACATTGGAAATTATGATCACATGGCTATGGCTCATTGCAATTATCACAGGGACACTGCAAACAGCCAGAACTCTAAGGACTCATTGTAAGTCACCTTGTTCAGTATTGCCACAATTTTGAACAATCACTGAATGAAAGGCTTTCCCTTTTTAGTAAAAGTTTGGAGTGTAAATATTCACTTCAATATATAGCACAGAAGAGGAAGAAGAGTTAACTAGACTGGCCACTGCAAGGAGAACAACTCCGGGAGCCTGTCTGCCCCAGAGCAAACATGACTTCATGAAATCATGTATATATAGTTATACCCATACTTTGCATATAGTTATGCTCACATTGGAATAAACTTTCTTGGCAGAGAATGGAGCAATTGTGTTGTATAGCCACAGGCAGAAAGTACTATTAGCTTTCTGTAAGTGCTAGCTTTCTTTCTTTAAGTGAAGCAGCAGCAGGAAAATATGCTTGTTAGTTTAACAGTACTGACTTTACACCATTAATTCAAGAGGATATTCCATAACCTAGTAGTTCTTTGTATTTTTCTTATAACATCAGATCATGAAATAGGATGGGAGAGTACAAAATGAACAGATACATGATGTCTTATAAGATTATAATTTGTCTCAAAAACCTGCATACTAAAAATAACCAGAAATAATAAGAATGTGCTAAGCACAAAGTTACGTGTAGCAATCTGAGAATAATCGGTGCTTATTCATTAACCTCAATCAATTGCTCTCAGAGCAAAAGTCCAGTGCCAATTACTTAAGAGGCTCTCATTTATCCCATGTACAAATATCAAGTAATATTTACTCAAAAGCAAATCCTATTGGATTCAATGAAACTTATTCTCTAGCATAGTAGTTTAGTCAGTATTGTTTGAATATCAGCATATTAGCAAAGACTTACTTGATCGTATTCTGAAGCTCCTGGATACAAAGGCCAGCCAAGAAACAACTCAGCTATCACACATCCCAGTGACCACATATCAATAGCTTCACAAAATGGCAAACCCAAGATGATTTCAGGAGCTCTACAAAACATGCAATATTTTATTTATTATTCAGAATTTACTAATAAATTCACAAATCCCACTGGCCTGAATGACAACTAAAAGGTTGCCATTTATTACATGTATAGTTAGAAGAGTTTTCCATAGCAATCCACTGTTTTTTCCAAGAAAAATGCATAAAGGTTCTGAAAAATAGCAAATTATCCTATAACCTTGAAAACTACAAAAGCTATTATGACAACCTGTAAGATATATAAAGTCTGATAAACTAGGTTCTTGCCAATCAGAAATTCCAGTATTTTTAACCTTTACGTTGATATAAAAATTTGAGATATTTATGCTACAAAAGATTAATAGCTGAGATTTATCAAAACTGATACTGTTATCTACAAACTCTTCTTTTCTTATTTAGGTAGGAATACTGACGCACATAATTTCTAAGCCACTGGCAGCAATTTTCTATTCAAGGATATTCCATTACAGTCATGTGATATAAATATATGTGTTCATGGATTGCATCTTGTTAAATTGGAAGAGACAATTTCTAGCAAAATCAGCCTATGCATGTAAAGTGATATATGCCCCTTCAAAGTACTGACTTCATTTGGAATTACTTCTGAAAATAGTACCAGTACCCTTACTTTTGATGCACTTATAACTAGGAGCAACATAAAATGATAAAATGAAACATAACCTTAAAATTTATAGAACATAGCTTTGTGTGTCCTGATCTATTTGGCACACAATTCACTATACCTGGTATCAGTCAATTGATCTAAATGCAAAAGCATAGCCTAGCTGAGAAACATCAATTTGAACATAAATCACTGTTAAATCTGTTGAATGTTTATTTATCATTAGCAGCATTTTCTACCAATAAAAAGAGCAAAGTACTTGAAAAAATGCTCATAAATATGGGTTGTAGTTGACCGCCAAATCCAACTTCTCTTCTCAATTCCATTATTTCTCTGTCTGGTTTCCATATATTCTGATTCTCTTTCAAGAGGCCATAACCACTGGCTTCTGCCTCATTTATACAGTATCTTATCCCAGCTGCACTTTTCCCTCAGTCTTATGTTATAATCCAGCAATTTCACCGACCAGAGGATGATACAATCCCTAAACTTTTCACTTACTTTAAACAAGGAAAAAAAATTTCTAGGTAAGTCTAGAAGAGATTGAATTATTATTTTTTGCTTCACTAGCTCTTTTAGATCTAAACTGGCCAATTCAATGTTCAACAAATGCTAGTGAACCAGAAGCTGTAACTGGTCACAACCAGCTTGGATAATGGTAAGAGTGCCATCCCTCCTGCTGACCTTAGTACAGTATATTGGTTTAGAAAATGTGATGAGAACTGATAAATTTACAAAGGTGGAAAACATTGGTGAAAATTTTAGAACATTTTCCATATGCAAAACATAATCTATTTTACAACTTTAAGAGTACATTTCATTTTCAGACATGCGTAAATAAAAATTGAAGAACAGAGATTTTCTAAGTCATACAATGGTTCTCTTGATGTAAACTGCTCACCCATGATTAACTTAACATTTTTTTCAATTAGCCTAATTTAAACTGACAAGCACTAACATAGTAGGCTAAAATGTAGCTGACTATTTTGTGCTTCACAGTAGCATGTGAATATAGTTTTATACTGTGTCATTTTTTCTGATATGTTCATATGGACTAATCCAGGCAAAAAGCAGATATCTAGTAGAGGAGGCCTTCCTAGCTCTGCCATATCTTAACAGAATTGCTGTTCAATGTATGCAGGGGAGGCAACAAAACCTAATAGATTCAGCTTCGAAGGAAGAGTGATGTATCCTGCTCTTTCTTTTTGCCTCTATAATTTAATAATCATGTAAAATGTTTCAGAACAATACATATTACAAACACAGGATGATAACAAAATACAAAGATGGTACAGCACCCAATCCAAAATGTTAACCAAAAAAAAATAGTCCGGCTGAATTAGTCCTTTCAAGCTATAGGAGAAAAGACTGGATTCCTCTCATTCTTGTCTAAATAATTAACTGCAATTTATTATATCCAGGTCCTTAAATGAGGGGTAAACAATGTTGATATAAACAGGATTTACAAAGCCTATAACGGGTAAGTATTTTTTAAAAAGAAATGCCTATAGCAGTGATGACTAACCCTTTTGGGCTCCTTTGCCAAAAATTGTGCGCATGCTTGCATGCTTGTGCTCGCGTGCCAGCACCCAGAAGGCAATGCGCATCCCCCCATGCCCCCTACACATGTGTGCGCAATCCCACCCCACCCACCCACCGCCCTTACCTGCACTGTGCCTCACAGTTCATTTTCGGCCAGTTTGAGGCCTTTTTCAGCCTCCCAAAGGCTTGAGGAAGGCTTCTTCAGGCTTCTACAAGCTTTGTAGGCCGAAATCTAGCCCCATTTCATCACTTCCTGTTTTCTGAAAAAAATGGAAGTGATGAAACGGGGCTAGATTTCGGCCTACAAAGCTTGTAGAAGCCCGAAGAAGCCTTTCTCAAGCCTTTGGGAGGCCGAAAAAGACCTCAAACCAACCGAAAATCAGCTGTGAGGTGCACACATGCGCAGTGAGGTAATCTCTGGGAATGATGCTCCAGAGGCAGCCACTACTATATCCTATTTTTTTTAACGAAACACTTTACCAACAACTTTCAACTGTGTCATGCTTTACAATAGCAGACCAAAATATAAGCATTAGATACTTGTGGGAACAAAAATCACATTTCAAACAGTTATGTTGGTCTAATACTAATACTGGATTTTTTTTTATCCAATAGACTTAATACTTGCATAGTTGCTCTTTCTTAGAACAGCTGTTTCTCAGTTTATGAAGCTGTAGTTATAAATAGGAAACAACTCTACTAGCGCTTCACCACTCTCATATTGTGTTCTCCAATGTATTAGAAAAATATAACACACTTTTTACTGTTCTAGGATTGACAGATCTATAATTTGGCCAGAGAATAAGTACAGATGCAGGGCACACCTCCCATTGCTTTTTGGCCACATCCTCACTTCTTGCATACATAGACAAGGAAATAGGTTTGGGGAAAAGATGTCAACCCTACCAACAATAAATGGCAGAGAGGGAAAGGAGCTGGTCTAAACTAAGATTCAAATTAGAACTATGGCTCTACAATATTCTACTATAACTGGAAAATTTTTCCTTGATTAAAAAGGCAATTCCAAATTTGACGGCCTCAAATTTGACAACCTCAAATTTTACAAGAATTAGAACAAAAATGAATATGTTAATTCATGTATAGGTTATGACCACAATCTCTTCTAAGATTATCAACCTACCCGACTTTAGCAACAGTAATTGTAGTAATAACAGTAATAAACATAAAGCAAGGTTTCAGTTTCTAGGATTAACTGTGTCTAGAGCAGGGGTGTCAAACTGGATTTCTTCAAGGGCTGGATCAGCACCGTAGTTCTCCTCTGTGGGCGGGCTGGACGGGGTGGGGGTGGGGAGACAGGAGACAGGACAGATGTTTCCTGCAGCACTTTGCCAGCCAAAACAGGGCATCATGCGAGGCCCCCCACGCCCCATTTTGGACGGCAGAGTGCTGGAGGTCATCCAGGTTGAAAACGGGATGCGGGGGCCTCACGCATGTCTACCACACCCCTTTTTGGCTGGCAGAATACTGCAGGAGGCCATCCAGGCTGAAAAGCCCCCCCCCCATGCCACGTTTTGGCTGCCAGAAGCACTGCGGGACAGTCCTTTGTTATTTCCAGGCCAGCCCCACAGACCAGATTTAAGCACCCCGCAGGCCAGATCCTGCCCGCAGGCCTTGAGTTTGACACCCATGACCTAGAGGAATGGCGTAGGACTCTCAAACTCTTTTTAAAAATGCCTGGAATCCAATGATTTGTTTAGAAATTCCCCAACTTTTTAGCCATAATATAGTCTTTGATGAGGCATCTGCAGAAAGTATTGCCAGGTTTCTCTCTCATTTGTTTTGTTTTGTAATTGGCCAAACAGACACAGGGACATTTTGTGAAAATATTAGTAATATGCTCACTAACCCAAAATATTTGAGAGTGTAGCACCCACAATTGAAGGGAGAGCATGATTTGATAAGATATCTTTTAGTTTTATATTGTGTATGGACAATTTCCTATTATTATGTTGGAAAGGATTACTGCATCTTCGGATAAGGCCTGAAATGACTACTTGCCTTGAAATATAATAAGGAGGAATGCTGACAATAGCATAGAATAACATTGTAACTATCATAATTCCCAGCTTGCATGCTGTAGTAGATGATGGCAGTTGTAATCTAAAATACCAGATAGTGTTAAGATTCAATTAATCTACGATTTCTAAAGCTAATACATAAATTCAGGGTTCAAGAAAACCAGCTTTCTTTTTAATCACTACTTACTTTTGCCATCAGATGGCATGGAAACCAAAACACAACACAACAGCAGATATAAAATTACTATTATTACAATTACCATAATTTAAAATGCACATCTACAGTAAATAATCTAGTAGGACAAGTTAAAATGCCTCTGTCAATAAGTTTTACATGTTGCTGAACTGAAAGATGAAACAAAATGCAAGTTTAAACTTGGCACTGAAATGAAGAGGCTACTGACACTGCACTACCACAGATAAGCTCATCTGTCTGATGAGTGGTGGGACTTATCTCCAGGGAGAATGAGTCTGCCTACCGAGATGAGGTGGACCGGTTGCTTTCATAGTGTGGAGACAATAACTTGGTCCTCAACACCAATAAGACCAAGGAGCTTATAGTGGATTATAGAAGGAACAGATCAGACATCCAGCCCTTGCTTATCAATGGAGACTGTGTGGAGCAAGTGGCCAGTTTTAAGTTTCTGGGTGTTACCCTAAAAGAGGACCTGATCTGGGGTGCCCACATTGCAGCCCTGGTCAAAAGGGCCCAGCAGAGATTATATTACCTGAGACTTCTCAGAAAACAACAACTGAATGAAAAACTGCTGGTGACCTTCTACCAGTGCACCATAGAGAGCATTTTAACATACTGCACCTCTGTATGGTTTGCCAATTGCACAGTGGCAGATAGGAAAGCACTCCAGAGGGTTAATGTCATTGCCCAGAAGATCACTGGTTGCCCTCTCCCCTCTTTGGAAGGGCTTTATAGCTCCTGCTCCCTTAAGAAAGTTCAAAACATTCTCAAAGATCCATCTCATCTTGGGAACCCTTTTTTTGAACTATTACCATCTGGCAGATGGTACAGAATAACAAAAACAAGGACAAATAGACTGAAAAACAGCTTCTATCCCAGGACAGTAGCTCTTTTGAATTCTGCTGTATAGTGCAATGTTGGTGTGGTGTCGGGGGTTTCCGGTTCAATGTGTGAAGGTTGAAGGATGTGTGTTTGTGTTTATTTTCATGGTCATAGTCATGATGTGCACTGAAGATGGTGTTTGATTTTGTTGTACGAGGTGCAATGACAATAAAGTGAAGTAAAGTAAACTGTCTGGCTCATATAATCAAATTTAGCCCAGTGAAGGAATGAAAGAATTATCTTTCTCTGGAGAGCTTATGTTATGGGAAAAACATCCTTCAGGTTCCTCAAACTATCTCAAACCATAACAAAGAAGTGACAGAACACCAAATAGGAACCGGAAGGAAATTCCTATAACTTTGGGTATATCTGGAATGGATTACTTAGGTCAATTTTTCTTCTTCTTTTGACACAGTGGGCATGCAATCAGTCAAATTAACTTGACCTGTTCTATGATATAGAAACATTTCATTAAAAAACCAGTTCACACTTTAATCCAGTGAGTTGAATTATATCTATTTATATTTGAACTTTTATATTGGTTCAAGATTTGTGATACAAAAGGCATTACTGAACATAGAAAATGGATACTTACCTATAATATCGTGACTGTAAATAAGTGGAGCACACAGCTTTTGAGACATGACTAGCAGAGCCAAAGTCTATGACTTTGACCCTATATGGCTGGCGCACAGGATCCACCAACATGATGTTTTCAGGCTTTAGGTCAGCATGTATTAGACCTAAGCTTTTCAGTTTCATCAAAGCGGTAGCCACTTGTTGTAATATTGGTCGAATGTATTTCAGAGGCAGAGGGCTAAACTTATTTTGTTTTAAGAAGTCATACAAATTTTGCTCCAGCATCTCAAACACCAGGCATGTGTGGTTTTTGTGTTGAAAACACTCATATGAACGGACAAAGTTATATTCATCAGCATTCTCACTACTCAGTCGAGAGAGGATGCTCACTTCAATTTGACCTTGCCTGGCATAAGAAGGGTGATTTTTCAAAATTTTGATAGCAACAATTTCTTTTGTACTGCGCTTCCAGCATTTTGCCACCTGTCCAAAAGTTCCTCGTCCCAAGAACTCCAAGACTTCATAGCTATTCGTCATAGAACAAAGGATTTCATGCTGGACTAGCTGGTAATCACCTTCGCCACTGGAACTACTGCTTTTGGTTGTTACAGTGGTGGTAGTGGCCGCAGCACCCACCGCAGGTCTGTTTTGCAGCATGAGAGGTGGATGTTCCTCAATTATCTGCACGCTACCGTTGCTGTCAACTTCTTCACTTTTCCTTTTTAAGCCACATTTTTGATATGGTTCCAGTAAAGCAATGTTAGCCCTGTGTGTTAGGGCTTGGCTGTTTTGAAAGGATGTTGTTCCGCCACTGCCTGTACTGTCTGCTGCTGTAACCACAATGTGCTCAACTGAAGGAGCAGGGAGGAGGAGGTTCTGATCATAAGCAGGGATACTGAAGTTTGCTACCTGGTGAGAAGAGCTTGCTGGCCCTTGAGCACCAGAGAGATTTTTGCTGTGACTGTAATACTCGTCACTGTTACTTTGTCCTGAAACATCCCAGCTAGAGGGCTCCACTTTCAGTTTCTTGGCACTGCAAAAGGCACTCGAAGATACTGATGGAGGTGAAAACACCTGCAGCTGTGAGGCCATACCTAGAGGAAACAAAGAACTAGACGTCATATTGGCAGGAATAGAAATCACAAATCTTTTACCACCAAATAATAACAGCCAACTCATCATTCATTTCCTCAAAATTTGCTATTAACAATTATAATTACATCCCATTTCTCTAGATATATATCTTATAAAACCTGCTTAGAAGCAATAGCGGGAAAGAAACTATAGTTGTTATTCTGGAATTATTCCAACAGAGCAATTAGTTGCAACAGATCACTCAATGGAGAAGGGAAATTCCAGTTGAATGGATATTCATCCACCTTCTTCGGAAAGTTAGAAAAGTCCAAGTCAATGTTACAGTGGTACAGTGAAAGAAGGTGATCTATAAATCTAACCATAGTTTTACTATAATTAGGCACAAAATTCTATTTTTCACATAATTAAAGTTGTGCATTTATGGTTATGTGTTTGTGTGTGATGGGAGGCAAACAAATTTAATAGATAAATAAATAAAGTCAATCTTGACTCCTGATTACATGGACAAATCCACATTGCTTTGTTGGCAATATTCTGAAGGGGTTTGCCACTGCTTTCTCCCAACTTGCTGAGACAATCACATAGCTGAATTTATGCCTAGGGCAGAACTAGAACTCAAGAGTCTATACTTTCTAGCCAGATGTTTTTAAACAGTACACCAAATAGGCAGAAAGGTTATCTTGGTTACATTAACTGAATGACCAACCCACTGCATGCCTAAGTTGAGCTACGCACGCGAATGTGCACACTCTGGTCAGACACTCATGCGACCCAATTCCAAATAGGCCCCCACCAGATAGTGGGTGGCGGCCCAGGGGTGGGGACCCCTATCTTAGGATACTAAAACTTCATTTTATTTAATATTTATATTATATTAGTGTTCAATTGGGCCTTTAAATTAACCTTTAATAGTAAAAAGTATTTTTAATTATTTGATTTTTCCCAGGATAAAGACAACTATATAAGGCAAGATTATTCAAGAGCTACCAAAAAAAATTAAAAATAAAACTTATGAACTTTTTTTTCAATTTTGAAGATATACACGTCTACAACTATACAATCCAGGCTTTATGTAAGATATTTGTACAAATACTCCATATTCAATTCATAAATTGCAATCTTTTTATTTGCAATGTTAATGAAATCTTATTCTGCAACTAACTTTCCTATTGAAACAAAGACATTCACTCACAATGCTATTTATGCTACCTGTACCAGTTAACACATTTTTTTCTATCTCGTCTCCCAGCAATGTTATTAAACTCTTTAAAATGCTGCTTATGGTACAAGCACTTCCTTATGCCATCCATTCAGACCAGTAGAAGTATGCTCAGTAAAAAAAATGGAAGAAAAACTGCTGTACTAAATGCACTGTATCAAGTTTTGAAGACCAACCGTAACACGTTTCAGCAGAATACTTTCATCAGTATCCAGGAAACTGTCTTAAAACCCTCTCCATCTTGCATATAAGCTACATCTAATGCCACATCAGTATCAATTATGTGTTATAAAATTGGTCTAAATGCAAACTATTACCAGGATAAAACACTGTTTTGCTGCTACTTACTATCACTTCTTCAATAGTGTAAAAGATGGAAAATCACAGCATGACTGTAATTCTAAAGAACTATTCTAAAGGTGTGATTTCAACAGGAAGAAGAGTCAACATTTTGGGTTACAAAGACCTAGATAGTTTTCAGTCAGTGTTGCATCATGCTTAATTTTTAAACTATTTAATCAATTATTCTATCAACACATTCTATCAGTGAGTATTAGACTGGACTAGATAAAACGTTGGTTCTTTGGAGCAATTCTCTTCATAAGTAAACAAAGGAATAAGCAAAAGCCAGTGAAGAGGGAGCAGGTTTGTTCAGTGGAGCTAAATGATTAGGAAAATCTTGTCAAAAAGAAAAAAAAATCATTTGTATGTAATGCACATTAACTTGTAGAAGGTACTTCATTATACCAGAATGGCTGCAAATTATGGCAATTTTAAAAGGGGATTTAAGCCTTATGTTACACAAACATAACTACCAAATTGCTAGTACCATAGCATTACGGCACACTATATTATATACATATGTACATATACATACATACGTATAATATCCTCCATTAAACCCAATATGCCTTTGAATTTAAGTTTTAACTACATATTAATACATTTATATCTTGCTTATCTTCCAAAAAGGTCTACTACAGCACATTTTATTTATTTGTTAAATGTATATCCCACTATTCATTCAGGTACTCATGCAAGTAAACATAGTATTTCCTCCATTTTTTTTCACAACAAATCTGTGAGGTAGACTGGGCTTAAGAGTGACTCGCTGAAAGTCACCTAATGGTTGAAGGTGGACTTGAAAATATGTCTCTTTAGTGTCATCCCAATAAAGTTCTATACCACATATATTTTACTAATGAAAAAAAATCAGCATTTTTAGACTCATATCACCTATGTGCAATGAGCTATGTCTCATCCAGTTGACTGAATTATCTCAACTGCTTGAGATCATACAAAGTTCTGTACCATAACCACAATGTTCAAACAACGCACAACCAATAACTAACCAAACATTTTAGCTTAGCATCTTACATAAACACAGCCATTCATATGTAGCAACTTAATCCTAGCAACTTATGTGAAAACTTTCAAACCATTACTATTTTTGTATCAAATTAACTGAGGAATGCCTCAAGATATATTACTTATAATTCACAGGACTAAATCTAAAACCTCTAGCTACTTCTTACTCTAAAAGAGCATTTTTACTTCTTACTCTAAAAGAGCACTTTCTGGAACTTCTAATAAGAACTTATTTTGGCTCTAGGTATAATCACTATAGGAAACTGAAGGAAGACCATAATTGCAACAATAGCCTTCAATTTAGCACCACAACTGAGCCCAAAACTTCTGTTGAGAGATTTGTCAAGTGAATTTTGCCCCATTTTATGACCTTTCTTGCCACAGTTAAGTGAATCGCTGTTGATAAGTTGATAACATGGTTGTTAAGTGAATCTGGCTTCCCCACTGATTTTGCTTGTCAAAAGGTTGCAAAAGGACCTTGGGACACAGCAACTGCCCTAAATATCAACCAGTTGCCAAGCATCTGTATTTTGGTCACATGATCATGGGGATGCTACAAAGGTTGTTAAGTGTGAAAAATGGTCATAAGTCACTTTTTTTCAGTGACTTTGTAACTTTGAATGATCACTAAATAAGAACTACCTGTATTCTAAAGTTATTGTTCTGTGAGAAAAACAAATTGATTTTTCCTGTGTGTTTAAATGTTTGTTTTCTGGGCAGTTCTCTGCAAGAAGTGCTCCCGCTAATTGTTAATTCAGTATAATTTCTGTTAAGCTTCAACTGAATTTCAGCTCAACAAAATTGCCTAATGCGCACAACACGAGAACGTTCTCGGAAACGTTTGCCTCACTTTACACGCAGAAGAGTTGAGGAATCCGCTCAAGCGATTTAAGCAGAAGGGGACAAACAAGTTTGAAGAATGGAAAAACCCAGTATCCTTATTCAGATGTAGAAGTCGCTGGGAACTGAAAAAACAAGGCAGATCACACCATATTAAGGAGAGTAAAACAAAAAAACAACCAGATCGTCTATCGACGATAACTCTGCCACGGGGGTCTTCCGACCGACCACAATTTACTCACTTCTGGCAGGGATTTTCGTTCGTCGTCTTTCCTAGCAGGCCTCAGCGGTCGCCGAGAGATATGGCGGTCACTGACCTATCAGTGAGGGCTAAATCGCGTCCCCAGCGGCCTGTCCCGTCCGACCCTACCCTCTCACGGCCGCCCCGAGGGAAGGTACTTACTCGCCGCCGTTCGGGGTATCTCAACCGCGGGCCGGGCCGGGAGCTGCCTGCCGGTGCCGGGGGACGAGCGGGCGCATCCTAGCCCTGGGCGAGGGGGAGTGCGGCCGCCGCGGCCCTGTCGAGCCGGCCAGCCCACAGACAGCCCCCAGGCCGCTCAGCCTCCGCTTTCGCCAGGCTTGGGCCCCCGTCGCCCGCCAGCGAGCCCAGCCCGGCCCCGGCCCCGCCGCTCTGCTAGATGCCGCGCCCTCAAGGGCCCCTCGGTTCAACCCAGCTGCTCCCGCTCCGTTCCGCGCCCCTCGCCTAAATCAGGCTGAACCTGCCGAATGCGGAACTCCAGCTTGCTCCGCACGCTCTGGGCGGCAAGGCGAAGGAAGCCGAGCGCCGAGGGAGGGATGGAAAGAATCATGGGAGCCCACGTGACATGTTGGGGGGAGGAGAGAAGTTGCTGAGCCGAGTATGGGAAGAAGGCCTGATGGCGTCGGCGTGGATCGGGCGTCGGTTGATTCAGGAATCTGAGGGTGCATTTTCTCACAGCCATAGAGCGCTGTGGCGAATGTCTTTTCGATGCGCCCGGCACGACATCAAACTGAATATCTGCTCAAGTTTTCTTGTGCTGCTTTACTGCGAAATAGCCAAACTCTTTTTAGAGCCGAAGTGTGTTTGGGACAGCAGGCAGAAGGCGATAAGGCGAGCGGGACTTAATCGTCCTAGACCTGATCGCCGGCCTAGCCTTGATAGGCATCCTGAAAGGATCTTCGGGTTTCGCGGCTTTCCTCAATTCTGTCCTTAGTCCGGCTTAAGTCCTGCGCCTTTTATTCGGACTGAGCTCCACCGAAAAGGAGTCAGGGTTACCGCCCGACCTGTTTCTTGTTCGGTCGGAGCTCCTTACCTCGGAGGCATCGCAAATAAACGGTTTTACTTAACGTTTTCAGAAGCAACGTGGCTGTCGGCTGTATTCAGCGAAGCAAGGAACTGAAACTTCTGCTTACCTTTTGCTTTTTCTTAGTGCAATTGTCATTCACTCTAATATACAGATAGTCCTCAGCTTATAGCAGTTTGTTTAGTGACCCGTTCAAAGTTACAACGGCACTGGAAAAAAATGATTTATGGCCATTATTTTACACTTACAACTGTTGCGGTATCCCCATAATCACGTGATCAAAATTCGGACAATTGGCATGTATTTATGATGGTTGCATTGTCCTGGTGTCATGCAATCCCCCTTTTCGGCCTGACAAGCAAAGTCAATGGGAAAGCAATTCACTTCACAAGTGTGTTACTAATTTAACAACTGCACTTAACAACTGTGGCAAGAATTGTCGTAAAATGGGCAAAACTCAGTGTCTTGCTTAACAACAATTGCTGGGCTCAATTGTGGTCATAAGGCTACCCTTGCTTCTGTATCCAGGTTAAATTTCTGTTTGGGTAATTTAAAATGACCCTTTCTCCTTGTTTGATCAGCCAGAAAACAGACCTTTTCAAAATCTGCAGGAAGTTTGGAATGTTAGTCTGAAGGATTCCGGATTTTTGTGAAAGCAGCAAGATTCCATCTTTCCAGGAATCCTTCAAGCTTTCTCTTCAGTGTGAAACAACAAACCAAGTATTTTCATTGGTCTTTTTTATTAGTCAAATGCAACCATTCTGGAACTTATGATACCATTTGTTGAGAAAGGAGTAGTCTGATCTGAACTCTTGCAGCATCTTTGTATTTCCACATCTAAATTACAGCCTTGAAATAAAATACAAGGCAGCAGGATTCATTTTTAGGTAGAGCCACTTAGCTTCTAATAATCCCTTATCTTTGGAAGTCATGCTGATCTTAATCTCAGTGTTTTGAAATTATTTCCCATGTGTTAAAAACACATACTGAGTCTCACAACATTCTGACCTGTGTTTATGTAACAATTGTTTTCTGAATCCAATTTTGAGTTGTACAATACTGTACATTTATCACATGAGCTGGATTTCCACAACATACCTGCAAAAATGTGTACCATGCACAATCAAAAACACATTTTTCATGTGTGTGCATATATGCAGAGACTTGTGTAATTTTATAATTAAGGTGCTGAATTAGAAATTGGAAAATTAAGCTCTAGTTCCCTTAAGCACAGAAGTCAGATGATTATGGCCATACTCTTTTAGCCTCACACCTCACAGGATTGATGGGAAAATAGAGGGAAGATTATGTACAGCACAATCTGGTACAAATACTATAAAGGCAGGATATAAATGATATGCAAAGGAATAATTTTAAGATGATATTTAATTGCTATTTGTCAAATGAGAACAGAAATGCTAAATCCAATAATTTCTTAAGGAGCAAGATCCTGATTCAACTGTGTATGTCTTTTTTTCAATTTAAAAAATGGCTATACAATTGATGGCTAAAAGCTATATATATATATTGGATACACTGTTTTTGCCTTGTGTTTGGCCCAAAATCACACGCTTCCATCCTCAAGCATATAAAGCTAAAACTAATATTCTGGTGACTGGGCTCATGTATTGTGAAAACTAGTTGTCTATACTATGTAAATGCAGGGGAAGGGGGAGATGTAAGATGATGGTGCATACCAGTCCTTTAATCTACAAGAGCTTAGTATTTCATATTAAATCAACTAATCTATTTCTAAGCCTTGTACTAAATGAAACTGATTGCACTCTATTTTGTACTTCCATTTCCAAATAACATGCATTAAATTTCTCAGCAAATGTTCCGTCTGCACTTGTTAAGTACATTCATCTGATATGGGTACAAACTGAACACATTTATTCTGATTCAGTTGCTACACATCACACATATACGCACAAGATATATAGAAAAACTGGTGAACATACCTAATCCTTCAGCCTCCTATTTTACCCACAACAACCCTGTGAGGTGCATTGGGCTGAGGGAGTGACTGGCCAGACTTGTTTAATGACCACATGATTTTCTTAACCATGGCAAAAAAGGTTGTAAAATGGGATACAACTCTTTTAATGATCATATTACTTAACAATGGAAGTTCCAGCTCCAATTTTGGTTGTAATTTGAGAACTACCTATAAACAATTTGCTAAAATATTTGCTTTTAACAGCAGAGATATTCAACAAATTCTTGCTAAAACCCTGGAGAGCCATTCATTTCATTTCATGCATTCTTTTTCATCTCAATAATTCTGAGCAGCTTACAGTTAAAAAAAATACTACAATCAAAATACAAAAAACATTTTAAAACAATAGAAACATCAAACAAAAATATATGTAGCTGATGAGATACTCAGCCAGTTAGCAATACAGCTAGGCTAGGGAATGTCAATACTGTATTAAAATACCTGAACATTTTAAATGTTCATAAATATTGTATATAAGAATATAACAAAGGAGAAGTATAATAGAGTATAATAGTATAATATTTTAATAGATCTTTTTATAGTATGTTTAAAAAACAAAATATCATTACATGCTTCCTTAATGGATACTTTTTAAAGCCTTCATAAAAGAACAATCACATTCCACAAAAAAGTACTACTGGATTTCTTTTTTACAGTGTTTTGGATTGCAGCCTTCATGGCTTTTTATTGTAGTGATTGTCCAGATGGCAGAAGTTCATGGATGGCCGTCTGCCATCCTTCTGGATGACCCAAATCCCACTTTTTTTTCAGTCCTATTAGACAGCAGATAAAAGTTTGTTTCAACACAGTTAAGCTAAATCTGAACAGGAGAGCACTAATCCTGTAACGAAAAAAGCTATAACAAAAAGTAATATATCCATCTTCATAATTTTAGTTTAAATAAGTGTGTGTGTGTGTGTGTGTGTGTATCAATCCCATTCATCATAGGCAGTACTAATGTCAACAAAGGATAAGTTTCTTAAAGCTGTCACAAAAGAACCTATGCTTTGTTTCTTCAAGCAGATCTTTGAGAGTCCTTTCCAGCTTTCATTTAAATCAAACAGATGCCTATAATGGTAGGTATTCCTTCAATTCAGAGAAAAGGTTAAAGTGGCATGGCCTGAAATATGGACTGTGGTGGATGGGATAAGCTGGTGAAATCATCACAATCCACATCTACATAATAGATGGTTCATGAGGTATAAGATCTAGTATTATGTTGTAGTAATATTTCCTTTGTTGTGCTTTCAAATTCAAATGTGTCAAAGCTTTGAGCACTGCAGTATAACACTCTGGGTTGATAGGATGCCAAATTCAAAGAAATCATATGAAGAATACCGCCTGCATACCAAAATATGTAACCACAAGTTTTTCTGCTGAATCCTGAGTTTTGATTTTGGGAGGGTGGGAACAAGACAGTAAAGCTTTGTGATGACATTCCATGGACTGATGCTTTGTCCATGATGACATGATGATAAGTCCATGGATGTCACAATGCTATGAAGAAATTCATAATAAAGAGCCTTTTGTTTGTTAATGAGGAAATCTCTAGTGGGAAAGGGAAGTCACTGACATCCTGAAGAGATTTCCTGTATTTGAGAAGACTGGTGCCTTTTGCTAATTTCAAAAAATGTTTCTTGCTAATTTCATCCTTGGGGTTAAATCTGTTTAAATATAATCTCTAACCTTTTGCCTGGAATTTGTCTGAAAGAGTAGAGAAAAGGAGATGATGGAAATGTTGAATGGTGGAAGTTTGATTTCCTTTCTATGCTATGTTTTAATTGTTGTTGCTTTTTATTTTATTTTCAATTTTCACCCAAAAGAATTGGAAAATGACATGCTATATACAGGATACTATTATTAATTGATTTGTGCATGAAAGGAAAAAGTATACTCATTATCTCTCATTTCACAGATGAAGAAAATATTTCAAGTGCACAAAACACAATCTGCAGATTTCTGATGCTTGTCCAACTAAATATTTAATGATAATAATAATTTATTAAACTTGTATTTCCACGGTAAACCATTGTTTATTCCAATGCAATTTCCTAAATAATACATTTGAATATTGCAAAAGTTAAGAGGTGTATGCACATGTGAATTTACACCTTTATTCAATATTTTACTGTATATAATTTAATTGAACTTGAAACATTGCTGCTTAAAATTTTAAAATTGCATAAGCGTTTGGTAGCTGTTGAGTTAAGTGCCTTTGTAGCAAAAGATGCATTATTTTCCCTGTAGTAGTGGTAAGTTAAGGCTATGAGAATCATCTTAAGTTTCTTTGTTTCATCCTTATATGAGTTGTGGGTGCTATGTTTAGCTAATTCTGGGCTCAGTCACAGGATAATTTCTTAGACATTTTTAAAAACAACAGTTCATATCAGTTTCCTTTACAGCTAAGTGGGGGAGACATGGTCTTCCGGTATCACAATGCTTATGCAAACAGCAGGAAAGCATGAAATTCTGACAACAGCAGTGGTGTGGCCTAAAAACTGCAGATAGCAATGAAACATCACAAGGGTTAATAGAAAAAGAAGGTATATCACCCCAGAAATTGTTGAATATTTTTTGTGTTGGAAATAAAATATTTTTCAAACTGATTCCAATTTAGGCCTTTGTTTATATACTTTGAATAAATATTGAACCAGAAAAAAATCAAGTGGAATTGTAAGTTCCATGAAAAGCAATGGCTTAATAGGCACAGCTCAAAAATGTGAGTAACAAAACACAAAGAGGCTGTTGCAAAACTGGTAATCCTATCACAGAATGAAAGGAGGGGGAGCGGGGAGGTCAAAGAATGTAGAAAATAGGGCAGTGAGATTTTTAAACTACTGGAAACAGCTGCATAAGCATATTGTGAATACTTAAAGGTTAACTAATAGAGGATGTGATGAAAACATTACTTTTATTCTCTGAGAGACTGACACCATGAAAGTGGACAATTATATAATAAGGCTATAGTGTAGTAATAATAATGATGGAACAATATGAAGTGGACTGCTGTTGTTTTTTCTGGGATGTTGTTTTTAAAATTCCCATTTGAGTCTGCATCTCTAGTATTCCCTGATCTCAATTACCAACCAGACCCGGCTTTAGTAAAAAAATCTAGAATAGGAATAATATAAGAATGAAAAATATATATAATATTTATTGCATATATTTAGAATTACCATATCTGGGCTGAAAAAGTCTGGTCTAGTTGAGGCAGCAAGGAAATCTCTTTGCTGCCACCTAGTGTTTTCTTAATTTTCCTGCAGTCATTTAGTGGTCATCCAGTTTTTGCAGTCCACATCTCACAGCCCTAGATGGAATATCTGATATATTGCTTATTGAAATGCCAAGCGGTAGAGTGAATATGTCTGGTCCTTGTATGTGAGTGTGTACTTTTAATAGCAACTTTCTAGAAAATATTTCTTGTGTCAAGAGTTGTAATCATTCATTGCTTTTAAAAACAATTAAGAGCTTAAAAATCTAAAAAAACCAAGAGATGCTGTTTCACAATTGCTGCCAAGGAAAGCTGCAGTACTTGCCTGTCCAAAAAACAAAGATGGGAAATGAAGAAAAGAAAAAAAGATCCCAGAATCTATATATTAATTAGACATGAAAGATTATTTTAGAGTTCATATCCAAAGCTGTTTATAGGTGAGCATGATAGAGGGAGCCCAACCTTTGTGGGCAGATGTATCTTAAAATTTTGCAGAAAATTTTGAAAGAAAAGACAGCTTTCTTCTTTAATCCAAGATCTACAGCACCACAATCCTGGAAATTATTATATAATGCTATTAAAATTGCCCAAACCCATGAGGAACCAACCAATATTTATGGAAATTCTTCTCATAATTACTGCTCAGTAGTAGAAGTGAAGGACTTCATAATTTAACAGTAAAGAACAACTTTTGCTCCTTCAAGATAGATGACAGGTGCTGGCTGAGGAGAGGGTAGGGGCGAAGTTTAATAAATGATGGTGTATATTTTATAATATAATCGAAACAATATATTTTGTTTAATGATACGTTATAGAAGGATTTCATAGACTTAATATGAAATAAAATTTCATGGGTGGATTCATAGTCATAGTACAATTTATGGGATTTTTGGCTTAATATGTTTCATGAACCTAGTCACTTATATAGTCCCATCTACCTGTCTGTCTGTCTGTCTATCTATCTATCTATTTGGACTATAGTCAACATATAAAACAGCATACAGTATAAATATTTTTAAATTATAAGATTATAAAATTTCAGAGAAATTGAAAATTCCAAGATGACCATTAACGTTAGTTAATGAAGGTCAAAGGCAGGCTATGATTGTATGGTTTTTTGTCATCTCCCCCATATAAAGTCGCAGAGCCAAGTTTTTACCCCTTTATGGAAGGCCAGAAGTGTGGTTGCCCATCACACCTCTGGGGAAAAGATGTTCCATAATGAGGCAGCAGCAGAGAAGGCTCTCTTCCTAGACCCTTCCAGTTGAAATTCTTTGACTGACGGTGTCTGCAGCATATATTTCCTGCCTGATCGAGTGGAATGGGCAAAGCTGGTTCCATATGTAATTGTGACTTATTCAGTAAACTAATTCATTGAATTTGTTCTTAAAAAGTTGCCTACAAAACTAGTCTGATGTGTAGTTAAGTAAAAGAATTTCCTCTTGAAACCATTAGGACTCAGAATCATAGATCTGGAAGGAGACAATTACTGTATTTCAACTTTTTTAAAAAAATCACTGACAGAAAGGTTTCTCACTCGGAAAGGAAGTTCACCATCAGATTATTCCATTGTCAAACGCATATTTTCATTGTTTTTCAAAGCACTTAACTAGAATCTTCCTTACTATAACTTGACCATTATTCCATGATTTGTAGAATAGAACATGCCTTAGTTTTCTTTTTCTATGTTCCATTCAAGAACTTACACACTCGCTGCCAGTGGTGGGATTCAATCTTTTTTACTACTAGTTCTGTGGGCGTGGCTTTGTGGGCATGGCAGGGGAAGGATACTGTAAAATCTCCAGTCAGAGGTATTTGCCGGTTCTCTGAACTACTCAAAATTTCCACTACCGGTTCTCCAGAACTGGTCAGAACCTGCTGAATCCCACCTCTGCTCACTGCCCCACATATATAGCAATCTTTAGGCTAAACTTGTCAAGTCTTCCCAGTATCTCCTCATACGGCTTAATTTTCAGTTTCTTTTTTGGATCTAGTGCAATTTCTTACAAAGCTTTTGTAAATGTAGAGCCCAGAATTGGATGCAGTAATTGAGTTGTAATTACGTCCAGTGCAGAATATTTTAATTATTGAATGTTTAGTTTTTAATGTAGCCTAAAATTGGACTTGCAGCTTGCCTTTTGAATGGCCCATTACATTGCTGACTCATTCAGCTGGTGATCAGCTGAATTCCAAAACCTTTTCCATGCATATTGTTGCCAAACCAAATATCCTAATCCTCAAGTTTCAGTATCAGATTGACTGGTACATACTAGGTTACAGAATCTTCTTTTTTTAAAGATAGGAACTCTTGACCACTTTGTCATCTCCTTTTTATTACATTTTGTGGGTTTTGTTCTTGTTTTTGTTTCTCCCAGAAATTTTAATTGCAACTTCTGTTTCTCATTTCTCATAACAGGTTATGCATGCAAGTTAAATAAATAAAGTCCTGGGTTCTTGGTGTATTTCTTTCTCAGTTTTGAATCATATAGTTGTTCCTTATTTCATTCTAACTGTGCTTCTTCCCCCCCCCCCATTTTTCTTTCTTATTTTAAAAGCTAGATGTTATAATTTTCAAGAAAAGAAAAATTAGTATACTAATATAGGTACTGGTTTAAAAGAATAGCAAATAGATAATAGAGATAATTGTAATTTAAAAAATGAGAACAGCAATAAAATAAGGGTAAATAGCCAACAAACTCCAGTCAACTCAACCAATCTAACAAAGATTAGTTCAATATAAAAGACAGATATTCTACCTGAAGCATTGGCTCTTAATGCACTAGGATGCAATTTATTTAGTCATGAGATTTCAACTTGTTCATTACCAGAAGGCATTCCCTACTTTCTGTTATGCAATTCTGCATCTCCATCCAAGTCTTCTAGATCCCAAATAGCACCATTAGGATGATGGTGTTAAATCCATGTCCTTAAGATTTCCAAACAGCATTGTAGGTGTTCTTATTTTCATCACCTTCTGTTTCCTGTTCCACACCCCTTTTAGCATCAGTAGGCCAAACCTTCTGAGTGGGAATAGACTGCTTACTTTGATTCAGATAATGGTCCAAGATACTCCTATCTCCTGCCTTACCTGTCTTCATGCTGTGTAGTTTTTATATATACACATATATGAAAAGAAACTCCTACAAAAACTGAGGGGGAGCAGAGAGGAACTTCAAATGATGGTCTGTTAATAAATTTTTATATTGTGGGAGAATAGGCCCAACATGGCAGTACCAGGGTAGTCATTTGGAGAAGTGCTCACAAAATAGTAGCATGATTTCAAATGTCAGATTGCCTGATCCTGATTTAAATTAGGTTAGATTCCCTGGTTCCAGTTGCCTTTTATAAAAGTGCAGTCCATTTCTGAACTAATAGGAGGTTAAAGTTATGCATGTGGCTTAGGAAAAGTCAGGAAATTGTATTGAGATTGGGAAAATGTCATACAGGGAACTTCATATTAATTACATCCAAACATTTTAAGGTGAGCCAAAATTTCTCCCTCCATCCCTTCCCCCATATATTAGGAGAACCTATTCCTCAAACACATTTGAATAAAGATATAGGTTATCTGTCTTCAGGGGAGTTCAGCCATAAGGCGTTTCTGTTTTAGGGATGTAACTTTTAACTTATATCCCTAAAACAGGGCCTTGGTGGCTCAGGCTGTTAAATGCCTGCACTTAAGTTCCAGCTGCCTACAATTACTGTAGGCTCGAATCCCACCAGGCTCAAGGTTGACTCAGCCTTCCATCTTCTCGGGGTAGGTAAATTGAGGACCCAAGATTGTTGGGGGCAATAAGCTGACTTTGTAAAAAAATGCCGCTTAGTAATAAGCAGGCATATACAATGGAATGAAGGCTATTGCTGAGCACACTGGGTTGTATCCCAAAAAATTGTAAGCCGCCCTGAGTCTTCGGAGAAGGGCGGCATATAAATGTAATTTAAAAAAAAACAAAAAACTAGCAATTAAACATGGCTCATGCAGAGAAATAAGGCAGTTGGCTTCTTCTGAAGATGAATTAATCTACGGTATCTTCGCACTTGCAGCAATCTAACCTAGAAATAAGGCAAAATTGGTTATTTCCAAACAGAAACTTATTTAAAAAGATTAGTGCAGTCAACCATTATGAAATACACGCAGTAGACGGGAGCTTTTGGGTTTAAGGAGCCACTGATGTTTTCCCAACTCAATTTCTCATAGAAAATCAGTGGGTTTTCTTCACTAAACTCAAAAGAAAAACAAATGCACATTTAACAATTTTCAACATTCTTTAAGTAGTGCTAGAGCTATGAAGTGAAACATGCTCTATAGATATTTTTTTTTAAAGAACAGAAACATATAACAATTTGCTGAATTGAGAATTTGCTTAGGTGAAAATCCTCTGTTCCTCCATCAGAAAAATATCCAAGTGCTGACAATGCTTACTATCACATTTCAAAGTAAGTGAGCTAATAAAATATTATTATGGAGTGGAGAATGTAGTCATTTAAGCAATTTGAAAGCAAAGATGTTACTTTTATTAAGCCTCAACTATTTTATCCAAACTTCTGGCTTAATTCAATACATGTTTTGTACTAAGACAAGAACAAATACTTTTAAGAAAAAAAATGAAATAAATTGCAGAAGTAGAGTTTGTTCTGAAAGTAACTGTGAACAGCAGGGGTAGGATGATACCGGTTCTGCCCGGCTCTATAGAACCGGTAGCTCTGAAGAGCAGCAAACACCGAACCAGTTCTGTGTTTGCTGCTGTTTATCCCACCCGCCTGCCCGGTCTCTTACCTGCCCTTTATTTCCTTCTTTTTCAACCTCAGCTGCTTTGCATGGCACAGCTGAGGTTGAAAAAGCAGGGAAAAAGTGGCTTTTCAAACACTCTGCACTTGCACGCAGCACTTTTCAGCTGTCTGGTTGGCACAGCTTAAGGATTTTTACACGCACATCAGGCACGTGTGCGCACAAAGCATACTCACCGAACCAGTGGTAACACCGGTTGAATCCCACCCCTGGTGAACAGATATAAATCACCTCTCAAATATGCAATCTACTGTAGCATATTAAAATTCAAATATAATTAAGATTAAATGACAGCAACAAAATCACAATCAAATAACAACAGCTGCTTGACAAGATAGCAAACCAAAATGTTGTAAGTTGCAAATAATATTGCTGTGTTACTGCAGGAAGTAAAATATTCACATCCACTGTCGTATACTAGACACATCAATACTAATCAGGCTCTGTTTCTTTTATCAAAAGAACAAGTCATTTATTTAAAGAATTTTTCTTATAACTTTTCATAAGACAATTAAACATTTTATCCCTTCATATAATCTACAAATCTATTTTATTGTTCGTTATTACATTCACATAATTTAAGAAATAGTTAAATAATACTTATTGCCAACCAGAACTCTGAATGACTTTTTACTTCTGTGTATTCTGAAAAGGGTCTTTTTAATCTGCTCTTTGCTATTATTAACAGCAGGTAGTTTTTATCCATAAGATTCCCTCTTCATGCCGTGATTAATGATTTTCATTAAGAACTTTTCAAAGATGAAACCTCTTAAAAATCCAGACATGGAATTTTTGAATCCTTATAAACACTTTTAAAAAAGTAATCAATGAACATTAATTTTTGATTTCATAATACAGTGGCTTTTAAAAAGAAATACATTGAAAAGTTTAACCCCTGCACCCAAATTCAAAGGCCTGAGGATGTATAAACTTGCAATTTTCTCATTAGTTTTATTACTTTATGAAATCTCTGGGAGACATTTGTTCAACCACTTAGTCATCAGAATCACTCAGTTTCTTCTGCAAAGATTAAAAGTGAACACTTCTAAAAAAATTTTTTGTAATTGTTGCTTTTAAAAATTCCAAATTAATTGTAATGATCTTTTTATAACATTATTTAAAATCTTGTTTCTGCAGTTATTTGGTCTTCAAGATGAAATTGAATCCAATAGATAGCAGTTAGTATCCTTTAAAAAAATCACCCCATTCCTAGCTGCTTTTCACCAGTTCACTGGCTGAGTTTTATGGGCTGCTTTTCCAGCACCACTACCCCAAGCTGTGTTGGAAGAAATATGTGGGGAGAAAGACACTGGAAACATGAAGGCTGATTGGAAAGATGGTTTATTGATGGACAGGACCACATGGGTTTTAAGTCTTGGGGAGCTGAACACATGGAGAGAGAGGTATTTATACCCTCTCTTGGGCCTTGCCCTTGAGCTTCCTGTTCCTGTGCAAGAAATGTATTCTATTGTTGTTGTCAGACTCCCAGAAGGGTATGCGGGGGTCATAACTAACTTTGTAGGCTGTCTGTGTCCCAGGCTTGGTTGAATCTTGCTGGGTGATGCAATGAAGGGCAGTTCCTATTGTGGCTGAATGGCTTTGCCCTGAAGGATAATCCCATCACCTTGGCCTTGAAAGTCTTTTGTTTTGCAGATAAACTGAGCCAGTGTTTTGTGCACCAAATATCTGCTGGGGGCAAGGAGCTGCAGGGAGCTGCTTTGTCTTTAAAAACATGTTTCTACTTTTCTTATCCAGGGAAATATAATATTCTGCCTTTTTAATATTTCCTAGAATGTTTCATTTTTCTAGGAGAGAGGTGGCTGCTAACTTTCTACAGCTGCACTGCACTTTTTTCAATTTCATAATTTCACCCTCATTATGTTCATTTCCTTCATTACAAAATTAGCAGAAGTGAGCTCTTTCAACACCTATCCCACTCTGACACACTGTTAAGAGGCAACAGGAATTTACTGAAACTGCTGAGAAATAGCACAACTGAGTAAGCCAGTAAAGGAATGGAACCCCCCCTCCCCCTTCCTGCTCTTCACAGTATAATCAGGCAGGGCCCACCTGGGCTGAAATCAGAGGCCTTTCACTTGCAGTGTGGTTGTCATCTTGAAAGCAGTGATTAGTTTAATATCACTGCCAATTACGTAAGGGAGATCATGTTCTAGGTGTGGTGTGCTGGGAAAGAACTACATGTACTAGAAAAGCAAGCAGTCACAAGCAGCGCCAGACTATCACCTGGTTTTTTTATGATCCTTCCCCCCACCCTTCTTTGTCTGAAACAGCATATTATGCAAATGGTAGGGTGTTTTTTTAAATATATATTATTCTGTCTTCTTGTTTTAAGGATGCAGTCTGGAAACTCAGTTACCTTGCCAGATGGCTTATGACCACAAACTATTTTATAGCTTAGCAGTGACAGAGTTTTGAGAAATGATTTTTCCAGCTATGACAGGATATAGGTGCTTCATCAGCAGTTACAGCAACCCTGACAGGAAAGAAATAATTAACACATCTAACCATCTTGTCCAGCAGGCCTCTCCCTGAGAAATATTTTCATTTGTTAGTGAACATTCATGCTGTGCTCCATTTGGCTAGAAATCTGACAGGAACACTATGGCCAAAAATTGCTGCTGTGGATGTCACTTTCACATTATCTCTTAATTTCATCACCCAAAGGCTAAATCATATTCAAACAATAAATAACTTTGCGCAAAAACCAACACTCTTGACCAGTTTTCTAAGCCCTGCTGAAGTCCACACAAATTCAATCCAAGGTTAAGAAACACTGCACTAGTCCAACAGTGCCAAAATAGCAATAGCACTTAGACTTATATACCACTTCATACCTCATTTTCTTTCCTTTTTTTCAAAATTCCAAGGATGAGAGTGGTTACCAGAGACCTTATGCTTATACTTCAAGTCACGGTGGTGCAGTGGTTAGAATGCAGTATTGGAGGCTACTTCTGCTGATCACAGCTGCCAGCAGTTTGGCAGTTCAGGTCTCAGAGGCTCAAGGTTGACTCAGCCTTTCATCCTTCTGAGGGTGGTAAAATGAGGACTCAGATTGTTGGGGGTAAACCGCTTAACGAGGGCTGTAAAGCATTGTGAAGCAGTATATAAGTCTAAGTGTTATTGCTTTACTTCCACATTTAAGTTTTGAAATCACCATTTTCTAACTGAATTTGGGCCAAAAAACCCCTCAAAGGTCTTGAGAATTGAATGTGTTTAATAGGCGAGAGGGCTCCTTTTTCCACTATAAAGATTGGGATGAAATGTGCAATTTCCTGCCAAAATTTGGGAGTGCAGTCTTAGATATAGAAGCAAAACTTTGCCGCTGAAACCTTTCCTTGGGAATTAACTGAAGCAGGAAAAGCCAGAAACAGCAACTAGCTGTAGGGCTTAAATAACACGTAATAAAAGATCTGCCTACAATCCTTAGACATCTCCTATTTGTTTTCATTTAAAACATTCACTGAGATCCTTCTTTGAACATGTTTCAATTTGTTTTGCACCATAACCCATACAAAAAATGTAATGTTTTCAGCCCAGTCCAAACTTGCTCCACTGAAATAAATGGAAATGATATATGCAAGTAATGGACTCAAACAGGGGGAAAACTAGAACTGATTCAGAATGTAGATCCATCCCTCTCACCAGTCCAAGCAGATAGGATGGCAGAGTATGGATCTTTTGGAGCTTCCACTCCTCCTCAAAATCTCTACATCCTCATAGAATTCATTGATTTCTTATGAAGGAGTCAAGGTCCCTTTTTTGTTTTTGTAAAGCTGTGAGCCCTACTTGTGAAGGCTAATATATAGAAGAGTATCACTGCAGACTCTGTGAACCAAATGGGCTGAGTTCGCAGGCTGAATTTAAATTTATAAGTTCTATTTCTTATGAATTAAACAAAAACTAACAAGTGTTCACACAGTAATTCATCTTTACATTCTGGCAGAATTTCCTGTTCCCTGAATAAAAAGACAAACTTTTCTGGTGGACCTTGCTAAGAAATTAGAAATGTAGGCTGCAGTAAAAGAAACCAGCCACCGTTACTATTCTTAGCCTTGTAGCTCTGCCATGTTCGTATATAAACACCAGCAGAATTTAATGGTGCTCAGCACAAAACCAGTTGTCTCTGTCCCTATGTATTTTGACCTGGGAACGATTTTACTGACTGAAGTTGTGACATTGATCAGTTCTAGTCGATTTAGGATAATGCAATTATTGTATATCAATGCATTATTTCTCTAACATTTGTCATCTGAAAGCAGATGCACAAATCATTTGTATATAACTCAAGAAAATTTAGCAAGATCTCATCAAATTGTAGTCCATAGTTAATGTAACTTTTTTTAGATGATTAAAAAAACATCTAAACCTTGTAAGACAGGGTGTTAAACTCAAGGCCCAGGCACGAATCTGGTCCATGAGGTCTCCCTGGAAACAGTGAAAGAATGGCCCATGGTGCCTCTGCCAGCAAAAACAGAGTTCCGTTTTCGCTGCAAAGAGCTCTATTTTTGCTGGCAGAGAGTTGCAGGAGGCCATCACAGCTGAAAATGGAGCTCGGGTGCCTGTTTTCACTGGCAGAGTGCTCGGGTCAACAGACGCTCCTGACACAAATGATGTCAAGCTGGTTATACCCACACCAGCCCCAAGGTCAAACACAGCCCTGATGTGGCCCTCAATGAAATTGAGATTGACATCCCTGCTGTAGGAATAAATCTGATGGTTCATATTTTGTCTCTGGTGGCAGCACCACCTGAGAAAAGTTATTATAGCTATTGTATAAGATGGTACAAATTAACAGGTTGTTACTTTAATATATAAAAGTGCACTAGAGATTTGGGAAACTGGTACAACTCAGCAGTGGCTTTATCGAATATTCATTAAAAGGACAAAAACCTTTTCAATTTCATTTTGATTTCATGTGGTCGAACACAAGTACAGATAATAGATTTTTTAAAAAGTACAGATAATAGATGAATAAAATTTAGAAGAGTTAAAATACATTTGTAAAATAACAACTAGTATCTAATATATAAAATATAAAATTCAGAATGTAGTCTATATTAAATAATATAAACACTGATTTATAGTATATCTAAAATTATATCAGAGTAAAATATATATATTATTATCAACAAAAGCAGTAAATATTTTAAATTTAAATGAACGTTACAGTGAAATCTAGGTGTCAGATCCCGAAAGAAATTAATGTATTTTAACATTAATTTATTTTAACTTTTAAATACCACCAATGCACTATAAATCATTTCTTAATTCAGAGAGTTTTTCATGAGTAGTCAGTTTGATTAAGTCTTGTTTGCTTCCTTTAAAAAAAAATCCAAGGAAAACATTAGTGTTTGTTTTAAAATTTTATTAGGAAAAATATAAATATATCTCTGACAAATCATATTCCTTTCTCAGGAATATTGTTAATTCACAGGAAAGATTTCAGTACTGAATAACTCATGAAAAGACAGATTGCCCCTCAGTTAAAAAACAATCCCAATTATGCCAGCAAATGTACATATTTAGGGATCTATGATTTATCAGCTGAATGAATACCAATAAGCAACTCTAAAAGATAGGAGAAAACCTAAAAAGTGAATAGAGACAAACTGTTGATACTGAAGATTCACCTTTTTATCAAAATGAATTACTTATCAAACAAGATCTATTTTAAGGAGTAACTGGAACAGGTGGGGGAAGGATGCAGATATGCCTCACTTGAAAATCAGATTATTATTCCATAGCTACCCTCTTTTGGCACTTGATGAGACGTTTTGCTTTTTCCTGTAAGTTCTTGTCCATAATGCAAGTTTATATTACTCTATGCCTGCTGATACTCTTCCTCTTTTTAAGTACTTTTCTACTTGCAAATCAAAGTTTTCTAGGGACTTTCGCTTTGAGGTATTTAATGGAGATAAATCATATCCCTGAAAAAGGTCTTTTAAAACCTGTTGACTGGCCACTCTGTGAATTTGATCACTCGGTGATGCTGTTGAGAAGACATCATTGTCCAAGACTGGTTGAGCAAGACAGTCACTGTTCTCACAGGAAGAAGGAACTCTTTCTAGAGTGGAGATTGCATCCTTTCTGTCACTGGAGAAAGTGCACGTACATGCTGATGTTACAACTGTGTGACAGTTTTTAAATTCATTGTCAGCATTATCTTTCAGATGATCTTTGATGGAAAACATGCTTTCTGACTCTACCACGGGAAGTACTCTGTCATTCTCAGAGTTTGATGGTTCTAGTATTATTTCTTCCTGTTTCTCTTCACACTGTGGAAATTGAGCACACTGTTCTTGCCTAGAATAAGGCAGAGTTCCATTTGTGGGTTCCAGGCAGCACTGCTCAGAAATTTCTGTTTCAGGGTAATATTCGTTCTCTCCAGTACATTCTTCAGGAGAGTCAAAGCAAACTCCCCTTGGAGCATGGCGAGAGACTGATAATTTGAGTAGTTTTATTGGCTTTTCTTTCTTTTTGTTTTGCATGACTTGTTTAACTGATTCTGGAACTTTAGACTTCACAAGTGAATTGTTCTCAGAGCTCAAGTATTGCTGAAAATATACTTGACATACCTCATTCTTCACCACAGGAATAATGGAGCAGGGCTTTAGCCAAGCTACAAATTCTACTAGTTCCTGGAAAGATGAGTGGTCAGAATAAGGAACAACATGCATATTAGGGTGTCTGCTTTTCACTGGCCTGCTGGTAGGGAGAATAGCTATGGTTGGATGACTCTGATTCCAGTTGGTTATTGTTTCTTTGCAGATTTCTGAAAAATCAACAGCATGAATCCATCCAGCTCCTTCTTCAGAAGTGAAAACATCCTCAATCTCCAACAGGTGCATAAGCTCCAACTTCTGGGGACTCACCACAATCCATGTATGAAATTCTTGGGCCAGTTTCACCAAAAGTGACTCCTTTCCCAAGCTATATGTACCTAAAATATGACAAACACCTGTTAGCATTTTAAAAGCCAGGTGGCCTAACACTACAGTAATTCAATCTTCAGAATGGAATGTATTTAACTATTGAAATAATTGAGGTTTAGCAGTGGAAGACTTCAAAAATCTGAAACATTGCACCTTCCCTTGGTTTCTCCTCCAGTGTCTATGATTCACCAGGCAACCTTATGCAACTGTGTTTTTCCATTGCCTATATATATATACATTCATATTTTATGGAGTTCAACCATCTTCCACATAGATGAGCTCAATTTTCACACTTAAACATAAGGATTCTCATATCAGAGAACAAGCTCCATAACTTCTTTCCATTCAATTCGGTTGAAAAATTAGATCTTCTTACCAATCTTCACTTGATGATCAGGATGGTCCCTGATCAACTTTTTAATTTGCTCAGTAGCCTGTTCCTGGGATGGTAAGATAATTTCAGGACAACAGTTAGTATTATCCAGATAGAGGACATTGATAAGCTTTGAGTTCCTTAGAACTGGATCTTGCTGCATGTTAGGAGTATAACGAAAATCACCTGGTAAGACAAAGATATAATGGGATTGTCAGGGAAAATATTCCTAGGAAGCAAAAGCCTAAATTAATTAAGAGTAAATATCTTTAGTTACTCTAGAAGAAAGCAATGTTGTAAATTTTCTAAAACATTTTTCAGTGTGAAATTCATATTTCATTGAGTCTTGCAAAACTATTGGTAAAATACTTTACTAGTTTACAGCAAAATTACTGGTAAAATACTTTACTAGTTTACTGAATGTGTATTGATACAAATTGGGTTTAAAATTTCTTCAACATCCAGGCCTGAACCTCAGACATTATACCATATCATTCTGCTGTTAGAGAAATCAGAGGCCATACTTTTAAAGCTTGCTTTTACAGGTAGCATCAAAGAGCAAAAAACAGAAAAGCAGTTGAGAACATGATAGTCATGATTCAGACAAACTTATACTACAAGGGAAAATCATGTAGAGTCCTTGGAACTATCAAGAAGAAAACCACAGCTCCACTGACACTAACAGGGCAAGCTGCTGTACAAGCAAACAACCAAGCTTGAGAGCAACAAGGACTTCATAGTTCAACACTCAGCAACATATATTCTCTTCTACTGGAGGCACAGTCATAGTTGTAATCTAAAATGTATTTCACCTCTTTCTCAAAAAATAAGGAAGTCCATACCTGTGTAGAGGATGACACCAAAGTATCCTTCAAAAAGGAACATGACAGATCCAGGGCAATGGTTAGCATCTATCAAGGTCACTGTCATGGTCTCTCTGCCAATATCATCCAAAGCCACAACATGGCTATCTCCCACTTCCAAAGGACGGATCCATTGCTTAGCTACCTAGAATCCAAACAAAGACATAGTAGAATCAATGTGAGACATTGTCAAAAAGATAAGAAAATGAATAGCATTCTAAAGATGCTGAACTACATTTTCCAGCATTATGAACGCTAGAAAGGTTTGTGTATTTCAGCAACACCAGGAGAACAAAAGCTAAGAGAAACATTAGAACAATTACATGTACTTAAGTACCTTCAGCTTGAGATGTAGAATTTGACCTGTAACAGGCGAACAATAAACAGGTTGGTTCCAGGTGCTGGAAAGCCCCGCAGTGTGGTCACTGTGCATATGAGAAAGAAAGAACAAGCGAGCCTGCTTAGCTTTCCTGATATTCCAAAAATCTACCGCAATGGGTGTGCCTGCAATCAGAGTCCCATTCATCACTCCAGCTCCTATAAAAACAATGAATAAACTTGAATATTTAAAAAATTCAGAAAAGTTAAGATGAACTCTTGCATCAGTAAAATTCCAAATACACTTATAAAAAAGGGGATATGTGGGAATACTGATATTCAAAAAGATATCCACTGGCAGTAAGAACTTCATTTAGCTTAAGGTAATGTAGCAATATAGTACAATATGCTGTCTTACTTATTTAGCACTTAGGACTTCAATTACTGTGTTTCATGACACATTCAGATTGACACAAGGGCTGTACCTTTGCAATGCACACCAGATGTTTCCCCCACTTATTCCAGATGCACATTGTTACATAAAGTCTACAACTATTTAAGGATTATTACTGGAATGCAATGTAATAACTCTACAACGTTTTTGTGTGAATATGGCCTCAAGTCAGAGTTAACTCCAGACAACTGTTTGAAATAGTTCTGCAGTTTTCTTGACAAGGTTTTTCAGAAGTGGTTTACCCTTGTCTCCTTCTTAGGGCTAGAGAGGGGGACTGGCCCAAGGTCACCTAGCTGGCTTCGTGCCTAAAATGGAACCAGAAACACCATCACCTAGCGCTCATCTGAATCTGAACTAAACCCGACTGACTCTCTCCCTATAGCATTCTTCTTCTATGAATTATTAGGAGTATTTGAGATGACCATCCAGGAGATCCCCAAGTTGTTATTTTTAATGGAAAATGGCCTAAATATCGTGTGAAAGCGAAACCTTATGACATTTTAGCATTCCAGTTAGAGATATTTAGGAGAAGGCGGTCCAGAGCAGAAAACGTTGCGGTCCGGCACTTTACAACTGATATTTCACGACTCGGCGAGCATTGTAAAGAAAAGTTTGTTCACAAAGTTTGAGCTCAATCCACCCCGTCCCTCCCGGAAATCATTTTGCAGAGAGCAGCGTAGATACTTACTGTGATCTGTCGTAAACTTGTAGCACAGGAAAGAGAAGGCAGCAGAAATGGATGATTCTCCTTTTCCCAGATGCAAAAATGTCTACTCGGGGAACGTCCCGATCGGGGGAATTAGAGAACTTTTTCTATCCTGTCACTTTTCAAAATACATTTCACATGTAGTATTAGCTTTTCCCGCCAAAGAATGGAAGAATCCAAACACCCGCTCATCCCTAAGACATTGGGCCAAATGAGCATGCGCGGCACTCTTCGGGAGAAGGAAAAAATGGCCAGGCCGCTCACTTGAGAAAGCAAACCAAGACGCTAAGCGCATGCCCATTATCGACCTGCTGGGAAGCTCATGCGCAATATAGTCATAATGTGACGGTTCCCGTCGTGACTCTTTGGCCGGTGTTTCTTGGTAGCTTTAAGATGTGTGGACTTCAAGTCCCAGAATTCCTCAGTTGAAGTACATACATTTTAAAGCTACTCAGCCAATAGGCGTGCAAAAATTGAGATGGCTATGTGATTCCATGGTTAGAAGACAAAACTTCCAGGAACCTTGAGAGCCTCTTTTTTTCTGAGAAGACTGTTATAGAGACAAAAAATAAGAAAACAGTAGAAAAATCCAGGATTTTTGCGGAACTGTGACTAGGCAACCTTTCCTTCCTCAAGCAAAAGGTAGCAGCAAAGCCTGCGTAGTGTTTGTCATGGGAGTAAACCAGGATTCTTTTGCATTGCAAAGAAAATGGAGCGGATGTCTTCTTTACCGGGGGGCGGTAAAAGGAAGCTGTGGCTGTTCGGGATAACCTTCCCGTGTACTCCGCAGTAGATTAATAATAATTCATATAACGATACTTCAGGTTACTATTGACTGTTAGGATCCTGCAGCATATCAGAAGTTTCTTCTGCTTTCTGATCCTCCTTCTTCCTGAGTGCACCGGGATATAAGCTAAAAAGCCCCGGAAATGTTTTACGATGAGGGTAATGTAAACTTTTATGTGACTGCCAAACAAATAAATTGTCCGGCATTTTATTGCCGGTTGTCATTTAATTTGAGCAACGAAAAATTGTATAACTGCTTTTAAAAGATTTTCATGCGTGTTGTTTTCCTCCACTTAGAGCTCTGTATTTCCGAGAACTTAATTCCCTTCGAAGACGGAGCTAAATTGCAAAATTGGACTTTGGAGTGCATTCACTCCATTTATTCTCTAGCTGCCTGATTATAGAGGTTGTAATGATTTCGTTTTTACTCTCTATCAGACCAAAGCAATGTCATCTTTGTCTTGGCATATAAGTTTAATTTTTTAGCTGTCCCTTCCTTCCGTCCTAACTACCTACCTTTGTACCTACCCACCTACCTATTCTTGAAGTATTCTTAGAATTTAACAGCTTACAGTACATGCTGTCAAGGGCCCAAATTTTGTTCACGTGACTGTGGGGGTGCTGCTAGAGTCCTAAGTGCAAGAACCGGTTGTAAACCACTTTTTTCAATGCTGTGGTAACTTTGAACAGTCAATAAATGGTTGTAAGTTGAGAACTACCTGTGACGTATCATCTACCTAGAGATTTAATACCTCTTTCTCAGAATATTCATCTGATAAAAAGTGATTTGTCAAAAAGTGATAATTTGTTAGTTTAGTTTTGTTTATACCTTTTTTTACAATACAATAAAGTGTAATGTAGCTACTCTTTGAGAAACCAAGTGTAATTGGTTATTTGATACATCCTGCTATTCTTGTCTTATTGTTTTCTTACCTTTCTATTACATCTCTTATATTTACTGTATTTTAGTTGTTGTAAGCTCCTTAGAACAGAGATTTGCTTGCTAAAATACCATGCTTGTTGCTGTCACAATGAAAGCCAGTTTGGTCTAATGATTAAGGAGCTAGATTAGGAAGCAGTAGGTTGTGAGTTAAAGTTCCATCTTAGTCATGAAATGGCTAAGTTACCGAGCTAGGTGACTTTGGGCCAGTCACACACACTCAGCTCAATCAACCTCATAGGGTGGTTGTTCTTGTGGGAAAATCAGAGGAGGAAAGCGTATTGGATATGTTTACTACAATGAGTTATTTGTAAACATAACAAAGGCAGGATACAAATTAATAAAAAATCTCTGTTCTAAGAAAAGCATAAAAGATAAGACAAGAAATGGAAAGAGGCAGAATGGAATACAAACGATATGCTCAGTTTTCTTCCTGTGACTGTATCTACCCTTTGTGACTGCTATCCCAGATTCTTCAACAATCAGTACTGCCAAAGGGTTTAGAATCTCAACAATGCCCTACTTTGGTTCAGAGGATACAGTGAAGGAGCTGAAGAGAGCCCTGTCCAACCCTCATGTGCAAACTGACCATCTTCGCTATAGGAATGTTATCCAACGAGTGATCAGGTCTGTGCTGAGATGCTACAGTTATGCTACAGTTTTCTTGTATTCTGTCAATTATAATTGGTCTTCGCAAATGCAGGAAGTTTTTAAAATTGATACATGCAAAAATTATTTTAGATAGTTATTTATATAATATTGTAACAAAATTAACTATCAGGAAAGTTAAAAAATAAATAATGCAGATGCATGAAATGTATACATTTAGTAATAATATGTTCAGCATTGGTTCATAATTCTATTTCAAACTCAGTTTTACTTTGTTCATAATGTATTTTTATCCACTTTAAACCATTCTGTTAATTGTATATAAGAAAACCATGGACAATATTGTTCTATTATCACATTTCTTCAATTTCATTTTGCAATCCTTTTGAGAAAATTCTGGTACATATCAGTAAGTTAACTTAGTGTTCAAGAGTGCAAAACATTAGCGTGTAAAGCACTTGTGCTGTGAATCTTAGCCAATTATAAATAAAATAATTTAATTGTTTAATCTGTAGATGAAAATTTATATATAATTTTCATTTTTGCAAATGTTAAAAAAAAGAACTTTCTGCTATCCTTAAACAGGTCAAAGAAATATTCAGGGCATTGAAACATGCTCTGGTTAATTGAAAATCCTATTTAAGTTTCCTTCTGGTTTGTCAAATTTTATTAATTGTTATCCATATATTTCAAAGTATACAAAATATTAGGTAAACATTGTATTATCGATGTACAATAGTTTAATTGTGAATTCTCTTCTCCTTTCTTCTATCAAAACTGTAGCTAATAAATGCTTTCCAAGAGAACTGTTGAAATGTTCTTATTTGTCCTGGTGTTGAATAGCTAGGCTTAAGCATGTATATAAATTGACACATTTATATTTCATTTTTCTTGATTTATCTTTTCTGACACTTTGGAAAGTGGAGAATCATGGAGAAATAAAGTATGCCAAATATGTAATATGTAGTCAAAAGTAAGCAGAAAATCTCCATGTGAAGAATTTAGGTTTTGTGGTATGGGACTTAATTTGACTATGTTTGCAGTTAACCTACTGCAACAAATAAAACTTAGAATGTATTCACATAGGTATATACACAGTCTGGGTGACAACTTGTTATGATTTATGCATTGACTATAATTACAAAGTTATACATTATTTTGGGTTTTCAGGTAGATTAATATGAGATCTCCACTGCTGTATCTACATTTTTCTTATCTTTTTCTTGCAGGCATATGACCCAAGGTATAGATGTGTCCAGTGTTTTTATGGAAATGGTTAAAGCTAGTGCTACCATAGACATTGTTCAGAAGAAGCTAGTGTACTTGTATATGTGTACATATGCTCCCCTGAAGCCTGATCTAGCACTTTTAGCTATCAATACTCTTTGCAAAGACTGTTCAGACCCCAACCCTTTGGTTAGAGGTCTGGCCCTGCGCAGCATGTGCAGTCTGAGGTAAGAAAATGTACTGCTTACTCTAACCTTCACAGTCATCATGTATGAGAAAAGGGTATTTTGTGTAATGCACTCAAATACAGGGGTTATTGGTCAATAACTCATGACCTGAACTATGAGCTTTCAGTTCTTTTTTCTTGAATCTAACTCTCTATCAGTTATACATCACTACAAACAGCACTTTCCTCCTAGATCTGGGACATGTTTGAAGAGCTTTCTGTTTTGCTGGCCAAGACTGAATTTCCCTTGAATTATAGCATGCTGACTGCTATTTTGCTATTAGACCTATGGAATCTAATACAGCTATTTAATAATATTTTATTAGAAAGATTGAGGGCATCAACTTATAAGAGTGTTTTATGAGAATTTGTAAATTGATAAATTCAATCTAGTTGATAGCCTACTATGTTCCTAGGATGCCTGGCATACAAGAATATATTCAGCAGCCCATCCTGAATGGTCTACGGGACAAAGCTTCTTATGTAAGGAGAGTAGCTGTTCTTGGATGTGCAAAGATGCAGAAACTCCAAGGAGTCTATGAAGTGGGTAAATAAACATGTTTTTTCTATTCTCTTTTCAATTCCACCTCTCAATTTACATTAGAATAAGTTAGGGTTAGGGCTAGGGTTAGTCATGAGAAAGTTAGTCATGAATATTGTAACAGTTCCACTTTTGTGTAGGGTGTGATGATCTTCTCTTCACAGAAAACGCATTCTGCTGGATGCAATTCTTCCTACCTTGCCCCATAATTATTTGCTAGAAATTCTTCTCAGCAGTCTCATATTTATTATTTATAAACTTGTCTGAAATTCTGGGTTCCTTACAACAATCAAATAAACTACAATAAAATCAATAAAATAAAGATAAAGGAAGGCACTCAGTGAAGTGAGTTCTTCCCCACCAAAGACCTAGCCCTAAGTGAAGACCCAGCTCTTTTAAATAACAAAAGAATGAGGAACGTCTGGATTCTTTTCATTAAATAATTGTTTATGTTTGTATACATCCTGTTGAAAGCAGCATTTTATTGCAGATGAAAGGAGAAATATTTCTGACTTCCTTTCTGACGTGCTTTCTGCAGATGGTGCACTAGTTAATGAGTTATATAGTTTGCTTCGGGATCAGGATCCTATTGTGGTGGTAAATTGTCTGAGGGCTCTTGAGGAAATTCTGGCACATGAAGGAGGAGTTGTCATCAACAAACCCATTGCCCACCATCTTCTTAACAGGTACATTCCCCTCCAAAATTCTTGAGTGAACTAGAGGTATCGTTCTCCACTGTCTTTTATGTTTTGAATTGCGAAAGCCATATGCTTGTCAAATTAATGCTAGTATTTTCTGTATTAATTTATTGCAATTATAACCTACCTTTCTGCCCAAAAAGGCAATCATTGCAGCTAACATTAATAATAAAAAATAAAAACAAACATTTAATTAAAATACACCATGGATTAATCAAAAATACTTTTGTGGGAGAATACAAGAATAGTGAAGTCTTATTTCAAGAGATTGACAGGGCAGCTAAATAGTAGACATCTGCTTGAACAGAAATAACCTACTGACAAGAAGGCAACTTCTCTCAGCAGGAAATGCTTAAGTTGGAAAGACCTTTAGATAATGTGATGTAACATCTTCCAAAGTCTTTCATTTTTACATGGTGGCAGCTGAAATAATTACTTGATCTGCAGAATTGTTTCCTAGTTCCGGCTTTAAGGCATTTGAGTATTTATATAAAAGACCCTTTCCGATTATATACAGTTTAAAGAAAATAATTGGTCAGGTTGTAAACCCAGCGCTCATAGATAATATATGATTGCTCATCTGATTTATAGGGACATACATAGCAGATACGATATTATTGTTATTAATACATTTTATCCCATTTTTAAATTATATCTATTGGACACAATCAAACAGATGACAAAAACCTATGTATCTATTTGAGAAGGTTAATGCACTTCATATTCCTGCCTCCTATCTTCCCACAATAACAAGCCTGTGTGGTGGGTTGAATTGAAGGAGACTAACTGGCCCAAATTCATTCTGCCAGCTTTTATGCTTAGGGGACACGAACTGTCATTCAAATATATATTTGTATTTTTCTTTAAAATTTTGAAATATCTGGAGGCTAAGTATATAGTTTAGTAGTATTTGATCATATCTCTCCATTTCGTCTTACTGATTCATATATTTAAATTTAATACTGATGAAATAATGGAAAAAGTGTGCTCCCACAGACAGGGCCTCCTGCGGGTACCGTCAGCTAAACATTGTAGGCTGGCAGCCCCTAGGGGGAGGGACTTCTCTGTGGGAGCGCCCACCCTCTGGAACCAGTTACCCCTGGAATTGTGCCTGGCCCCTGATCTCCGCTCCTTCCACCATGACCTTAAAACATGGTTATTTTCACAATCCGGCCTGGACTGACAGGGGATCAGGGTTTTAACTTGGAATGTTTATTTGGCTGTAATTTAATATTTTTTTAATTGTTTCAATTTTTGTATAATTCATTTTTATGTACGCCGCCCTGAGTCCTTCAGGAGAGGGGGTGGCCTATAAGTCCAAATAAACTAAACTAAACTAAACTAAAAAGTGGCCTGCAGATTAGGAGAGCGAAGCTATAGTTTCACTGCATTACTGTTTGTGTTTGTTTTCTCCATTTTGCAGGATGCCAGATCTAGATCAGTGGGGACAGAGTGAGGTGTTGACTTTTCTGCTGCGATACAAACCCCGTTGTGAAGAAGAGCTTTTTGATATCCTGAATTTACTCGATGGATACCTTAAAAACAGCAGTTCCAGTGTCGTGATGGCTGCCACAAAACTCTTCTTGGTGCTGGCTAGAGACTTCCCACATGTCCAGGCAGATGTGCTTGTAAGAGTTAAAGGTCCACTCCTAACAGCATGCACATCTGGGAGTAGAGAACTCTGTTTCACTGCTTTGTGTCACGTGCGCCAGATAATAGACAGCCTTCCTGGCCATTTCAGTAGCCAATATAAGAAGTTCTTCTGTTCTTACTCAGAACCACATTATATCAAATGTCAGAAAATGGAGGTGCTGTGCAAGTTGGTGAATGATGAAAATGTTCAGCATATTTTGGAGGAACTGAGAGACTACTGCACTGATGTGTCAGCAGAGCTTGCCCAGGCAGCAATATTTGCCATAGGTAAGTGGATTGCTAAGATTCTAATGAAAGATCTCTAGCAGGCAGAAAATATACACCAAAGTTGTAATGTCTATGTAAAAAATATATAACACAATACCTCTCTCCCCTGCAATTACATTGCAAATTCTGCATTTGCTAGTGTTTCTTTTGGATAGAAAAGACTATGACTGTCTTTACAAATGTGGGTAGGACAGCCTTCTCCAGAACAAAAAATATGCTTCAAAGACAGAAGCAAAGTATGGTCAAACTTGAAAATGAAGCAATTCAAAGTTAGGCCAGTCCTTTGAACATATTTGCTATGATCCCTGCCATCTGAGATATTTCTAAAAACACAGGTTACTATGCTCATAAGAACCAATAATTTTGCTCGAAAGTAAATTCCATTGCATTTTAAGAGTATAGCAGCCTTAGTCTATTTCATATCAAATGACTCCAAAATTTAAGAAATCTTAAGAGAGCTATTACTATAGTCACAAAATGCAAAAAGGTGCATGTTGTTTGTACTTATCACCTAATATTGTTTGCCTTATTGCCTAACATTGTAGTTTGATGTAGTGATTAAGGTTCTGAACTAGAAACGGATAAACCATAGTTCTAGTCTTCTGTTAGGCAGGAAAACTGGCTAAATCCAGCTCACAGGATTGTTGTGGGAAAATAGGAGGATGCAATAGGAGGAAGGCATAGTGCTGCATCAAATTGTAAAAACTAAAGGTGGGATTAAATCTAATGTCTCAATGAGAAATTCATTTCATTCAGTTATATCGAATGTGTTTGTTGATTATCAATCTGCTGCATTATTACTTATGAAAATTATTCATGTTCTCTTTCTTAAGTTGTCCAATAGCCTGCCTAGAATTATCTCATCTTTAATATTACTGTTCCCAAAACTGTTCCATTTTATCCTATTTTGCATAAGATTAGGTTGTACTTCTGTACTGAGAACTTCTATTAGAAGTTGCTGGATCACACTTTCCAGGTTAAGGAATTATTAAGCAATCCTGAGAACTTTGGGTCATGTGTGGGGTTTTTTGTTGTTGTTGTTTTTTAGGAAACATCGCAAGAACCTACTCAGAACAATGTGTGAGGATTCTAACAGAACTCCTTGAGCTGAAGCAAGAACATATAACTTCAGGTATTATTCCAGACTTTCTAGTTCACATTTGATTTACACTGTTGCAAGCTTTATCCTCTTTGGTCAGATGCAACATAGTTTCTTCTAAATCAGAAGTCTCCAAACTTGGCAACTTTAAGACTTGTGGACTTCAACTCCCAGAATTGCCCAGCCAGCATGACTAGCTGAGGAATTCTAGGAGTTGAAGTCCACAAATCTTAAAAGTTGCCAAGTTTGGAGACCCCTGTTCTAAATTTAGAAGAAATTTAAAAGATGCTTTCAATTGAATAGAGGAAAATAAATGGTACCAGTTGGTGCCTCCTTGAAGAAACTGCCTATTTTTCTGGCTCACCTAGAGGCCAAGAAAATAAATAATTTGCATTGAGGACAAGATGTAACATGGTCCTTTCCAGTGGGTGTGGAACACTGTTATCACTTTCTTAATTAAGGAAGTTCAGCAGGTGTGGCAACGACATTGATAGCTATTCCAAATCATCTTTTTTTGTCTTTAAATCTGAAAAGCACAGTCCCATAGTTACTGCTATGTTTAAATGACATAAATCTTTCATTCCTTGCTTGAGACACTGCCCCAAATCATGTGGGATGCTAATATACCAGGTATTCACTTTTAAATCACTGGTGCTTTAAGATTTTTTAAAGTAACTTCGCTCACTTTAACTCCATTTCCACACCACCACACCCACACACACAACTCTTGAATTGGTAAGAAAAACTTAATCAATAGAAGATAGAAATGTTGCTCCATAAAAATAGACTTTCTGAATGGGAAAAACAATCTATTCTAGAAGAATTTGCATCTTTGGGAGTCTCCTCAATTTGTCACAGTTCCTGGATGACCAAGTGATTACTCAGTGCTAAGAGTGTTTTACATATCTAGCTGTCCATTCTGGGAGAGAGCAGATCTGTTCCCAGATCGTATGTCCCATCCAGATTAGATTCCGGCTATTTATTTTCTGTCAGGCTGCCTAGAAAAGTGTTCTTAACTAGCAGTGCTCCAGAGATGTAACCTGCCATTTTTTCCCTGTGCTACTTGTTTTAAAATACAATGGGCTACCATTTCAACTCTGAAAGCAATTCAGGATATTAGTATCACTTACAATTCCCCATAGAACTTCATATAACTTAGAATATTTGGAGACCTTTTTCCTTGTGCATGTTCCTCTCTATCAGCTATACCATCTCCTCAATCACTGTTTTGCCTTAGGTAATGGTCAGGGAATCAGATATAGCCTTTTTAGTGGAAGCACCCTACTCATAAGTCTTCCTTCCAAGGCAGGTCTAGCATTTTATTGTATTTTAGGTAAATAGTGAAGATACATTTTGCTAGGATTTTATTGCATTTTAATTTTATTAGCTGCAGAAAACCCATTCCTTAATCTGAAACTTACTCCACTCGGGTTTTGATGGCATTAAAATGTTATCTTTTTGACCTAAAAGTGTTATACTGTAACTATATTGTTATCTATTTCCCTACAGCGGTAGTACAGGTATTCCGAGATCTAGTATGGTTCTGTCCACAGTGTATAGAGTGTGTGGCCCAGCCTTTGTCTGGCTGTGAAGAGATCATCCAGGACAGTGAGGTAATGGAGAACACTTTTTATAATACAGATGACTCAAAACCAGAAGTGGTATTCAGCAGGTTCTCACCAATTCTGGAGAACTGGTAGTGGAAATTTTGAGTAGTTCGGAGAACCGGCAAATACCACCTTTGACTGGAGATTTTATAGTATCCTTCCCCTGCCATGCCCACCAAGCCACGCCCACAGAACCAGTAAAAAAATTTGAATCCCACCACTGCCCAAAACGCTCGAGTCCAATTCCAGAAGCAAAAAATGCATCTTGTAATCTAGAGTTCTGTATGAAACCTTCATTTCTGGTATAGCAGCCTCCAGCTGTAATATAATGCATTTTATAATTGTATCTGCCTCTCCTCTATTCTGTTAATGAAATCTAAAATTTAGGCTGAAAGTAGAAGTATATATTTATTATATATAAATGAGTTGTTAGCATAAACAATCATAAAATCATTTCATTTAGGAGGATCTGAAGGTATGTCTGGACAAGAATTTTACCTTTTCCCCTCTTATTTCTATTCTAATATATTTTATTATACCATTAAGAATTCCTCTGCTTTTTCATTTGCTGCACAGAATTTCGAATAAGCTAACCTTGCTTTTAGTTATGCGCCTTCCCAAAAGCAAAGAAGTTAAATAATTTGTTATCTTACCAATTGTTAATCATCGAAATGTAAAATTAGTAGCATTGGGTATATGGCTGTAACTAAAATCTTTGCTAGTATTGGCACAATCTGACAAAATAAAATAAAACCATAATACTGTAGGTGGAACATTATTAAAGAGATCCAATCCAGAATTTAGGAAAAATTTCCTAACAATGAGAACAGTTAATCAGTGGAACAACTTGCCTCCAGAAGTTGTGGGTGCTCCAATACTGCAGGTTTTCAAGAATAGATTAGACAACCATTTGTCCAAAATGTATAGAGTCTCCTGTTCGACCAGATAGAAGACTTCCGAGGTTCCTTGCAATCCTGTTATTTTAAGGTTTATGTTCTAATCCTTGAAAAATTCAAGGTTATGACTACTAAAATTCTTAAAGAGTTTTAATTCACATGACCAAGTATAGGTAGTGTTTTATAATGTTGCTTCTCCAAATTAAATTGGTACAGATTTTAATTATGAAGCAGGTAGATGGTGCAGCAGCTCCAGAATTTATTTCAACGTCTTTCCTGTTTCTATTTGTTCAAATACAGGTAGTCCTCGCCTTACAACCACAAGTGAGCCCAAAAGTTCTGTGGTTTAGTAAGACATTTGTTAAGTGAGTTTTGCTGCATTTTACAACCTTTCTTACCAATTGTTCAGTGAATTACTGCAGTTGATAAGTTAGTAACCTGGTTGTTAAGTGAATCTGGCTTTCCTATTTGCTTGTCAAAAGGTTGCAAAAGTTGATCACATGACCTTGGGACACAGCAATTGTCATAAATATAAACCAGTTGCCAAGCATCTGAATTTTTTTAACAAAAGTTTTACTGAATAAATTATTTAAAACATTGGACATGGTGTACTCATCCTGACAATCCTGTTTGTCATACATATTATGGCATAAAGTACAATACATGTTTTATATACATTTATACAGTATTTTCTATTTCTAATCACCATTCTGCCAACCCTCCTATCTTTTGGTTCTAGATCCTTCCTTTTTTCCAAGCACCTGAATTTTAATCACATGATGATGGAGATGCTTCAAAAATCATAACCGAAAAACGGTCATAGGTCATTTTTTTCAGTGCCGTTGTAACTTTGAACGGTCACTAAATAAACTGTTGTAAGTCAATGACTACCTGCAATAACCTTAACATGAAGGTTTGGTATGTGAAGTGTTCTCAACAGTACTGAATACCAAATGTTTTAATGTTTTAGGGAAAGCGAGCATTAATCTGGCTTCTGGGTGTACATGGAGAAAGAGTTCCCAATGCCCCTTATATATTAGAAGATTTTGTGGAGAACGTAAAATCAGAACCATTCTCAGTGGTCAAGCTGGAACTATTGACGGCTGTGGCCCGCCTCTTCATAGCACGTCCCGCTGAATGTCAGGATACCCTGGGTCGATTACTTTATTATTGCATTGGTAAGTCTGTTACCTCTATGGAGATCGCTGTGTCGTAAATTAAATGCAAGACGACATAGTTACTGATGAAAAGTATACACACACACAGACACACACATTATTTAGATTTTCTAACCAAATCTCAAACTATTTTGTCACAAGTATTTTTCTATTCTTTTTTTTTTAATTACATTTATATGCCGCCCTTCTCCAAAGACTCAGGGCAGCTTACAATTTTTGGGATATAACCCAATGTGCTCAGCAATATCCTTCATTCCATTGTATATGCCTGCTTATTACTAAGTGGCATTTTTACAAAGTCAGCTTATTGCCCCCAACAATCTTGGGTCCTCAATTTACCTACCCCGAGAGGATGGAAGAGTGAGTCAACCTTGAGCCTGGTGGGATCCGAGCCTGCAGTAATTGCAGGCAGCTGGAACTTAAGTGCTAGGCATTTAACAGCCTGCACCACCAAGGCTCTATTCTGTCTGTACTGCTAGTGTTCTGATATCTTAACACAACGGTGTCAAATTCATATCATCATGGCAGCGTCACATGACGTATTGGGACTTTTTTCCTCTTCGCTAAACCGGGCATGGGCGTGGCCAGCGTCTGACACATCCGGCCCGTAGCCCAGGAGTTTTGACAGCCCTGTCTTAACAGGTTCTAAGGGAGAGTGGGAAGGATTGGGAGAGACCTCTTGGAACGGCATCATTGAAGTGAAGTAATTGCTTATTTCTGTTGTTGTTGTTGCCAAATGTTTGCGTCTGTGATCCAGAGGAGGAAAAAGATATGGCAGTTCGGGACCGTGCATTATTTTACTATCGTCTATTACAAGCTGGTGTAGAAGAAACAAAAGGAATTCTGTGCAGCCCAACAGCTGATCGCTCTCTCCGGCTTTTAGAAGAACAGACTGAAAGCTCCATTAACGAATGGGTCCCTGACTTTAATTCCTTGGTGCCCATCTATGGCAAAGAGCAATGGGCAGCTATGACAGCTAGTCGAGTAGTTGATCTCCATTATGCAGACTCCAGCACAGATGATTCCAAAAGAGAAGGCAAAGGTGAGAGACATAGGTAGATTTTAGTTACTTTCCTACTCTTCATGCATTCACTTTTCCTAATAATGATAGCCAGAGTATTCACTGAAAAAAATTACTTTTAGGTATTTGATTGACAAGTTATTCTTCACTTAGTAGGTGATACTAAGTTTGTTATAGTTGTAATGTGCATGTTCATGATAATAACAGCATACACCTATACAGTATTACTATTAACAGCTTATACTATTAATAGTAATTTATCCACTGTGAAGTTCCACAGAACTTGACTCTCTCTTCTGTATTATTTAACAACTATATGAAACAGATTCATCTTTTAGTTCGAGGTGAGTCATCATCATATGCTGATGTTGTTCAGCTGTACATTGTCACTTCAAGAGATGCACTAGAGCTCCTTTTTCAGTTTCTGGACGTTGTGAAGGACTGGATTTGCCAAAATAGACCCCGACTCCCAGCAAGAGAGAGCTAGTGTTCTTATGCAACCAATCTAGCCTGGCTGATTTTGTGCAAAATTGCCTTTCCTCTGGAGGGACAGGTCCTTGAATTAGGGTTGGGATGGGATGGGATGGGATGGGATGGGATAGAATGGACTGGACTGGACTAGAATAGAATAGAATAGAATAGAATAGAATAGAATAGAATAGAATATTTGGAAGGGACCTTGGAGGTCTTCTAGTCCAACCCCGTGCCTAGGCACCACTTCAGACAAACAGTTATTGAACATCTTTTTTAAAAACTTCCAGTGTTGGAGCATTCGCAACTTCTGGAGGCAAGTTATTCCACTGATTAATTGTTCTGTCAGGAAATTTTTCCTTAGTTCTAAGTTGCCTCTCTCCTTGACTGGTTTCCTCCCATTGCTTCTTGTCCTGCCCTCGGGTGCTTTGGAACACTGCTATCATGTCTCCCCTAGTCCTTCTTTTCATTGGACTAGACATATCCAGTTCCTGCAACCGTTCTTCATATGTTTTAGCCTAATGCAGGTTCTCCTGAATTAGAGCAGCAGCTCAAGGCCATGGCCAGTAGAGCTTTTACTCAGCTATGGCTGTTGTGATAATTACAGTCCTTCTTGGACTAGACAGCCTTATGGTGTTTAGGAATTCAGTGTACCATCATATCCTGTAGTCACATGATCAAGATTTACAATCTTTTTTTTTTTAGATTTCCACCAAATAACATACATTAGAGAAACAGGTTTTGTTTAACAACCATATTATTTACTTAATTACCATTGTAAAAAAATGTTGTAAAAGCTTGATTTAGGGCTGCAATGATTCATGACGGAAATTTCAGTCTGCATTGTGGTTGGAAGTCAAGGCCTACCTATAGATACACTTAAGACTCCCCTTCTTACATAAGAAACAAGAATGTGGTCCCAGAGAAAGAATATAGACATCTACTGGGAGACTAATGGTCTTCCGTATGCAGTTGGTTGGCCACTGTGAGAACATATTGTCAGATTAGATGGGGCAAGGATCCAATCCAGGAGGCACTGCTTATGTTCTCATGATATGTTTCATTCATGGCCCTAACAGTATGGAATAGCCGACCTCCTGAGGTACTAGAGGTACTTTGCAAAGTTGTCAATGTTAGTTTATTCAGATAAATTTTGGAAACTAATGGTGGATCTGGTTGCTTTTATGGTTATAATTTGGCTCTTGATTTTTATTTTAATGTATGATGCATTTTATACAGAGGCTTAGAAGGTTGAGTTTAGCGTTGTGTTTTAATAGATGTTATTGTTGCAAACCTCTGTGAGCCAGATGATTTGATAGTACACAAATGTATGTAATAAATAATAAGTAAATATTATGGCCTTTCTTTCTTTTTCAGTGCCGCTGATGTTGGAAAAGAAGGAGAAGGACCCTGTTATTAATGCCAGTTCCAGTAGCCTTACCTTAATATCTAGTCTGTGTCTGACTGCAGAGCAGTTTGAGAGGACATGGCTAAACTTGGCTGTTGGCTGCCAGCAGTCCATTCCTTGGCAGGAATCCATGCAGCCAGAGACTTTGCAGGCTGCCCTGCAGATGGTCCATATTCAGACTATTGCAATGAGCAAGCCTGGTTCACAGTCATGGAAAGTCTACTTAGGGGCACAGGATGACACAGGCTGCCTTTTCCTAACTGAGCTGCTGTTGGAGACAGGAAGTGCAGAGATGCAGATGTTAGTGAAGCAGACTGAAAACAAGCTAGAAGCCCTGCAGGCATTTGTCTCACTCTTGAAGACAGTTCTGGAGACAGTGGCAGGCCTGACATCCTGATTTTTTTCTAATGTATGGGATTGGTCATAACCAGGAAGAGACAGCGATTTTGTATATGGTTTATTTATTGTATTCTTTAGATGAAGCTGTAGGTCTTACAAATTGTCTGTAAAGGCTTTCTACAGCATAACTTTTAGTGCAAATGAAAACTCTGTGTTTAGAAAAATAGGCAGAGAAACCAACCACTCTCAAAAAGCCAAATACGAAGAACATGTCTATGGACAAACAAAGGGAACTTTGCATTAATCTACAAAATTAAAATGGGAGAGATGAGATTTCAGGGTGATGGTAAATTAAAGGAGCATTTGTGTGTCACTTAGCAATGTTCCCTCTAACTTCTGATAGCCATGTATGGAAAAAACAGTTTTATGCAACTTTTCCTAAACCAAGTACAAATTTCTTTGCCACAATATGAGTATATGAGTAAATTGCAAATTAAAAATAGCAATTCTAATTTTATTTCTGCTTAATTTCTAATTTATTTATTTGTTAAACTCATATGGCCATCTGTTTTAACTAGAACAATTTTAGGAGGTTTATAATAAAATCAATAAAAACAATAAAATATTCATGTCTACTCATGTCTACTCATACACAAAGGAGCACAGTTTCCATTGTTCTCCAACTCATAATGGTAATCAATATTTTGTATGCATCTAAAATAGTTTCATTTAGTGGGGAAATTTGATACTGTAATAAAAGAAAAACTAAGGAAAGAAGTACATTATACACACTGGGGTGTGTTCTCACTTTTTATCTTTGACTCTCACGATTAACCACTCCAAATCCTCTTTGTCTTCCACAAGTAATGTATCATCTGCATATCAGAGGTTGATACTCCTACCACCGATTTTAACCCCAATGGCAGATTCCTCTAAATGTGTATTTCCCATAACTATTTCTGTACATGTTGAAGAGTATAGGTGACAGGATGGAACCTTGTGTGCCTTTTTCAATTCTGAGCCATTTTGTGTTTCCATTTTTACAATGGCTGCCTGATCAAAGTGAATGAGCTGGATGTGGTGTGATATTCTCAGTTGTTTGAGGCAGTTCCAGAGCTTATTACGGTCAACACAATCAAAGGCATATGTATAGTCAATAAAGCACATACAGAGTGCTTTTTGGCCTTCCTGTGCTTTTTCCATTATCCAGCATAGGATTGGCAATATGATCACGTGTTCCTCTTCTGTTCCGAAATCATGATTCTACATCAGGCAGTTTCTTCTTGGCAGTTGGATTCAAGAAAACGTTATTCACATGAGGTATCAAGTCTATGGTTCAGTGGTTGGAATAGTGTTTTGTATCATCTTTCTTTGGTATTGGGATTAATTCCATTCCTTTGGCTGCTGACCAGTCTTCTATACACTTTGGCAAAGCGCTGCCAGTGCTTTTGTTGGCAGTGGTCTTACATGTGCTTCACTTAGATGCTAAGTGAATGGAGTATCAAGGTGTATAAAACCATTTAGATGCTTAAAGTGCACTACAACTAGGGTTAAAGTTAATAGTAACCATTCTGGATAAAATTACAATCAAAAAATTCTTCTATCATTCAGTGCTGGTATGATCTTACCCCCAAAAGCCCCCTTGAAAGCCATGTTTTCCAGCTGTTCGTGTAAAAGGAAGGGTGTTAGTTCAGAGGACAGTTCAGTGGAAGGTAACATGAATTTGAAGTGGTTTGCTTTTACATGGATTTTTTCTAGGTTTATTCAACAATCAGTCTGTATGTTTGCTTCAGCTTTATAAAATCTCATACTGTACATAGGAAAAAAAATAGAATAGTTGAATATTCAGATAGCTAGTCTAACGTACACTGTGTTTGAAAAACCCATACTAATACGGAAGGAAAAAAAATAAGACCTTTGACCTAAAAGTAGGAGGTTTAAAAAAGGTGTATGTTTTTCTCTTGTCCCAGGAAAATTTCATCACTTTCAAAGTCATTTTACTATTTCTGCAACTCAAGTAAATTTGCAGCCTGCCTTTATTTTTCTCTGCAGGAATTGGTTCTTCTGCTCTGGAAAAAAAAATGACTGTAGAAGGAGAAAATGTATCTATTTTTTTCTCAACCCAGATGAAACTTATGTTCTATGCTGGGAAAAACAGCAGTATTTTTGGATAAGCTGCCCTTTTTTTTCCTTCTCCTTTTTTACTTAGCACTTGTATTGGAAGAGGACACTGCATGCTGCTTTTGCCAGTTCAATAGTTCTTCAGAAAAAGTTTCATGCAGTGATAGTTAACTCTCCCTCAAGAAAAGAACTGTATTCTTCAAGAATTAAGCTACATTTCTCTCCTTAGGTGTACATTTATTTGCATTCTTTCAGTTTGGAGTCCCATACTTTCACTCTTCAAGCTGAGAAACTGATGTCAAAATAAAACCCATGGCAAACTGGAATTATGCCATGATTGCACAACATTTCCCAAATCTCATGTGAGAATCCTCATTCCCATATCTTATCTATAAACAAATCTTTAAAGCCCCATCATTCACAGCTTCTGGAAAAAACAAAGAATCACATACATTTTAACTTGGTTGAATAAGCCAACATTCATTTTATTTTAAAAAGGCTTCTTCCTTGTAAGTAATGCCCCCAAAGCTTATTGACTTTCTTTCTCTCTTTATTTTTTCCTCAGAAATTTCTTCATAACATGTTTCTTTTATAAATCCAAAGTAAGAAAATTGTCCAAGTCACTTTTCTGAGTTAAAATCTACATATTCAAATCAGGCTTATTATTATTTTGTTATTTTGTGTGTGTCCTTTTTAATTAGTTAAATTAGCTTGTTTCATTTGGGGGTCCTTATAATGTCTTTGTCAGTATCATCTTTGTCTATCAATTTTGAAATCCATAGCCTACAGTTATATCCCCCTTTAATTTTTTTGTTGACGCCCGTTTTTATTGTATCAGACAGTCTAAACAAAAAGATCTCAGTATGTTGTTGCCAAATATTCTTGAATTCTTTTAGAATTAAAATACTTTTCTCCATTCTGTACTGGTGCTGGTAACAACCTATAAAGCCCTATATGGCTTGGGTCCGGGGTACTTGCAAGAACGTCTCCTGCCGTCGATGAACACCAATCGCCCAGTGCGCTCCCACAGATGGGGCCTCCTGGGGGTACCGTCAGCGAAACATTGTAGGCTGGCGGCCCCTAGGGGGAGGGCCTTCTCTGTGGGCGCCCACCCTCTGGAACCAGTTACCCCTGGAATTGTGTCTGGCCCCTGATCTCCGCTCCTTCCGCTGTGACCTTAAAACATGGTTATTTTCACAATCCTGCCTGGACTGACAGGGGATCGGGGTTTTAACTTGGAATGTTTACTTGCGCTGTAATTTAATATTTTTTAAATTGTTTTAATTTTTATATTGTTCATTTTTATGTACGCCGTCCTGAGTCCTTTGGGAGAGAGGGCGGCCTATAAATCCAAATAAACTAAACTAAAAAAACCAAACTATTATAGCCACTTGAAAATGTCTTGGAGTCCAAAGGTTATGCATACAATATCAAATATCAAATTCTACTTCCTTTTAGGCAACTGAGTCTTGAATAATAGAAGAGAAAGCATTGGGGGACTTGATATCAATTTCTGGTAATTAATGTTTCTTATTTATAATAGTTGGCAATATATTAAAATGGCTATAGTGTGGCTACCAAGGTTTCACAGGAAACATACATAATTTTACTTTGTAAATTATGTTTCCTGTTCTGAGAAGTATCTGCTGAATGTTATATATATTCTGACATGTAAATGAAGGAAGCTGCTAGAGGCTGTTAATGTTTGATCTCTTCTAGACAACAGAAGAAACTACTCTTGGAAAAATAAAGACAGAAACTTCTGTTCGAAATACATATCTGAACATGAACAATTCCATCACATTTGAAGAACAGACAAAAGAAATTGCAGAAGTATTGTTTACTACCCTTTATTCAAGGAAGCAACATCCTCTCCAGCCTAGAAGAATGATTGTAATTGAAGGTAATGACAATTTTTTTGGAAGAAAATTTGCAGTGAGTGTGGGTGGATGGCTGGCTTCATATTTCCCAAATTTTGAAGTCAGGACCAGGAGCTGCATTTAACTTGGAGGAAAAAATAAGTTTGTTACCATAGTACTTTTTGTTAGTTTCTATTTGTTGTAGTGCAAGGGTGTCAAACCCAAGTCCCACGAGCCGGATCTGGCCCACGCAGCCGGCCTGGAAATAACAAAGGTGCTACTTCCTGCAGTGCCTCTGCTAGCAAAAATGGAGCTTGGGGGGGAGCACATGCAGCCCCTCCCATTTTTAGCCATGATGACCTCCTGCAGCCCTCTGCCAGTGAAAATGGAGCTCAGGGGGGGTTGTGTGTGGTCCCCTTGGGCTTTGTTTTTGCTGGCAGAGGGCTTCATGAGGCTGTCCAGGGTGAAAATGGGGTGCTCTGGTAGAAAAAAAACTAAAAAACAAAAGGAGAAATGTTACCTCTTTTGCATTTGAGCATGCAAGAAATGAACAGGAAAGGAAAAGGGAAAGAGGAAAGACAAAGAAAAAAAAGGAAAGTTGGGAAGAGAGCAAGGAAGGAAAAATAAGGAAAGGAAAGGAAGAAGAAAGGAGAATGAAGAGGAAAAGGAAGGAAGGAGGGAGGGAGGGGGAGGAGGGAGGGAGGGAAGGAAGGAAGGAAGATTATAATGAGTATGAGTGACGGTCTCAGGGAAATCCTACCTTAGCACTTGGCCACACCCGTGACAGTCCCAGTCCTGTGTCATGCCCTCCATGGCCACACACGCCGGCCCCCCTCCATGCCCCCCGGCCTTCCAATGTCAAACACAACCCTGATGCGGCCCTCAATGAAATTGAATTTGACACCCCTGATGTAGTTCAAAGATGCTAATGGAAACCACTAAGAGATTTTAACCCTTTGCCCTCTAATTGATCAGTTACATTTAAATAAAAGTTTAAAATTCAATAAGATTTTAAAACTGAATAGTTTTGCTTAAATCTACTGCCTATTAATTAAAATATTAGTTGATTTAACGTGTACTAAATTTTCAGGACATTGTTAATTCTCCTGCAGGAGCTACTATTTTCAACAAGGCTATGTTAGCCTCATTAGCATAACCATGGGTTGTGCTGCATAGGAAAATGAGATTTATATCCAAGTACATATTTAAAACATTACATTGAGATGGTTGAGGATGGGACTTTAAGGAGGCAGTTTTTAAGATACAGGCAGGCCCTATAACAAAGTCAGTCCTTGAGTTTTCAAAATCCTGAATTGCCAGACTCCTGATTCAGTAGCAGGAAACATGCAATATACATGAATACTCTTCTTTATATGGATGCAAATAGGAATACATGTAGGAAATAGAGCAATGGTGGCATTTTCGATAGCCATTTGGTCAATGATCTAATATCATGGCCACTGACATAAGACATGAAAGTGAGCAGAAGCAGTCCCCAGCTCAGAGGTGAGATTCAGCAGGTTCTGACCAGTTCTGGAGAACTGGTAGTGGAAATTTTGAGTAGTTTGAGAACCGGCAAATACCACCTCTGACTGGCCCCACTCCCATCTATTCTCTGCCTCCCATCCCAACTGATCAGCTGTGTCTTCTTTGGTTGCCCTGCACAGGAGAACAGAGCTAAAAAGCAGGTTAGTGGGGTGGGGAGGGAATGGGGATTTTGCAGTATCCTTCCCTGCCACCACCAAGCCACCCCACAGAACTGGTAGTAAAAAAAATTGAATCCGACCACTGCCCCAGCTCTAATAGTAACATAAGAATTGGCCTCCAAATTAAAACTAAAACCAGGCAGGTCACTTTATTCTATGCAATCACTTGTGAAATCATTGTGTGAGGGATGTCAAATTCTGTTTCAGGCACATCAGTTGTGAAGCAAAATAATTTAGTCTGAGCATGCTGTTGCTGTTTTGAGGTTTACAGCCATTACATACCAAGATACCCCCGTACAATATATCTATTACTACAATAACATCCATTAACTTTCCTCCACTTCTTTTATCTTTACAATTATGCAAGCTAGGCTGGCTGAGTGAGCTTCATAGGTAACTTTCGCCTTTACAATTCCTTGTCCTCTGAGATAGAAAACTTTGTTTTCTCTTCACAGACCTAGAACTGACAAGATACAGGACCTGGACAAGTGTGCCGGCAGGTAAGAACTGTACTTGAGACCTATGGGTGGGCGAAGGAATGTCACAGGAACATGTGGAGCATTGGAAGTTGGGTGGGTGCCATGGGAGTCAGGGAAGGACCCACAGGCAGGCACTATACAGCATGGGCAAGTAGAAAAACAGTCCCTAAATCTAATAGTAACAATGTCAGCCCTGAAGCCATTTTCCCCTGGCACCTTCAGGGCTGCCATAGCAGAGATGAGTGGAGCTGTGGAAATGGGAGGGGGGAGATAGAGATAGCTGGGGGATTGTAGCCAAAATAAAATTCTTTCCTCTGAGAACCAAGGACTTTCCCACCAGGTGCAAGGAGGTGGGATCTGAGACCAACTGATCCTTGGATTGTGACCTGATTGGACCACGTGATGGACTGCATGGGCAGGAGAAAGAAAACTTTACTTTTAACTAGGGGGAAACCCGAGGGAGGCTTAGAGTTGGTTTTCCCGAGACATGTCAATATGACATGCCTAATAAATCTATACTTTGAGGAAGATGCCTGCCTTGGAGTTTTGATTCCGTTGGATGTGTTAACTGGAACCCTGACAAACAAAGAAATTGGTCTCCAAATTGAAACTGAAACCAGATAGATCAGTTTATTCTATGCAATCACTTGTGAAATCATTGTGTGAGTGACTTCAAATTCTGTCTCAGACACATCATTTCTGAAACAAAATAATTTAGTCTGAGCCTGCTGGGTACCACTTTGAAGTTTACAACCAGGGGTGGGATTCAAATAATTTAACAACTGGTTCTCTGCCCTAATGACCAGCTGGGTAGGCATGGCTGGGTGGTCATGTGACTGGGTGGGCGTGGCCTACTCGATGTCACTCACATCGAGGGGTGCTTCTCCTCATCTGGCCTCTCATGAACATGGGGATGCTGCAACGGTCATAAGTGTGCAAAATGGTCCTTAGTCACTTTTTTCAGTGCCATTGTAACTTTGAATGGTCACTAAATGAACTGTTGTAAGTCAAGGATTATCTGTACAAAAATACAAAAAACTTCTTTGCTTGCAAAAAGCTGCCCTAAATACCAATCATTAGATTAAAAAGACCTGCAAGCCGGAGTTACAAATCAGGCAGGGTGCCAGAGCACCTTGAGGAATTAAAATAGTTAAAATGCAATGATAACTATCAGTAGCCAACTCTTGCTCATAAAGTGAAACTCTTTAGCAGAGAGGTAATTTAAGTTCTCCAGAAAGAGCACACACAGGAGAAGCAATCCTTAGATCATTTGCACCACTTAAAGATACCAGCTGGTCTCACTCACCTCACAAGATATCCTAAGGAAATCATCCAGATTTAAGGAAAGATCACATCCCCCCCACCCCAGAAAGGCAGTAAAAAATCAGTGCCAAGCTTGCATCCTGCTTCTTGGAAGTACACCCCAAAAGAATAGTACCAGGAACCACTAAAGCAGTGAAGGAAGACCTCCTCCCCAGATAGAAAAAGAAACCATGAGGCAGGAAAAAATTCAAACACAATACAAATAAGTAAATCACAACAGTAGCTGTTGCTTGTTAAACCAGAACAAATAGACACAGGAACTAGTCAGATTTCTCAACCCAGTTTCTTTTCAGGAACAGAGATTAACCTTTTTCCTTCCAAACAAAGCTGAATAGGGCAAATTATCCCATCAATAAACACAGGATTAAACATCGCCAAGCACAGAATTAAACTTCATCAAAAACCAGTTTTAACCAGTGTGTGTGTATTCTTGTGACTATACAGTTCTGTTGGGAAACTTAATTTAGTTAACTATTTGTGTTTGCAGACATTATCTTTTGATGTGTGGATTAGGTCTCGGTGACTTATTTCAAGTTTTGAGGAAGTTTGCTAATTTGATTAATTTGGAGACACTGATTTTCAGGCTGTTTTGGATTCAGTTAATATATTTAAGGAAAAGATGGAAACAGTATAAAGAATAAAATATATTTGGATATAAAATGTCTCACAATACCAAGATATCCCCTGTGCAATGTATCTATTACTTCCTCCTCTGCTTTTATCTTCACAATTGTGCAAGCTAAGTGAGCGTCATAGGTACCTTTCTCCCTCTGCCTTTCTCCAGATAATTCCCCTTTTCAGTCCCTTGTTCTCTGAGATAGAAAACTTTGTTTTCTCTTCATAGACCCAGAACTGATAAGACACGGGGCCCAGGCAAGTGGCCCAGCAGGTGAGAACTGTGTTTGAGAGCTATGAGTGGGCAGGTAATGTCACAAGCAAGTGCTAATGGAGCATTGGAGGATGTGGGTGCCATGGTGGGATAGGGAAGCTGCCAAAGGCAGGCAATATAAAGCATAAGCATGTGGAAAAGCAGAAGGAGCAACTTGCAACTTCCTGCCGGCTGCCCCATTGACGTTGCTTATGAGATGCCAGTAGAGAATGCTGAAAATGGTCATCTCATGACTGCAAGGATGCTGCATTAACTGCAACTTCACAGGCTGGTTCTGCTTCCCCACTCTGCTTTGCCCTTTCCTAACTTTGAATAGTCACAGAACAAGTGATTGTAACTTTGTTAAGGTTACATATTTTTATGTATTTTTTAAACAAGCAAATTTAAATTCTCTTTCGCTAAATTTACCATGTAGATAAATTTTAAATGGGACATGTCAAAAGGATTAGAACTGAAATGGAAGAGAAGATCAATTAGAATATTTTTATATGAGACTGAAACTGTAAATCTGCATTGCTTTCTGTTAAACCGACAGTTGATTCTACAAGCAGTTTTCATCCAGCTGATATTGCCAGATTACTGAGATCCATAAGAGATAAGTACAAAGCAGAGTTGGATGGCCATGTGCAGGCAATTATTGCAGAGGAAAGCATAACAAAGGTAATTACCTTCCTAAGCATTCTGGACCAAATCCATTAGTTTTAATGTACCATTATTAATAGAAATTATCTATGTAGATGTACATTTTGCCAGAATACTTTTCTGCTGCCTCATAGATGCAAAGCATTTTACATTGGCTACTTTGAACTGTCCTAGTTTGATGTGTTTTATGCTGTTTTTTAAAAATAGTAATTTTGTTGAATGTTACAATTTAAAAAGTACAAACTTTAAAAAAACTATAAAAAGAAAAACCAAGTTTTGAAACGAGGCAAAATAGAAAAGAAAGAAAAACAATATAGTAAAAAAGTAAAAATATAAAGAAATAATTTCCCCTTCCATATTCCATATTCCAAGTATAAACAATTTTAGTAACTCATTACCTTCTCTTAACTACAACAAATGATCTGTTCTTCCTGTATGTCATCTCTTATCTATAAAAAAATATTTAAAACCTTATTATTAGCAGAATTAACAACATACCTACAGAATATTAAGGTTATTATATAACCTTAATCACATAAAATAACTTTATATCCCTTCCTTTTACTTTAACAATCTTAATATTGTATTTAATCCCTTCAAATAATGTCCTAGAACTTGATTTATTTTCATTTTTTTCTCTGTCCCTTCTCACAAAATCCTTCAAAACTTTTTTAAAAAGTCTCATTTGTAAATTCCATATAGGGATATACATACCCAAGTCACTCTTTTGGTTTGTTATTTGTATATCCCTCTTAATTATTAAGGCATCACAGTTTCACTTACATGTTTGGTCTAGTGGTTAAGGTGCAGGAGACCGTGAATTCCACTCCTGTGTTAGAGGCATGGAAGACAGGTGGGTGACCTTGAGCCAGTCATTCTCTCTCAACCCAACTCAATGCACAGGGTTGTTATTGTAGGGAAAATAGAAGGAGAAAGGAGTCTTATGTATCAACCACCTTGAGTTATTTATAAAAGTAAAAACAGAATCTTAACAGAATAACAGAGTTGGAACCTGGAGGAGACTTTGGAAGTCTTTTATTCCAACCCCCTGCTCACACCATTTCAGACAAATAGTTGTTCAATCTCATCTTTAAAAATTCCAGTGTTGGAGCATTCACAACTTCAGGGGACAAGTTGTTGCACTGATTAGTTGTTCTGTCAAAAATTTCTCCTTAGTTCTAGGTTACATCTCTCCTTGATTGTTTTCCATCATTTCTTGTCCTGCCCTCAGGTGCTTTGGAGAATAGCTTGACTCCTTCTTTGTGGCAATCCCTGAGATGTTGGAACACTGATATCATGCCACTCCTAGTCCTTCTTTTCATCAGACTAGTCATACCCAGTTCCAGCAACCGTTCTTTATATGTTTTAGCCTTCAGTCACCTAATCATCTTTGTTGTTCTTCTCTGCACTCTTTGTAGTATCTCAACATCTTTTTTACATCATGGAAATCAAAACTGGATGCAGTACTCCAGGTGCTACCTTACCAAAGCATTATAAAATGCTTCATGTGATCTTGATTCTATCCCTCTGTTTATGCAGCCTAGAATTATGTTGGCTTTTTTTGGCATCTGCAGCACACTGCTGGCTCATATTTAAATGATTGTCCACTAGTACTCCAAGATTCCTCTCACAGTTACTACTATTGACCAGGTATCACCCATATGATACCTGTGCATTTCTTTTTCTTGCCTAAATGTAGAACCTTATTTTTTTCTTCACCATTGATTTTCATTTTGTTAGATAGCGCCCAATGTTCAAGTATGTCAAGATCCTTCTATTCCTGCCAGCTTGGTGTCACCTGCAAATTTGATGAGTTCTCCATCTATCCCCTCATCCAAATCATTGATGAAGATGTTGAAGAATACTGGGCCTAAAACTGAGCCTTGAGGTACCCCACTGCATATTTCCCTCCATATAGATGCAGTTCCATTGAGGACTACACATTGAATGTGGTTGGTCAGCCAATTACGAATCCATCTGGTGGTAATGCTGTTTAACCCACATTTTTCTATCTTATCAAGTAGTCCACTAATTTTGTTACTTTATCAAAGAATGCAATAAGATTTGTCTGGTATGATCTGTTTTTGACAACCATGATGGCTTTTGGTTATGACTTGGTTTGTCTCTAGCTGTTCACAGATTCATTGCTTGATCATCTTTTTCCAGAATCTTGCCAGGTATTGAGATCAGTCTGCAGTTTCCTGAATCTGTTTTTTTCTTTTTTTGAAGATGGGAACTACAACAGTTCTTTTCCAGTCCTCTGGTAGTTTCCCGGTGCTCCAGGATCTTTGACAGATATAGTTCAGTGGTTCTGAGATCACGTCTGCCAATTCCTCCAGAACCTTGGAATGTAATCCATCTGATCCTGGTGATTTCAACTCATCTAGGGTGGACAGGTGCTCATTTACCATTAACTTGCCTACTTTAATTTGTATTCCTAATCTTTTTTTTATGGTACTGCTTTTGATAGGTTGGACTTTTTTCCTTTTATGTAAAGACAGATGCAAAAAATGAGTTAAGCAGCTCTGCTTTTTCTCAGTTGCTTGCCACTTTTTCCCATTAATAGACCAATCATTTCTTTAACTTTTTTGTTTTGCACATGTTGAAAGAAGCTTCTTTTTGTTGTTGTTATTTTTACTTTTGTTGCAAGCCTTAGTTCATTTTGAGCCTTAGTTTTCCCCACTTCATCATTGTAGGCTCTGACTGTTTGCAGATATTTTGCCTTAGTTATATGCACCTCTTTCCACTTTTTATACTTGTCCCTTTCGTCTTTCAATTTATCAGAGAGTTCTTTATGTAGCCATGCTGATTTCTTTTGAGAACTGTTATTCCCCCCCCCGCCCCTGTGGAATTGTGCTAGACTGGTCTTTTATAATATCACTTTTCAAAGTTTCCCAAGCTTCTTGGGTTGTTTTCCCCTTGAGGATTCTCATCCATAGAATCCTTCCCAAGCTCTAAGTTTATTAAAATTGGCTCTTTTAAAGTCCAAGGCTCTAGTTTGGCTTTGTTCTATTGCATGTACTTGCATAATGTTGAATTCCAATACTGCATGATTACTCATCCTGTAGCTTCAACACCTTCTATCATTTCATCTCTGTTAGTGAGAATTAAGTCCAATATGGCTGATCCCCTAGTTCCTTCCTCTACTTTTGGAAAGACAAAGTTGTCTGCTACGTTTGTCAGGAACCTGTTTGATCTTCCACTTGGTGCAGAGTTTGTCTCCCAGTTGATGTCAGAGTAGTTAAAGTCCTCCATTACTATTGTGATGTGCTTCCTACATGCCTAGTCAGTTAACTGATTAGCAAAAAGTTCATCTATTTCTTTTATTTGGTTGGGTGCCCTGTAGTATGCACCTATGGCAATGTCATTTCCCCCCTTTTATATTGACCCAAATGCATTCAAGTCAGTTTTCATAATTGTTGTGTAGAGATGTAGTTATTTCTTATATGTAGTGCAAGTCCACCTCCTCCACCTATTTGGTCTGTTTCTTTTAAATAATTTAAATCCCTCTACCTGTATATTCTATTTGTGGCTTTTATCCCACCAAGTTTCCATAATGGCAACAATATCATATCTGCCCTCATTTATAATTTGTAATTTACCCTGTTTATTTCTCATACTCTCTGCTTTGGACGTGAGTCCTTTTTGACTGATCCTATGTTTACTTTCTACATAACCTCACTATTAAAAGGTGAGATATAAAGAAAAAAACCCAAATATCCAGCGTAGCAACTTTTTCCATATCTTTCTTACAGCATGTCATTTTAAAATCCCCTTGCAAATCAGTCTCAGCCTTGCCTGATAAAATTTGTTCATCTTCCATAATATCTTTTAAGCAAAGCCTTTCTATCGTGGCAGAGATTTTAAAAATGAACTCCTGATCCATTGTTCACAAATATTCCTCAATCCAGCCATTGTTAAAATATTTTGCTCCATTCTGTATTAGTAAGTCAAATGTAACTGTTCTTCTCCTTTAATCTTTAGTTCCTTCTAGTTCCCTCTATTGTCCAATTTTCAAAACATCATCCTATCGTTTCTTAAAGAATTCAAAATTCTTTCTTTCCCATGGAAATGAGTCTTATAATCAATTTCAAAGATTGAAAGAGCCTGTCATTGCTCTAAAACTTATCACTGTGAAGGTTCCTAATAGCTAAAAAGCAGTTAAACAATTTCCAAAAGTGATTAAGAAATGAGGTTCAGTGAGCCATATGTCCATTTTCACAGGTGTCAAATTCACTCATCGTGTTGCCATCATGTGATGTTTCATAATGTTTTTCTCCTTCACGGAACTGGGGTGGGTGTGGCCTGTGGGTGACACATCTGGCCTGGGGGCTGCCAGTTTGACACCCCTGAATAGATTATAGTGCAACTAGATTGAACCTTTTCTTTTTCCAGAGAGATTTCATTAGCCAGAATTCACCATCTGACCATCAATCTCTATTGCAATTCTGTTCCAGCTCCTCTAGGGTTGTGAATCTTCACAGGAAGTTTTACTTTATGCTGGTTTCTCATCTATTCTGTGTTACATTTTCAAGAGCAGTATGGTGATAGAGCTATGTGGGATCTATTTAGACCAACAGATTAATATAACAAACAATAATTATAGGATTCAAGGCACTACAGTTGCCACTTATATCCCTATTCTTTCATCTTATTTTATTTCTTTCAATTCTTCTTTCACTGTCTATTTTTCATTCCTTTGTTATTTTAGGCACTAATAAAAAATAATGCTGTGTATTCTCTGATTTCTTTATCCATAATCCTTGTACTTTTGTTTTTATTATCTAGTTATTAGCTTTAGTCAGGAATAATATAAAAACCAAGGCAAGAAGTCAAATGATTCAGTATAGAATTGAAGAGAGGTAGATGATTCTATCAAGATCTCATGTCAAGCTTTGACATCACTATTTAATATAATGATTTAATATAATGATGATTCATTATTTAATATAATGATGAGCAGTTTCATTACTTCATCGTTCATGAAGATTTTCAAGAAGAGATTGGACTGCCATTTGTCAGAAATGGTGTAGGGTCTCCTGCTTGGGCGGGGGGTTGGACTAGATGATCTACAAGGTCCCTTCCAACTCTGTTAATCTGTAATCTGTAATATTTGCTTGTCTCTTCAACAGCTCTTGATCTTCATCTTTTTTCCCAAGAAGTGACTGGTTGGTTCATGAAACCTAGACTATTCTAAGTTTTAATTGAAATATTTTAAGTGTTACAATCGTCTATTTTGTTGCATAAGTTGAACAAAACAGATCTTTGATTCTATTAAATGTTTGATACAAATTTTAAGGAGAACCAGAGCTGTTCCCCACCATAAATTCCTGTTGGAGAAGTAGCAGAATCTCTCAGCAGGAATTGGATCACTCAAACTCCTGGGCTAGAGCCTGAAAGAGCTTTTCTAGCTGCGGCTGTGAAGTTGTTTGAGAAACTTATAAAGAAAACTCATAGAGATAAGGGCCAGGTAAACATACAGAAACAATCAATGGAAATCCTGAAGTGAGAGGCTATATTGAAAGACAGGGTGGTTGGGTAAGTTAAATTAATGTTTAACTGTGACTTAGCACTTGGGTAATTGCATTCAAGGCCAACTTTCAAAAGCTCAGAAGACAGAAAAGAAATAACCAGCAGAACAACATGAATTACTATGTCATTAATTCCAGTGAATGAAATTATCAAACAGTCAACAATCTGGAAACACTACATGAAACAAATTCAATGTCCTATTTTAAAGATTTATTCCTCAGTTTTAACTGAAATATTTCTAACTGTAAAACAATCTGTGCTAATCTAAGTGCTAATCTAAGTGCTAGAGCCCACTGTAACTACATAGCCAAAAAGGCATTAAGAGTCGTTAACCTAATCCTGCATAGCTTTTTCTCTGGTAATATCACACTACTAACTAGAGCATACAAAACATTTGCTAGACCAATACTCAAATATAGTCTGGAACCCACATTACGTATCCGATATTAACACAGCTGAAAAAGTCCAGAAATATTTCACAAAAAGAGTTCTCCACTCCTCTACTCATTGCAGAATACCTTATGCCACCAGACTTGAAATTTTAGACCTAGAAAATCTAGAACATTGCAACGTCCTGTCAATGAATACTTCAGCTTCAACCATAACAATACAAGAGCACACAATAGATACCAAGTCAAGGCTAACCGCACCAAACTTGATTGCAGGAAATACGACTTCAGCAACAGAGTGGTCAATGTCTGGAATACTCTACCTGACTCTGTGGTTTCTTCCCCAAACCCCCAAAACTTTAACCTTACACTGTCTACTGTTGACCTTACCCTTTTCCTAACAGGTCTGTAGGGGGTGTGAATAAGCACACCAACGTGCCTACCGTCCCTGTCCTATTGTTTCTTTTATTTTTCTTATAGGTATCCATTTCATGTATTCATAACTATGTTTATACTTATACCTATTATCTTGTAAGTGATTGACAAATCAAATAAATCAGATCAAATTAATACAAAATGATCCATTCCTTTCTACATGCACATAGTGCCTTATGTCCTGAATCATGGATTTCACTAATCTGCAATTCCCAATCAACAAGCAGAAGGAGTTGATTGCTGAGGACAGGCAGGCAAGCTGCTTTCATATTTAATGGATGGGACCATATCCTTATCTTGTGCAATGATATTCCCTCTGAGTATAAGGTATGGGGGAAAATGCAGTGGCATCTACTGATGTTATCTTCAGGTCTTAAATCAAAATCCCAATGTGTTTCACAGCAATGGATTCAGGATCTTTACTATATACTTTTGAGAAATGTCATTTATTGCTCCTTCCACCCTTATCTGATTAGCAATATTTTCCTTTCTTTCTTTTTTTTAGGGTAATCTTGGAAGAGGTCTAAACAGTCCATAGTTTCTTGGTTCTAATATAAAAGAGTCATCTGCTATTTTGGAGGAAATAGAGCTGGAGAGTTGCTTCAAATCTGAAATGGAACTGCAAATGAATTGAAAAAGCAATTCTGTAAAGAAACAAAAATTTTTTAATTAATTTAAAAAGAAACTCATAATAGCTTGGTTATCATTCTAATTAAATTGTCAGTCAAGGAATTACATAGATAATTCCTGCAGCCACAATTCCACAGAATACATTACACCAATTTACAGTCCCTTGTTTTAGTAGATCATCAATTCCTTGGTCCTAGTTATTAATATATTCCTGTTTCATACAAAGGAAATGTCTATATTTGGGAAGACTAGAGCATTACTTGCATCTCATTTTCCTGGGTTGTTAGTTGGTGTCAGTTCTTTATATGTAAACATTTGCAGGATAAAATATCTCAGAAAAAATATTGTAAAGCATATTAGAAAGCTTTAACTATATTTAATAATTACCTATCTTTACCCTGTATTAAATATAGAATATAGATAGAACAAAAATATATTTATGTATAAGTTAATTTCTGTTATTATTGCACATATGATTGTTATATAATTATCACAAGTAGTTGTCTTTGAGCAATATACTTTTAATGGTTTTTCAATGTTTTTGTCTTATGTTTTTTGTCTGTTTTTTTTCTTTCTTATTATGTTTTATGTTTTTAATGTAATAAAATTTAATAAAGTTTATTTTAAAAAAGGAAAGCTTTAACTAACCATATTGGTATGTGAAGAAGATAGTTACAAATACCTAAGAATAAGAAAGATAGAAGAAATATGGGTTATTAAAGTTCAAGACTGTGTAATATATGCCTTATGTGGAAACTTACCTCATTTGAACCAAATGACAATGGTTTCCCCTCACTGTACTACTCTGATATAACCTATATTGCTCATGTGTAGTATCTACATATAGTTATATGGTATAATTGAATTGGAAATTTAAATTACTTAGCAGTAACTGGTATTAAGCATTCTGCTGTCAACGTTCCAAAAGATTATCCATTCCAGCCTGTAACTCCAAGACAAACATAATCTCAAAGTACTTTTATTAGAATAGAACTTGGCATATCTGTGGAATTCCGAAACTAAGTTTTCCCCCTGGACTTCCCACAATGACCCAACCTACAACCCTTCCTCTTCCCCCCCATCATACATCACGTGAACCAATCCCCCTTCAGTTCCAATTCTCCCTGCGCCATTCACAATGACCTTGAATTACTAAAGCATTTATTTTGCCTACTGAAAGCTACTCAAATAATATCAGCCCCCTCCATTTCTCTGCAGCTATGTGGCAGCTTTTAATAACGATTCCAAAGCTGACATCTGCCTTATTGACAGTTATACAATGTTTTCTAAATCTCATGTGCATGTTTTAATTCAGAGCAAAGCCTTATAAAGAAGAAAAGAAGCTGGCTATCCCTCTGTTGCCTTGTGGCTGAGAATCACATCCCTTTGAAAGGGTTAATTAGGTTCTTTGAAGCCTTTTATAGAAAACATTATTTTGGGAAATTGGTTCCAAAGTCTAAGAAAGGCAGAAGAGCTCTATTGTCATTAGGTGTCATTAGGTTTCTTCTGGAGCATGAGGAACACAGCTGCTGCTACGTTGCAGGCAGGAAAAAGGCTTTTCTCACTGGTATAGCAGAGCTGCTCTCCTTGAAAATAAACAGGTGCAGGAGCCTATTTCATTTGCAGTTTAATTGTACTAAAAGTTTTGGCACTCTACTATGAAGTCAGAAAGCTGGGGTGTAAAAGAGAACTTTGGAGAAAGCAGCCAGTTGCCTGGAGAAGGGTGCACATTATTAACTATTCAAAAATAAATCAGTACAAAACTAGGGAAACGTACAAAGAAAAGTGAAAAGTGAAGAGAGAAAAAGAAAAAAACAGTAGGAGAGAAAAAGGGAAAATATAAAAATTAAAAAAGAAAAGTATAGAAAAAATGACTCTCCATCACAAGTACAAATGTTTTCAGCAACTTAATACCTTCTTTACTATTTCAGTCAAAAATCTCTTCATCGCAAATTTCATCCTCTAAATAATAAAGCCTCTGAATGATGAATATTATTTGTTAATAGATAAAAGATGAGATCTTATGCAGCAGCAGTTGATTAAGAGAACAGAAATAACATATGCATTTTAACTTAAAACAAATAAAACAATTTCATACTTTTTCATTTACTTTGCACGGTATGTTGTCATTTTCTCTAAAGATACAAAGGAAAAAAACTTATTTTACTTGATATCTAAAATAGCTTTTACAATTTCATGATGCTTCAGAAACAACATATTAATTTTTAATCCTTTGAAATGATATCCCACAAATTAATTTATCACTTTCTCTAAAAATGCAACACCTTATTCCCATATCTTATCTATTAGCAAATCTTTAAAGTTTCATCATTCAGTCCTAATCAAGAATAATCAATTAAAAGCTTCTAGAGAAAGCAAAAAAGAATCATACAGATTTTAACCTTGGTTGAATAAGCCAACTTTGTACACATTCATTTTACTTTTAAAAACCTTGATGGTTATTCCTTGTAAGTAATATCCCAAAAGCTGATTTATAGGATTTTCTTCATAAGTATAACACATTTCTTTTATAGATCCAAAGTAAGAAAATTGTCCAAGTCACTTTTCTGAGTTAAAATTAAATCTTTCTGATTGCCTAGAGCACGGGTGTCAAACTCAAGGCCCGTGGCCCAGATGCAGCCCATGAGGTGTTTAGATCTGGCCTGCAGAGCCGCCTTGGAAACAGCCTGAGGTGCTTCTGCCAGTGAAAACAGAACTTGGGAGGGCTGCTGGTAGAGCACTCAGGCCACCACAGGAACCCCCAACATGAGTGTGATGTTGAGATGGCCATGCCCACCCTGGCCAGCCCACCCGGCCCCCCAAGGTCAAACAACCCTGATGCGGCCCTCAATGAAATCAAATTTGACACCCCTGGCCTATAGTAACCACTGTCTCCTGTTATCATGTTTTTCTTTCGTTCACAACATTTTCCCAGGAATAAATTTCTTAAACTCAAAATCTTTATATATTTTAATAAGATTTTAAACAAACCACAGCAGGTATTTTTTTTGTTCCAAAATCTTCTGTTCAGTCAATCTGACCCCTTTAGTCAATTTAAAAGCTTTCCAAAATCAACATTGTAATTATTCTTTTTTTTATTTCCAAATTAATTTTTTAATTTCCAAATTATAGATATTGTTATAGACAACATCTGTTAGAAGCACTATGAGCAATCCCAAAACTTCTCCTTAATCTAGAGAGGAGTTTGGGGAGCCAATTCATTCACTGGTTGCACTTTCCACTATGGCTACTGGCTCCACTAAAAGTGACGTCTTCAATCTTCCATTGCTTCCCCGGAAATGCCTCTCAGAAGGCAATGCTCAGAAGGCATTGAAGACCTGTTTATATCCCTGGGCCTGGGGTCCTAAGAGTGTGAAGGGTTCTGTTTCCTGGTTATGTTAACATCTATGGATTATAACATTTCTCAACTGTGATAAGCACAATATATTCACTCATTCAGGCAGGCAATGCATTTAAATAAAAAATAGAATAGAATACTTTATTTGCCAAGTATGATTGGACATACAAGGAATTTGTCTTGGTGTAAATACTCTCAGTATACATAAAAGATACATTCGTCAGGAGTCGAGAATCATAAGGTATGACACTTAATGATAGTCATAGGGTACAATAAGCAATCAAATCATACTAGGAAACAGTCAATATAAATTGTAAGGATACAAGTGACAAAGTTACAGTCATACAGTCACAAGTCGGAGGGGATGGGTGATAAGGAGTAATGAGAAGATTAACAGTAATAGTAGTGCAGACTTTGTAATAGTTGAACAGTGTTGAGGGAATTAATTGTTTAGCAGAGTGATGGCTTTCGGGGAAAAACTGTTCTTGTGTCTAGTTGTTCTGGTGTGCAGTGCTCTATAGCGTCATTTTGAGGGAAGGAGTTGAAACAGTTTATGTCCAGGATGTGAGGGGTTTGTAAATATTTTCACAGCCCTCTTTTTGACTCGTGCAGTATACAGGTCCTGGATTAAAGGCAGGTTGGTAGTAATTGTTTTTTCTGCAGTCCTAATTATCCTCTGAAGTCTGTGTCTATCCTGTTGGGTTGCAGAACCAAACCAGACAGTTATAGAGGTGCAGATGATAGACTCAATAATTCCTCTGTAGCACTGTATCAGCAGCTCCTTGGGCAGTTTGAGCTTTCTGAGTTGGTACAGAAAGAACATTCTTTGTTGTGCTTTTTTGATGACGTTTTTGATGTTAGGTGTCCATTTTAGGTGTCCATTGTGATATAGTAGAACCTAGAAATTTGAAGGTCTCTACTGTTGATATTATGTTGTCTAGTATTGTAAGAGGTGGTAGTATGGGAGGGTTTCTTCTACAGTCTACCACCATTTCTACAGTTTTGAGTGTGTTCAGTTCCAGATTGTTCCTGTTACACCATGAGGCAAATTGTATAACCTCCTGTCTGTATGTGGATTTGTTGTTGTCTTGAATGAGACCAATCACTGTTGTGTCATCAGTAAACTTCAGTATTTTAACAGATGGATCATTTGAGATGCAGTCATTGGTATATAGGGAGAAGTGGAGAAAACACACAGCCTTGGGGGCTGTGCTGATTGTACAGGTATCAGATGTGATTCTGCCTAGCTTCCTGTCTGTTGGGAAGCTTATGAACCACTTACAAGTGTGTTCAGGTACCACTAGTTGGTTTAATTTACTTAGAAGAGTGTCTGGAATGATGGTATTGAATGCTGAACTGAAGTCTACAAAGAGGACCTTTGCATAGGTATTTGGAGATTCAAGGTGTTGTAGGATGTAATGCAGAGCCATATTAACAGCATCATCTCTTGATCTATTTGCTCGGTATGTCTATATGTCTAGAAGTTCAAGTAGATAACAGTGCTGAGCCAAGCTTAAGCTGATCTCTAAAGGCAATGCAGGAGAACTCCCAGTTAGAAGTTGGATGGGTCAGTATCAAGAAACAGAACAACAAGGGTTGTCCTTAGGATACAAATTGGGGTGGGGAGGCATTAGCAGATAAATTTCACATTGTTGTCAATAAAGCCTACATATTGGTAGATGGATCCATAAAGTTGTTAGGGGTCAAGATTAAGTTGAAGGGGACTTATGGAAGATTTATAGTATGCATCTAGAGTAACTGAAAGAATTGTTGACAAAAAATGGACATCTGTTTAATGAAAGATATTACTGCTGTGGCAATGACATGAAAATGCCTTGGAGTCCAAAGGCCATGCATGCGATATCAAATATCAAATTCTACTTCCTTTTAATCAACTGAATATCTTGAATGGTAGAACAGAAAGCATCGGTGGACTTGATAGTCTGAATACTTCTGGTAATTAATGTTTTGTAGTTATCATAGATGACAATATCTTAAAACGGTGGTGGTGGGACTACAGGTGTATCACAGAAAATATAAATAATTTTACTTTGTAAATTGTGTTTCCTGTTCTGACCTGTAAATGAAGAAAGTTGCTGGAGACTTTTTATGTACAATCTCTTATAGACAACAGAAGAAACAATTCTTAGAAAAATAAGTTTGAAATACATACCTGAAGATGAACAACTCAATGACGTTTGAAGAACAAACAGAACAAATCGTGGAAGCCTTGTTTACTAATCTTTGCTTAAAGAAGCAACTGTTCGAAGAAACTGATCGATGCCTGGAGCTCCAGTCTGAAAAAAAAGTCTATGAACAAGGTATAAGGGTTTCTTTCTAAAGTGAGTTGTGACCAGGGAGGGGGTGTCTTTGTATTTCCCAAATTTTGAAATCAGGACCAGCTGCTGGATCTTTTTGCTTGGAGTAAAAAAAAAAAGTTTGTTATCCATACTGATTCTTCTTAGAGATCAAAACTAGTTTCTTTAGGTCCTAGTGCATCAGTTATGTTTAAATAAATATTTAAAATTCCAAACTAAGATTTTAAAAAATTCTTGCATTTAAGAAGCAAGAAGAACTTGTTTCTTAATTCTGAACTATGTTCATAACATCAAAAACTCCATTCTTAAGGCATAATAATACCCCAAAACAAAGTTTTAAAATTGAATAGTTCTGTTTTAAATTTACAGTTGATTAATTAAAACATTGGTTGGTTTTGGTAAAATAATGATCTGAGTCTCTTTTCCAAATCAGGGTATCACAAATGTGATGCAAGGCATGCTGCTGGTAGAAAGGAGGTGATCTGTTTATTCTCAGAAGCAAAGAGGGGTACCTCTTTGAGGTACGCTAGAGGATGGGTTGCTTGGAACAGTCCTTGAGTTTTCAAAATCCTAAACTGCTAAACTCCTGATTCAGTAGAAGGAAAGATAAGATATATATGATATATGATAATTATATATATATAAATATATGTATGATATATAGTATAATTATTAATATAGAGTCCGGAGTTTGACTTGATGAGGCTCAAGATTAACTTTTTCTGTATTGTTTTCCTGTTTTGTATTTTATACCAATTCATAAAACATAATAAATGTATACATGAAGAAGATTGACTCAGCCTTCCATCCTTCCAAGGTCAATAAAATGGGGACTCAGTTTGTTGCTAACATTGTAAACTGGCCAGAGTACTATATAAAGCACTATAGAGTGGTATATAAGTCTAAATGCTATTGCTGTTGCTAATTACTCTTCCATGTAATAGCTGCAAATAGAAACACATCTAGGTAAAAGGGCAATGATGATATTTTCTATAGCCATTTAGTCCATTTAGTATTTTCTATAGCCATTTAGTCTATAGCCATTTAGTTCCAAGGTCAATAAAATGGGGACTCAGTTTGTTGCTAACATTGTAAACTGGCCAAAGTACTATATAAAGCACTATAGAGTGGTATATAAGTCTAAATGCTATTGCTGTTGCTAATTACTCTTCCATGTAATAGCTGCAAATAGAAACACATCTAGGTAAAAGGGCAATGATGATATTTTCTATAGCCATTTAGTCCATTTAGTATTTTCTATAGCCATTTAGTCTATAGCCATTTAGTTCCAAGGTCAATAAAATGGGGACTCAGTTTGTTGCTAACATTGTAAACTGGCCAAAGTACTATATAAAGCACTATAGAGTGGTATATAAGTCTAAATGCTATTGCTGTTGCTAATTACTCTTCCATGTAATAGCTGCAAATAGAAACACATCTAGGTAAAAGGGCAATGATGATATTTTCTATAGCCATTTAGTCCATTTAGTATTTTCTATAGCCATTTAGTCTATAGCCATTTAGTTCCAAGGTCAATAAAATGGGGACTCAGTTTGTTGCTAACATTGTAAACTGGCCAAAGTACTATATAAAGCACTATAGAGTGGTATATAAGTCTAAATGCTATTGCTGTTGCTAATTACTCTTCCATGTAATAGCTGCAAATAGAAACACATCTAGGTAAAAGGGCAATGATGATATTTTCTATAGCCATTTAGTCCATTTAGTATTTTCTATAGCCATTTAGTCTATAGCCATTTAGTTCCAAGGTCAATAAAATGGGGACTCAGTTTGTTGCTAACATTGTGAACTGGCCAGAGTACTATATAAAGCACTACAGAGAAAGAGAAAAGAGGGAAACAAATGAGAGGGAGAAGGAAGAGATAAAGAGGGAGAGGAAAAAGAAAAATGGAGAGAAAGAGAAATGAAAGAGAAAAGGGAAGAAAAAGAAAGAAATGGGAAAATGATGGGAGAGAATGAGAGAGAGGAAAAAGAAACAAATGAGAGAAGGGGAAGAGGAGAGAAATGAGAGGGCTGGAGGGAGAGAATGAGAGAGAGGAAAATCAAGGAGAGGGGGAAAGAAAGGAAGAAAAAGAAAGAAAGGAGAGGGGGTGGAAAAAGAGAGAAAAACAGAAATGAGAGGGAGGGAGGGGGACAGGGAGAGAGCCATTTCCCACATAAAACACCAGGAGCAACAAAACCCTCCGTAGGCATGGCTGGGGGGCGGTGGTCATGTGACTGGGTGGGAGTGGCATTGAGTTGGCCATGCCCACCCAGCCATGCACACCCAGGCAGTCATTAGGGCAGAGAGCCCCTTGCTAAAAAATTTGAAGCCCACCCCTGCCTAAAATTCATAGAAGAGGAGACCCAGACAAGGAAGCTAGCAGGTGAGAACTTCGGTTGAGAGCTATGGGTGGGTGAGGGAGTGTCACGGACAGGCACTATGAACCATTGGAAGGTGTATAGGTGCCATAGGGGACTGGGAAGTTGCCAAAGGCTGGCACTATAGAGCATAGGCAGAGTGAAAAACCAGCAGTAGCAACTTGCAGCTTCCTGCCAGCTCCCCTATTGACTTCACTTATGGGAAGCCAGTAAGGAATGTCAGAACTTATGATCACATGACTACAAGGATGTTGCATTAACCACAACTTCACAGATTGGTTGCAAGTCTCCCCTTGCCCCCGTTCGGCACTTTCATCACTCCAAATAGTTGTTGAACAAGTGGCTGTAACTTGAGAATTACCTGTATTTTTTAAATAAGCAAATTTAAATTCTCTTTAGCTAAATTTAAAATGTTGGTGAATGTTATATGGGACATGTAAAAAGGGTTGGAATTGAAATGGAATAGAAATTGAATTAGAATATTTTTGTATAGGGAGAGAACCTATACAACCTATGTATTGACCTTCTGTTAACCAACAGGTTCTGCAAGCGGTTTTAATCCAGCTCATATTGCCAGGACACTGCAATCCTTAGGAGATCAGTACAACATAGAAATTGAAAGCCACGTGCAGGCAGTTATTGCAGAGGAAAGCATAAGAAAGGTAACTACCTTCCTAAGCATTCTGATCAAAATTCATCAGGTTTAGTTTACCATTCATTTATAGAAATTATCTATGTAGATGTAAATTTTGCCATAATACTTGTTTGTAGCCTCTTAGATGCAAAGCATTTTATATTGGCTGCTTTGATCTGTCCTAGTTTAACATGTCTTCTGCTCTATTTTGAAAAATAGTATTTTTGTTGAATATTACAATTAAAAAGGTATGAACGGATACAAATTAAAAAAAAAAAAGAATAAAAAAAACGCAGTGTAGAAAAGAAGGCAAAATAGAAAGAAAAATAGAAAAGAAAGAAAAGTGATATAGTAAAAAAGTAAAATAAATAAATAAATAACTTCCCCCTCCATAACAGGTATAAACAATTTTAGTAACCTATTACCTTCTATTAAAATACAGCAGATGAACTTTACTTCCCATAAATCGCCTCTTATCTATTAATCTTTGACCCCTTTTTTAAATTAACAACATACCTATATAACCGTAATCACATCCCTTTTACTTAAACAATCTTTAATCTTTAATCCCTTCAAATAATGTCCTAGAACTTGATTTCTTTTCATTTTTTTCTCTGTCCTTTCTCACAAAATCCTTCAAAATGTTAGCAAAAGTCTCTTTTGTAAATCCCATATAGGAAAGCTATCCAGGCCACTCTTTTGTTTCATTTTTTTATATCCCTTTTGTTATGAAGACATTACAGTTTCACTTACACGTTTGGTCTAGTGGTTAAGGTGCAGGAGCCCGTGAGTTCCACCCTGTGTTATAGGCACGGAAGATAGCTGGATGACCTTGAACCAGTCATTCTCTCTTTGCCCAACTCATTTCACAGGGTTGTTGTTATAGGGCAGGGCTCTGCAACCTTAAACATTCAAAGAGCCATTTGGACCTGCTCCCCACAAAACCTGGGTAGGCGGGGCCAACTCAATGTCACTCCCACCCAGTCACATGACCCCCCCGCCACGCCTACCCAGATTTTGTGGCTCTCAGTGTTTGTGGCTCCCGGTGTTCTGTGGGAAATTGGTCTCTCTCTCTCCTCTCTCTCTCACTCTCCCTCCCTCCCTCTCATTTATGGTTTTTGTGTTTTACCTTCTGAGGCCAGGTGAGGCATGACGGGGAGGGGAGGGCGTGGGGTGGGGGCCAGCCAGTGGTAAGATCATCAACCGGGAGCCATAGCAGAGAGCCCAAAGAGCCGCATGCGGCTCCAGAGCTGCAGATTGCTGACACCCACTATAGGGAAAATAGGAGGAGAAAGGAGTATTAGGTAGCAACCATCTTAAAGTTATTTCTAAAAGTAAAAATGGTGAGATATAAACAACCAAATAAATATCCGGAGTAGTATCTTTTCCCTATCTTTCTTAGATCCCATCATTTTTAAATCCCCTTGCAAATCAGTCTCTGCCTTGCCTGATCAAACTTGTTCCTCTTCCGTAATATCTTTTAAGCAAAGCCTTTCTATAATGGCAGAGATTTTTAAAATTAACTCCTGGTCCTTGTTCACAAATATTCTTCAATTCGGCCAATGTTAAAATATTTTTCTCCATTCTGTATTAGTAAATCAAATTTAACTGTTTTTTCTCCTATAACTATAGTATTTGGTTCCTTCTAGTTCCCTCTAGTGACCAGTTTTCAAAGCACCATCCTATCGTTTCTTAAAGAATTCAAAATTCTTTCTTTCCCATGGGAATGAGTCATAATCAATTTCAAAATCTTATTTCAAATCCATCTGAACCTTTAGTCCACTTGTAACTTTCCAAAATCAATGTTCTAGGGATCCTTTTTTCCTTTCATTAAAAAAAGTCCTTCAATTTCTTTCATCAAGGATTGAAAGAGCCTTAGTCATTGCTCTAAAACTTATCATTGTGAAGGGTCCTAATAGCTAAAAAGCAGTTAAATAATTTCCAAAAGTGATTAAGAAATGAGGCTCAGTGAGCCTTATGTCCATATCCATGGGTATCAAACTTGCCCTGTCATATTGCCATCATGTGACCTTTCACAATGGGATACACATGACCCATCCGGCCAGCAGTTTGACACCCCTCAATAGACTATATTGCAGCTGGATTGAATCCGTGATTCGCAGCCAAGTTAATCACAAAAAGCTCAGCTCCTGCAGTCTACTAAAAAGAGCCACCTGTCCAGAATAAATGTGAGAGATCTCATTATCTTTTCTTTTTCCAGAGAGATTTCATTAGCCAGAATTCATCATCTGACCAATTTCAATTGCAATGCAACCCTCTAGGGTTGTGAATCTTTACTGGAAGTTTTACTTTATGCTGGTTTCTCATCTATTCTGTGTTACATTTTCAAGAGCAGTATGGTGATTAGAGCTATGTGGGATCTATTTAGACCAACAGATTAATATAACAAACAATAATTATAGGATTCTAGGCACTGCAGTTGCCACTTATATCCCTGTTCTTTCGTATTATTTTATTTCTTTCAATTCTTCTTTCACTGTCTATTTTTCATTCCTTTGTTATTTTAGGCACTAATAAAAATAATGCTGTGTATCTTCTGATTTCTTTATCCATAATCCTTGTACTTTTGTTTTTATTATCTAGTTATTAGCTTTAGTCAGGAATAATATAAAAACCAAGGCAAGAAGTCAATGACTCGAGTCCAAAACCAGGAGGGCACTTTTCCATTGACAGTAGTAAACAACAACACAGTCAAGACTCAACCCAGAGAGCCGAACAGAGAATTTTGTAATCAGAAATCAAGGTTCAGAGGGTACAGTAGAACAAGGGGAGATCAATCCAGGGAAAGCCTAAAAAAGAGAGTAAGGTTTTGGAATTATGTCCCTCCCCTCCCAAAATGCTATTATGGATGTTATTGTAATGATTGACTTTATTAGGCAAGGCTGATTCCTGAAGCAGAAATAGTAGAAGTCATCCCCTCTTAAGAGGGTCTTGTTCCAAGGTAAACTTTTAAAAACAATCTGCCATTTGCATCTCTCTCAATTTCAGTGTAATGATGTTGATTGTCTTTGAGACTGTGGCTTTGTGTTAGGCTTTCAGTCTAAAGTTAATGAGTCAAAAAGGACATCATTATTTCATACTTGCTTGTCTCTTCAGCAGCTCTTGATCTTCATCTTTTTCCTAAGAAGGACTGGTTGGTTCATGAAACTTAGACTATTCTAAGCTTTAATTGAAATATTTTAAGTGTTATGATCGTCAATTTTGTTGTACAGGTAGAACGAAATAGATATTTGATCCTATTAATAAATGTTTGATTTAAATTTTAAAGTGAATCAGAACTATAAATGAATCACCACTATAAATGCCTGTTGTCTTACAATAGTTGCATTTTCTTTTTGAAATATTCACTCTATGTTTACAGATAAAGAAATTCGGAGAAGTAGCAGAATCTCTCAGTAGGAATTGGATCAGTCAAACCCCTGGGCTAGAGCCTGAAAGAGCTTTTCTAGCTGCTGCTGTGAAATTGTTTGTGAAATTTATGAAGAAAACTGATGGAGATAGGAGCCAGATAAACATACTCACTGAAACAATCAATGGAAATCCTGAAGTGAGAGGCTATATTGAAAGACAAGGTGGTTGGGTAAGTTAAATTAATGTTTAACTGTGACTTAGCACTTGGGTAATTGCATTCAAGGCCAACTTTCAAAAGCTCAGAAAACAGAAAAGAAATAACCAGCAGAACAACATGAATTACTATGCAATTATTCCAGTGAATAAAATTATTAAACAGTCAACAATCTGGAAATACCACATGAAACAAATTCAATGTCCTATTTTAAAGATTTATTCCTTTATTTATTTATTCCTTTATTTATTCCTTTATTTAGTTTTAACTGAAATATTTCTAACTGTAAAACAATCTGCATTAATACAAAATGATCTACTCCTTTCTCACATGCACATAAGTGCAGAGTCCCTTATATCCTGAAACATGGATGTCACTAATCTGCAATTCCCAATCAACAAGCAGAAGGAGTTGATTGCTGAGGACAGGCAGGCAAGCTGCTTTCATATTTAATGGATGGGACCATATCCTTATCTTGTGCAATGATATTCCCTCTGAGTATAAGGTATGGGGGGAAAATGCAGTGGCATCTACTGATGTCATCTTCAAGTCTTAAATCAAAATCCCAATGTGTTTCACAGCAATGGATTCAGGATCTTTACTATATACTTTTGAGAAAGGTCATTTATTGCTCCTTCCACCCTTATCTGATTAGCAATAATTTCCTTTCTTTCTTTTTTTTAGGGTAATCTCTGAAGAAGTCTAAACAGGCCATAGTTTTTTGCTTCCAATGTAAAAGACTCATCTGCTATTTTGGAGGAAATAGAACTGGACAGTTGCTTCAAATCTGAAATGGAACTGCAAATGAATTGAAAAAGCAATTCTGTAAAGAAACAAAATAAATTTAATTAATTTAAAAAGAAACTCATAATAGCTTGGTTATCATTGTAATTAAATTGTCAGTCAAGGACTTGCATAGATAATTCCTGCAGCCACAATTCCACACAATACATTACACCAATTTACAGTCCCTTGTTTTAGTAGATCATCAATTCCTTGATGATAGTTATTAATATATTCTTGTTTCATACAAAGGAACTGTCTATATCTGGGAAGACTGGAGCATTACTTGCATCTCATTTTCCTGGGTTGTTAGTTGGTGTCATTTTTCTGTATTTAAACATTTGCAGGATAAAATATCTCAGAAAAAATATTGTAAAGCATATTAAAAAGCTTTTAACCATATTGGCATGTGAAAATGATAGTTACAAATACTTAATAATAAGGAAGATAGGAGAAATATGGATTATTCAAGTCTGTGTAATATATGCCTTATCTGGAAACTTACCTCATTTGAACTAAATGACAATGGTTTCCTCTCACTGTATTACTCTGATATGACCTATATTGCTCATGTGTAGTATCTACTTATATTTTTACAGTATAATTGAATTGGAAATTTAAATTACTTAGCAGTAACTGGTATTAAGCTTTCTGCCTTATTAACAGTCCTTTCTTTTGTAATAGATATGGCAAGACTGGCTGTTTCCGTCTTGCTTGAAAATCTTTGTTTTTGAATAAAATGCACTTTTATATGTCCAGCTCCCATCCTTCAAATGTGTTGAACTACACTTACCATCACTCCAAGCTAGCAGAGCTTCAATTTGGGAAATGTTGACTATATTGATCCCATTTAAAATAGTAGTCTTTGGGGTTGCATAAATTTCTGGCTAAAATAAAGTATGTGTCAGCGTTGCAAGTAACAACCTCCAAAGAAAAAGACTCCGAGAATATTATCTTCCTAAAGATCCATTTTATTAGAGATGTCATATTGGCATATCTGGGGAAAACCCAAATCTGAGAATTCTGGGTTTTTCCTAGCCCAAAGAAAACCCAAAATCCAACTCCTACACCCAATCATCTATCACATGGCCCAATCATTGCTTCCTCCCAACTAGAGACTATCCCCAGTCACTCCACTCCAGGTGCAGGGTAACATGTCCTAGACTTTCTGAGAAAGGAATGTTGTGGTGGCCAATCTTCCACCACTCCTTGAAATCCCGCTCCCAAATTCCCAGGCACTGAATGTGGCAGCCCAGAAGCCTTAAAGAAAAATGGCTTCCAAGCCAACAGTATGTTTCTATATGTTTCTTCTAAGAGCCCTGGTGACATAGTGGTTAGAATGCAGTATTGCAGGTAAACTTTTCCCACAGCCTGGAGTTCAGTTCTGATGAGATTTGGGGTTGATTCAGCCTTCCATCCTTACGAAGTTGATGAAATGAGGACCCAGCTTATTGGGGGCAATATGCTGACATTGTAAAGAGCCAAGAGAATACTTTAAAACATTATGGGTGGTAGGAAAGTCTAAGTGATACTTAAGGAAATTGAACTATTTTCTAGAATGTGTTTAAAGAAATCAGAATCAAAGAAATAATGAGAAGAATGAGGATTATCCACTGTATGCATCTATATGAACTATAATCCTAGTTCTCAAACAAAGAAAAGGTACTATTGTGATCTTGAAAAGAGTCATTTAGGCCAAAAAGTCCAACTTCTTCCTCAGTCCAAGAATCCAAATAGAATCATCCCTTGATTGGCAATCTTTATTCACTGGATGCAATACTGTTGAAGAGCATTGCAACATATTTTTACTTGAAATCCAAAGAGCCATTAATCTATATGTACCAATAACAACTCCCAAAATCAGAAAAAACAGATTACCCATAACAATAAGAAAACTTCAATTAAAAAAAAATCACTTTGGCGGAAAAACAAATCTGGTCATGCTGCCAACTTCAAAAGCCGATACAAAAATTTATGCCACCAGATAAAGACTGAATGCACCAATTATCACATTAAACAAGAGGAAAACCTCCTACGCACCAGTTCCACCTGCGCTTTCTACAATTTTGTAAACAACAAACTAAAAGACTCAAGATCCATCCCACCCCTGAAAGGACCTAATGGTACAGACTGCAACGACGACACCATTAAAGCCAACCTCTTTAACACATTCTTTGGCTCAGAATTTGTAAATAGCAATGGTTCATGCCCGGTGTTTCCTAGTCGAACCACAGACAACTATAATGATCTAATACATATCGATTTTACAGAAGATAGTGTTGAAAAAGCACTATGCAATCTAAAACCATTCTATCTACTGGACCGGATGGAATATGTGCCTACTTCTTTAAAAAAGCTATCTGCTGCCATAGCCGAACCTCTAAGCATAATCTTTGAAAAATCTTTCAGGACCAGCTCCTTGCCAAACCTATGGTCACAAGCCACGGTCATCCCCATCCTCAAAAAGGGAGACCCCAGTCTAGTTGAAAATTACAGACCAATCTCTTTATGCTGCATCACCTGTAAAGTCATGGAATCAATTATTAACCAATCCATTATCCTCCACTTAGAGACAAACAACCTACTCTCTTATAAACAATTTGGTTTAAAAAAAAACTATTCTGTAATCTGCAATCCTTACACTGCAAAAACGTATGGACTACACAACTTGATCAGGGCAAAGCAATAGACGCAATCTACATAGACTTCTGTAAAGCCTTCGATTCAGTGGTACATGACAAACTACTACTAAAACTAAAATCTTATGGTATCTCTGGACAACTGCATAACTGGATAGAATCATTCCTGTCAAACAGACAACAAATGGTCAAAATTGGGAGCGTCTTATCAAATTCTGTACCTGTCAACAGTGGTGTCCCCCAAGGCAGTGTTCTAGGACCAACTCTCTTCATACTCTACATAAATGACCTCTGTAAGCAACTGCATTCTCTTTGCTGATGATGTAAAGCTATTCAACACCACAGACAATACTGCTACCCTTCAAAAAGACCTCGACTATGTATCAGAATGGTCAAACAAATGGCAACTTCAAATCTCAACAAAAAATGTTCTGTCTTACATATTGGCAAAAAAAATCAGAAAATAAAATACAAGCTGAATAGTCAAGACCTTGTTGATGATCCAAACTCCTTCAAGGACCTTAGAATACTCATCTCTAATGATCTAAGTGCTAGAGCCCGCTGTAACTACATAGCCAAAAAGGCATTAAGAGTCATTAACCTAATCCTACATAGCTTTTTCTCTGTTAGTGTTAAGTTTGCATGAAGAGACAGACGCGGAGTGCTTCAAGCTCTTAGTTTATTAGTGACTACAGCTCAGAACGGACCCAATTTGGCTGGGCTGCGGCTGCTACTTATAGCCAGCAGCCACAGTTGCCAGCCAATCAGAGTGCAGGGTTTTCCCGCACTTTTTAAACCAATCATTTCCAACATTTTACAAGAACAGTTCAAACTAAACCAATGACTTCAAACCTACATACATAACACCCCTCCCCACTAGGTTCAGTCCATACTCAAACCCCAACCTAACTAATGTATTCTTTTAAATAGGTGGGGCTCTTACGTGTACGTTGAGACCTACGTGGTTCAGATGTTTTAAGGTTCTCACCTTATGAGAGAGGAAATGTGTCTGCTGACATTTCCTTACTTGGACTTGTAGTAATGGTAGAACCTGTTTGGTTACTACAACCTGGTTTCTCCTCCCAATCCATCTCCAACCCAATGTCAACACCTAAATCAGGTAGTGATGTGCAATCTTCCATTTGTGAAAATGGTTGTTGGTATTGTGACAGGTTTTGGGATGGTTCCTGTCATGTTAGCTTGTTACACATGGGGTTGACTCTTACTTGCTGATTACTCTCATAATCCTCCCTTCCCCTAGAAGAGGCAGTAGGTATGGGAACCAGAGAGGAGCAAAAGCGATGCTCCTGAGGCGATCTGGATCTTAACTGATCAATGTGCCTGCTCCAGAGGACACCATCCTCCGTTTGTACCCTGTAAGACCTGGGGCCTGTGATTTGGGTTATCTCAGCAGGAATCCATAATGGTTCAGCCATGAGGTTCTTAGCATAAACAGAATCACCCACAGTGAATGTCGAATTTTACTAGTGGAATCTAGTGGTGCGTTGGGTGCGTAAGTGGGATGGAGCGGTCAAGGGAGACCTGAGTTTCCTACCCATCAACAATTCAGCTGGGGTTAAATTAGTTGAGGGGTTGGGAGTGATATGCTGAACACTGAGAAGTTTTCAACTCTCTCAGTGATATCCCCTGGACCCAATTGCTGAAGTTTTCCTTGGTAAATCATACCATACGTTCAGCCCGGCCGTTAGCGAAGGATGCCCAGGGGCTGTCAGGGCATGTCTGATACCCTGTTGTGCTAGATATGATTCAAAAGGTTGGATGTAAATTGAGGGCCATTGTCAGAAACAAGCACATCAGGTAACCCGTGAGTTACAAAAAGCTTTTTAAGCTGTTTGATGACAGCTTCAGTTGTGGTGGATGCCATAGGGATAACCTCCAGCCATTTGGAATATGCATCAACTATAATAAGGAAAGTGTGCCCTCTGGTAGGGCCAGCAAAATCAATGTGAATCCTGGACCATGGGCCCCTAGGACATTCCCATTCCTGTGTGGGGGCGAGAGGTGGGGCAGGCCTGACTACCTGACAGTTGGGACAAGATGCAACCCAGTTTTCAACCATTTTGTCAATACCTGGCCACCATACATAACTCCTGGCCAATCCCTTCATTCTGACAATTCCCGGATGACCCTCATGTAACATTTCCAAAACCTCTTTTTGTAGTTTTGCAGGAATAACCACCCTGTTACCCCACAAAATACATCCTCTTAATACAGATAATTCAGTTTGCCTGGATTTAAAAGGTTGGGTGAGTTGAGGTAGATCTTGAAGTGGCCAACCTTTCTTAATCCAGCCTATGACAGGAGCCAATAAAGTGTCTTTGGCAGTCTCTCTGGCAATTTCAGCAGCATGTACTGGAAGCTTGGCAACAGTTTCTAGAAAAAAGGTGTGAGTCTCAGGAACAGGGTCCTCAATGTGTGAAGGAAGTGGGCAGCGACTCAAAGCATCTGCATGCCCAATGTCTTTACCAGGTCTGTGGATCAGTTTGTATGAATAAGCAGCAAGAAATTCAGTCCATCTCAGCATTCTTGGTGACAGGATCGTGGTGTTGGTTTGTCCCCTGCCACAATGCCTAAAAGAGGTTTGTGATCTGTGACAACAGTAAATGTTCTCCCATATAAATACTCATGGAATTTTTTGACAGCTGCTACAATGCCAAGGCTTCCTTGTCCAGTTGGCTGTAGTTCCTCTCTGCTTTAGTCAAGGTGCGAGAGTAAAATGCAATAGGAGCTTCCCTCCCACTGGGAAGCATGTGGCTCAACCCACCCCACTCCAAAGGGAGGCATCACAAGTCAGAACAACAGGAAAGTTCTCAGAGAACTGTATCAGCACAGCATCAGACGTGATTAGTCTCTTGATATTGTTAAATGCAGCTTGTTCCTTCCTCCCCAGACCCAAGCAGATTTTTGTCCAGCAACCTATGTAGGGTTCTGCAATGGTTGCCTTCTGAGGTAGAAACATATGATAGAAGTTAATGAGTCCCAAGAATGCTTGCAAATCTGTTTTGCATTTTGGCCTGGGGGCTTCTTTGATTGCCTGAACCTTTGCCTCTGTGGGGTGGATGCCATGTTTATCAATCATGTAACCCAAGAATTCCACTTTATCTGTTCTAAGTGTGCATTTTTCTTCTTTGACTTTTAACCCTGCTTTTTGAATCTAGTTAAGACTTCCCTGAGTCTCTCGTGTAATTGAGTGTCATTTTCAGCAGAAATTAAAACATCATCAAAATAGGGCACCACCCTGGCAACCCTTGTAACATTCTTTCCATAAGGCTTTGGAAGATGCCTGGTGCCACGCTTACTCCAAATTGCAATCTTTTGCATTTGAAGGCACCTCTATGGGTCACAATGGTTTGGGCTTCAGCAGTGGCATCATCAACTGTTAATTGTTGATATGCCTGTGCCAGGTCCAACTTGGCAAAACTGTGCCCCCTCCAAGAGAGTGTAATAAATGATGCACTACTGGAACTGGATATGCTCTGTTGTAGCGCATGGTTCAATGTCCCCTTGTAGTCTCCAGATTCTCACAGACCCATCAGCCTTGACTGGTGTGACTATGGGTGTCTCCCACCTGGAGTGATCAGTGGGCTCTAAAACCCCTTGGGCTATTAGTTTATCTAATTGTGCATCAATTTTTCCTTTAAGGCAAATGGGACCCTTCTGGGTTTTAAACGATTGGTTGTACCTTGGGATCTAGGTTAAATGTGATGGGGTCCCCAAGTACTTGCCTAATCCATTGCTGAAGACCTCTGGAAACTCAGACTTCAAGGCCTCTTCCCACTCAGTGTTGCTCACGTGATTGATGCCAGTCACCTCGATGCCCAATGGGTTGAACCACTCAAGGCCCAGCAGACTTGGGTGGTCCTTGTCCACGATGGTCAGTGGTAGGTGTTTGGTGTGGCCCTTGAATTTCACGTTGAATTCTCTTGTTCCAACTACTGGAATCTTGTTCCCTTGGTAGTCTTTAAGAGTCAATGCTTGCTTCTTGAAGTGCTTCTTCTGGATGTTGGGAAGAAGTCTGTGAATAGTGTCCCATGACACCATAGATAGGTATGAGCCTGAGTCCACTTCCATTTGGCAAGGCCTTTCTTCAATAAGTACCTTGACATGCACTTTTCTGCTTCTTAAAGGTGATGAATGACCAATAGTTACTGTTTGATGAGTTTCATTCTTCCCATTTGCTTCTGTGCTGCCCCATTTTCTCACTGAGATTGTTGGGCCTGAATTCTTTGTCTTTGCTTGTGCAAACTTTCTTCTGGGTGGAGTTCTGGATGATTTGCAGACTCTTGCTAGGTGTCCTCTTTTATCACAACGGAGGCAAATGGTGTCTAAAAACTTGCATTCAGTCGGGGTGGCTTCCCCACAACCTCTGCAGTAGAAATCTTGCCTCTTTCTTCCCAGGTCTTTCTTTTTCCACTCCATTCTGAGTCTGTAAATTCCTTCCTCCACCTCACTACAGTCTGACTCAGAATCTATTTGCTCACAATGAGTTGTTGTGGACTTTTCCACATCAGGATGGCTTGTGGCCTTGTTGATTTTCTTCATGGCTGCTGCTGAGGACTTGGTAGCTTCTGCTGAAGAGGCCTCTTCTATTGCTTCCTTCAGCGTGATCTTAGGTTTCAGTAATAACTTGCTCTGTAGCACCTTGCCTTTAAGGCCCAGAACAAATCAATCGCGCATGGCCTCTTCTAAATTGTTAAATTCGCATGCACCCCCAATGTCTCTTAAACTTGCCACGAAGTCGTTTACATTTTCACTTTCCCCCTTGATCACAATGGTAAAACTCGTGTCTCTTAATGAGGCACGATACTTGTGGCACGTAATGGGCTCTTAACAGTTTTTCTAAGTCAGACCTTCACGTCTGCAGCTCCCGCCAATGCCTTCACCATCTTGAAAACTGCCGGACCGCAGTGCGTGAGAAAGACCGCCCTCTTCCGCTTCTCGGAAATGTCAGCAAGATCGTTTCCCTCCAGATACATTTGGAAACGATCTGCATACGACTCCCAGTCTTCTGCTGTCAGATCAAACGGGGCTGGGGGGGTGTCCAGTGCAGCCATCTCAATCTCCTTCTGTTCCGCATTGCCATCTTCTTCAGGGGAATCCCAACTTCATTGCCAGTGTTAAGTTTGCATGAAGAGACTGACGTGGAGTGCTTCAAGCTCTTAGTTTATTAGTGACTACAGCTCAGAACGGACCCAATTTGGCTGGGCTGCAGCTGCTACTTATAGCCAGCAGCCACAGTTGCCAGCCAATCAGAGTGCAGGGTTTTCCCGCACTTTTTAAACCAATCATTTCCAACATTTTACAAGAACAGTTCAAACTAAACCAATGACTTCAAACCTACATACATAACAGTTAATATCACACTACTAACTAGGGGATACAAAACATTTGCCAGACCAATACTCGAATACAGCTCATCAGTCTGGAACCCACATTATGTATCTGATATTAACACAGTTGAGAAAGTCCAGAAATATTTCACAAGAAGAGTTCTACACTCCTCTACTCATTGCAGAATACCTTATACCACCAGACTCAAAATTCTAGACCTAGAAAATCTAGAACTACACCGCCTTCGGTCCAATCTAAGTATAGTATATAAAATCATACATTGCAATGTCCTACCGGTCAATGAATATTTCAGCTTCAACCATAACAATACAAGAGCACATAATAGATACAAACTCAAGGTTAACCGTACCAAACTTGATTGCAGGAAATGCAACTTCAGCAACAGAGAGGTCAATGTCTGGAATACTCTACCTGATTCTGTGGTTTCTTCCTCAAACTTTAACCTTAGACTTTCTACTATTGACCTCACCCCTTTCCTAAGATGTCTGTAGTGGGCGTGTATAAGCGCACCAACGTGCCTACCATTCCTGTCCTATTGTTTCTTTTATTTCTCTTATATGTATCCGTTTACTATGTTTATCCTTATACTTATTATCTTGTAAGCGATTGACAAATCAAATAAATAAATAAAAATAAAACAACTTCCCAGACACATGACTGATTCTAGCCATTAAGGGGAAGCCCATATTTTAGGAATTTGGTTCTCCTCCCAAACTGTTCTTACTGAATGGAGGTTTTCTTTTCTTTTAGTCAATCTGAACCTGCCTATGTATTGCAGTCTAGAATGAGAAACTATGATTTCTGTGTCAGTATTTGAAAAATACCATCACAATAATCTTTATTTAAAACTAGACACCATGATGGTGTTTCATGGGCTTAATTTCTAATCTCCTTATTTTCCTAGCTGCATCTCTCTGAACCTGTTCTAGTTTGTCTGAATTGATACCACAATCACACCACTTCATTAAAATCTGGTACTCAGAACTGAAAGAGCATGCAAATTAAAGTGGAACTAATATTTCCCATTCTCTGGAAATTACACATCTGTGGAAACAGGTTGCACTTTCATTTGCCATTTGCAGCTACAATGCATGGCTGACTCATATTCTGTTTGTGGTCATTTATTGTTCCAAGATTTTTACACAGACATCATTACAAACCAAGTATCCCCCATCCTATATTTCTGCATTTTTGTTTCCTAAATGAACTACTTTCCATTTAGGTTTTTCTCTGCTACTTCACTTCTTAAATCTGTCAAGATTGTTTCAAATTTGTACTTGTTGCCCATAGTATTAAGTATTCAACCCAATTTTGCATCATCTGCAAAACTGATAAACAATAACTCACCTCTCAACATAGGTTAGCATTTTTAAAAAAGTTCAGAACTAAGTGATATGGGACCTCACTTGATCCCTCTACTTGATAGGAGAGAAACCTATCCATTGATGGACTGAGAAGCAACAATGGGCGCAAGTTTTTGTTCTGAAGAAAATCTTGACTTCCCCATGCCTAGCTTTAACCATTAAAGCAATATTCCTCAACCCTGGCCATTTTAAAGTGTGTGGACTTCAACTCCCAGAACTCCCAGGCCAGCATGGCTAGTTGGGGAATTCTGGGAAGTCTACAAATCTTAAAGTTGCCAAAGTTGAGACAAACTACACTAGACCATACTGGATGTTATTTATGCTTATTCAAGGTTAAAAGTTTAACTCAATATTGGTCAAAGACTGCCATTTTTCATCTGTGGGATGAAGGCAGCTGTATTCACCTAGTTCAGTAGTTTCAAGGCCTATGGGTCAGATCTGGCCCATGGGGCCACCCTAGAAACAGCAAAGAACTGGCCCACGGGACCTGTGCCACTGAAAACAGAGTTCGGGAGGGCTGGATGTGGCCCTCCCGAGCTCTGTTTTTACTGGCAGAGGGATGCAGGAGCTTGCCGCAGCCAAAAATGGAGCTCGGGAGGGCTGTGCATGGCCCTTGCAAGCTCCATTTTTGTTGGCAGATGGTTGCAGGAGGCTACTGCAGACAGAAACGGAGCTCGGAAGCCCATTTTCACTGGCAGAGTGCTCGGGCCACCACAGGTGCCCAACACAAGTGATACTGAGCTGGCCACGCTCACCCTGGTCACACACATCCCCTGAGGTCAAACACAACCCTGATGCAGCCCTCAATGAAATCGAGTTTGACACTCCTGATCTGGTTGGTTTTCACTAGAGAACCAAGTATTTCACTAGAGAGTTCAAGTATTGGAAACCATAGCTAGAACTAATTTTGATTGTCAAGTGGAAGAAGGCTCAGGTAACAGAACATGTAATTTTAACTCTAAATGTATTTTTCCTCACAATAACATATGGATGGGCTGAGTAGCAGAGTGACACAAAGTTATACAGTAAGCTTTCATTATGAAAGGTGGATTAGAACCTGAATTTCTCCATTTCTGTTCCAGCAGCCTAACCAGTATACTTCTGGTTAAAAGGAAAACCAAATTCTCTCTTCATATCCGATCTAGATACTCTTTTGCCTCCCTCCCCCCAAAATTGACTAATGCAATTATTGTCTCTTCTCTACCTCTTTGAGATGTGTCAAGAGAAAGCTGTGGGTACTGTTCCTATTTTTTTCATCCAACAAAGAAGTAACCTTTTTAATTATCTGAATTTTACATCAACATGTTTGTGTGAGAACTGATATTTACCTCTTTGTGTCACTGTGAAGGCAAATATAATTAGGAGGAAGGGTTGTTAAATTAGATGCAGAAGTAAAGCGCAAATTTGTAGCAGCTTTGGCACAGGAGATAAAATAGAAAGGGCAATTGTGACATAGCTACAACTTCTCCTGAATCCCCCTCTGCCTTTTCTATACCCTCAAGCAGAGCTGGTATTCAGCAGGTTCTGGCCAGTTCTGTAGAACTGGTAGCAGAAATTTTGAGTAGTTCGGAGAACCAGCAAATACCACCTCTGACTGGAGCTTTTACAGTATCCCTCCCCTGCCACACCCACCAAGCCATGCCCACAGAACCGGTAATAAAAAAAAATTGGATCCCACCACTGCCCTCAAGGCTTTAGTCCAATCCTTATTTTAATAGTTTTAATGTCCTGTTACATTTAATCTTCTTGTTTTGTGAATTCTACCAATTATTTTTCCTTTTGATATCAAACAATGATATCAAATAATCAACATAAAGTTCTGAGCTATTATCTAAACATTTTTTGCTTACATTGAATATAAATATGGATTTAAATGCCTAACGTTGAATATAAATGGAGAACTGTTCCTCAAAAATGAATTATTTCAGTACTTTAAACCACTGAACCAGAAATAGCTTTTTTACATGAAATGCGTATTAGAAAAAAAAGGATATAAAATGTTTCATTTATTTATTTATTTATTTATTTATTTATTTTTTGGACTTGTATGCCGCCCCATCTCCGAAGACTCGAGGCGGCTCACAGCTAAAAGGGTGTCTTTCCCTCCGCCTTGAAGGAGGCGGTGGTGAGACCCCTCCTGAAGAAGCCTGCCCTGGACCCGACCGTGTTAGACAACTTTCGTCCGGTCTCCAACCTTCGCTTTTTGGCGAAGGTTGTTGAAATGTGGTGGCTCAGCAGGTTCCGCTTTTCCTGGATGAAGCGGACTACCTGGATCCGTACCAATCGGGCTTCCGACCCGGTTACAGCACGGAGACGGCATTGGTCGCGCTGATGGATGATCTTTGGAGGGCCGGGACAGGGGTTTTCCTCTGTCCTGGTCCTATTGGACCTCTCAGCGGCTTTCGATACCATCGACCATGGTATCCTTTTGCGTCGCCTCCGGGGTTGGGAGTGGGGGCACTGTTCTTCAGTGGTTCTCCTCCTACCTCTCGGGGATCGCAATTGGTGTTAGTGGGAGGGGTTGGTCGACCCCAAGGGCTCTCTCTTGTGGGGTCCCGGGTCGGTTCTTTCCCTCTCTTATTTAATATCTACATGAAACGCTGGGTGAGATCATCCGTGGCTTTGGGGTGAAATTCCATCAGTGCTGATGATACTCAGCTGTACTTTTCCACCCCTGGCCAGATCAGCGATGCCCTCTCCCTGATGTCCCGGTGCTTGGATGCGGTGCGGACCTGGATGAGTAGGAACATGCTCCGACTCAACCCGGCCAAGACTGAGTGGCTTTGCGTGTCGGCGTCTTGACCCAGCCAGGATTGCTTATCCTTGGCCATAGGGGAGGTGTTACCCCTGTGGATAGGGCACGGAATCTGGGGGTCCTCCTGGATGCGGCTCGGTTGGAGGAGCAGGTGGGGGCCGTCGCCAGGGGCCTTTGCCCAGCTCCGTCTTGTTCGACAACTTCGCCCTTTTCTGGATCGAGGCGCCCTCGCGCGGTTACTCATGCCCTTGTCACCTCGAGACTCGACTACTGCAGCTCTCTATCTAGGACTGCCCTTGCATACCATCCGGAGATTGCAGTTGGTGCAGAATCGCGGCGGGTGGTGATGGGAGTTACCGGTTCTCCCATGTTACCCCCTCCTGCGTGGCCTGCATTGGTTGCCGATTAGCTCGGGTGAGATTCAAGGTTTTAGTTTTAACATTCAAAGTCCTACACGGCATGGGTCCCCAATATCTGAGGGCGTCTTCTTCCAATAGCTAACTCTGGCGCCCTGTGCGGGCTCATAGGCGAGGACTCCTCGGGGTTCCATCGGCGGTCCAATGCCGGTTGGTACTTCCCGGACGAGCCTTCTCTGTTGCGGCCCCGACCTCTGGAATCAACTGCCTCTGGAGCTCCGTCTGGCCCCTGATCTCCGTACCTTCCGAATTAAAAACTTGGTTGTTTGACCAACCGGGCTGTGACCCTCCTTTGGGGAGGGATGGGTTTTTAATATATTTTATTGTCTTGTTGTGTTTTATATTTGGGCTTGCTAGTTTAATGTCTTTTTAAATATTTATTGTTCTATGTTTTTAGTGTGAGCCTTGAGTCTTGGAGATGGGGCGGCATACAAGTTCAAATATAAATAAATAAATAAATAAATAAACAACAATAAATAATTAAAAAAGATTAAACCAAATTCACAAGCCCAAAAGACGAATTTACAATACTTAAAAATATAAAAACCATCCCCCAAGAAGGGTCACAGCCCGGATTGGTCAAACAACCAGGTATTCAAATCTGTAACAATTTGGTGAAGAATTTATTTGTAACAATTTGGTGAAGAATTTATTTCAGTGGGCACTAAAAGGAGAAATGAAATTGTTTTGTATGTAAACCGCCAATTAAATCCAAAACTAAGATTGAATGATGATTTATGGTAGACATGTAGGGGGTGGAAATAGTTTGCATGGAACCAAGAGTCTGATAATGGGAAATTTATGCTCCAAATGAACATAAAGTAACATTTGACAAAGGACTTATAAAATAACGAACTCCCCATATGAAAATTGGTGTTTATTGAAAAAGTGGAATGAAGGTATTTGTTCAGAGGAAGATATTTCACACACACACACACACACACACACACACACACACATTGTATAAACTGATACGTTTTGGCTATCTAGGAATTTGGTTTTCAGACCACAACCAGTGACCTTAGTATTTAAAAGGAAAACCAATGCCTTCACACAGAAGTTAAATGAGCCTTGGTGGTGCAGGCTGTTAAATGCCTAGCACTTAAGTGCCAGCTGCCTGCAATTAGTGCAGGCTCGAATCCCACCAGGCTCAAGGTTGACTCAGCCTTCCATCCTCTCGGGGTAGGTAAATTGAGGACCCAAGATTGTTGGGGGCAATAAGTTGACTTTGTAAAAATGCCGCTTAGTAATAAGCAGGCATATACAATGGAATGAAGGCTGTTGTTGAGAGCATTGGGTTGTATCCCAAAAATTGTAAGCCGCCCTGAGTCTTCGGAGAAGGGCAGCATATAAATGTAATTAAAAAAAATGAAACATTTCTTCAGAAAGAAGGATATCCCTGGTCAATACTGTTTCAATATCTTATTTCTGAAAATATTGAATAACAATATAAGCCAAGAATGAAGAATGGCTGAAGTGAAGATTAAAGCAGACATATATAAATTATCTGTGCTGCTGATTATATGGTGAAAATTCTGAAAAATCCTTGGAAGAAACAGAAACACAATGAATGTAACACATTAGCTGCATTTAAAATTAATAATGAGAAAACAAAGATGTTAACAAAAACACAAGGATGGAAGAGAATTGATGGGAAAAATGGTTTTAAGATTGAGGAAAAAATGAAAAGATTTTACTATGATAAAATATGAATTACATGCTATTTCAGAACAATTACATTAAGGCTATGGAATGAAAGTAAGAAGGACATGCTAAAATGGGAGAAATTACAGTTGTCACTGTTGGGGAGAATATCTGTGAAAGAAATGAATTTATTGCCTAGAATTATGGTTTTATTTCAAGCAAAAGCTATTTTGTTCCATTTAAGTAATGGCAGAAAGATATATATAGGTTTGTATGGCAAGGGAAATGTGGAAAATATTTTTAGAGGCTTTTTAAAACCATGCCTGCAGGAGTTGCAAAAAAGCCAGAAAATTTTGGGTTCAGGTACATACAGTGATATGAAGAATGCTAAATAAACTTTGTCTTATTTATGTATTTATTCTGAGTATCTAGTTTGTTCCAACCTCATGGAATATTCCATATGTTAGTCATTAACATGTCAATGAAGAAACAGCTGGGGGCAGTGCTATCCTGTGGCAGAGAGACAACTCTCTTCCCGCACACTATTTGTGTAAGTTAAGTAGGCAGAAGAGATAATTAGAATCTTGTTTTTACTTAAGTTTTCCAAAAACTGAAATCAACATTCTTCTGAAGGGAGAGTGGACAGTAACAAAAATAATTTAGATAGTCTGCATTCCAGGAACTGTCTAGTCAATTTTACAATAATCCCTGGGTAACTAACATTTGGACATAAAAATGTCTGCTGCAGAAGTTCTCTGGAAAGTTCAGTCTAGGTCATGTGAAAGGGCAGCAATGTCTGAATATTTTGGAATATTTTTTGCAAAGTTTAGGGCTAAGGCGTGACTAATATATTTGAAAAGCTAAGCCATCTCTTTCTGGTGGGAGGAGAAAAGTGGATATATGAACAAAGAATGTTCTTAGAATCTGGGAAAGCTGCTTATCAGCACAGACTTATTAATGAAGAAGATGGATTTAATCTGAATACATTACAAGGCATATATCAGGGACCTGAGGTATCTGCTGTTATTTCCCCCCCTCTTTTTCTCTTCATGGAAGTAATGCTATCACAGTGATCTCTTGGGTGAGAAGCTCATCTTAAAGAAAAATGAACAGTGAGGCTTTAAAGTAAGATGCTTTTTTGTTTTGTACAATAATATATTATTTCATTCTCATGGGTGAAGGCACTAGGGCCTGGCAAGGATTTTTTTTTAAAGTTCTCCACTGTGGCTGCTACATACATACTCACTTCCTTCTGGTCTTGTGATGAACTAAACAAACCAGACTTGAACAGGAACCCTCCACACTGGTGGCTGTTTCCACTGTAGCATGTATTTGTCATGCTCATCTTCCTTTCTGACAGTTCATCTTCATCTGGTTTTACGGCATGGATCAAAGAGAAATTATCATGAAAAACCTGGAAAGGATCAGAAACAGAAACCTCAACAAGGAAGAGTTCACCAGTGAATATTTGGTAAGCAAGCTGCGGCAATATTTCTGAACATGTTTTATTTTAAAGGAAGAATTAATACTGCGTTTTAAGAAGACCTCCCTGTTGTTTTAGTAAACCGCTAATTCATGCTTGTAAGGTTTGGGGTTTTTTTTTTCTATGAAAGCATTTAAAATAGCATTGAAAGGGACAGATGGGCAACTGCCTGAACTTTAAATTACTTTAAGGTTCAAACTCAATCCTTCCTGTTTTTTCTTGTGGGATTGAATTAACTGAACGATAGTAGTAGCTTGATTGCAAAATGGTTGGGAAAGTCACTTGTTGAGATGGGCAGCTATAGAAATCAATCAAACAATAAATAAAAATAAATTTTCCACTTTATGGCGGGAAAGAAAGGAGCACCTGAGATTATAATTGATTTAGGAGGGCCGCAGACACTGTTGACTCCAGGTTGTAGGGAGCCTTTCAATTAAATGCTGTCATTTGCCTCCTTGCTGCTATTGTTCAGTTCCACTCTTTCAGTGAGACCCACACACCTGCTCAGAAGGAAGGCATTGCCCCTTTTTCTGACTCAAATTTCAAAATAGGTGAAGAGGCAGAAGCAGAGCCAGTGGTTAGCAGCAGCAACCTCTTCCCACCTCAACCCCCAGCCCAAAGAGAAGACTATAATTTTAAAAATAATGTTTGCATAATCTTGAAGGATGACTAGCAAGAACCAAATCAAAAAGAGCCTTAGACTATCAAAGTCAGATTTTTAAAAACATTCATGGGAAAGGGATAACAGCAAGGTGAAGACTATGATGACTGTGAATTGAGGCCTTTGATTTAATAACAATTGTCAATGTGGTTTTATAATTTTAATGTATTTTAAATTTGTTTGGGCTTGTAATTGGGTTTAATCTTTTTTAAATTATTTATTGTTGTCCTGTTTTAGCTGTGAGCCGCCCCGAGTCTTTGGAGATGGGGCGGCATACAAGTCCCAATAATTAATAAATAAATAAATAAATAAATAAATAAATGTCCCAGTATACTATTATTTATTTATTTATTTTATTGGACTTATATGCCGCCCCATCTCCGAAGACTCGGGGCGGCTCACTATTAAAACGTACAATACAATAAATATTTAAAAAAGGATTAAACAATTATAAAGCCCAATAAAACCAAATTAAAATACTTAAAATTATCCCATACCCCTGGTGAGGTAGTCACAGCCCGATTTGGTCAAACAACCAGGTCTTTAAATCGCGGCGGAAGGTGCGGAGGTCAGGGGCCAGACTGAGGTCCAGAGGCAGTTGGTTCCATAAGTCGGGGACCGCTGCAGAATAGGCTCATCGCCGGAGGACCGCCAGCCGACACTGACTTGCCGACGGGACCCCGAGGAGTCCTTGCCTGTGTGCCCGCACAGGGTGGATGGCACTCGATATCGGCAGGAGACGCTCCCTTAAATATTGTGGACCCATGTCATGTAGGACTTTGAATGTTAAAGCCAAAACCTTGAATCTCACCCGGAGTGCAACCGGCAACCAATGCAGGCCGCACAGGAGGGGGGTAATATGGGAGAATCGGGTAACTCCCATCACCACCCGCGCGGCCGCATTGGTTGCCGGTGCGCCAAATTGAAAATTATGTTTTGAGGAGTTCCTGGGAATCCATGGGAGTTTTTTTTTTAATTACATTTGTATGCCGCTCTTCTCCGAAGACTCAGGGCAGCTTACAATTTTTGGGATACAACCCAGTGTGCTCAGCAATAGCCTTCATTCCATTGTATATGCCTGCTTATTACTAAGCGGCATTTTTACAAGGTCAGCTAATTGCCCCCAACAATCTTGGGTCCTCAATTTACCTCCCCGAGAGGATGGAAGGCTGAGTCAACCTTGAGCCTGGTGGGATTCGAGCCTACAGCAGTTGTAGGCAGCTGGAACTTAAGTGCAGGCAATTAACAGCCTGAGCCACCAAGGCTCTAAGTTTTTAGCAGGTCACTAGGGGTAATTTTTTGAAGTACAGCAATCACTGTGTTCTCATGTAAATAATAGCTCTAATATAACTTTAACTTGTATGAATGCTAATATTTGGGTTTGATAGGCAGTGTATAGACCATACCCTAGAATGTCTCTGATTCCTTGGCAAGAAATGACTTGAAAACATAAATACCTTTTCATTAATTTGATAAGAGTTGCTTCTCTATTGCTAAAGAAAAAAAAGATTTTTGCAACAGAAACTGGGCATGGCACTGATAGATATCAGAATGCTAGAAATTAGAATTTTATCTTCACAAATAAATCCATATAGTTTCCAATAGCTATATTAAATAGTTTACCTCTACAGAAAAATCTTTGTGTATTGTCACCCTGTGTTCAGTGCCTACTAAGAAATCTGTAATTACCAAATACAAAAAAGGCTAATATTTTAACTTCTTGCTTTCATAAATGTGTATGTGTGTGTGTGTATGAATTTGAAATACATTTACACTGGTTGAACCTTTTCTGTATCTGATGCTCTTCAAATGTATTGGAACCACTTACTTCTTTAGTCATATTCATTCAGGTAGGCTCACTGCCTAAAGCAGTGATGCCAATAAACGTTACTTGTGAATTGCAATGCTCTTCCAGAGACATCATGCCTTGTTTCCATTGGCTCAATCTTTGGATTCTGTTATTGGTTTTCTGCTGCAGCTTGTTAGGCCCAGTGGAGGTTGTTTTTAGCCTTCAGATCTTTGCAGTAGAAAGCCTATATTCAGTCTTTTGCGATGCTGGTGCCTGTTAAGATTTCCTTGTTTCTTAAACTTGCTATGCAGGCAGTGGTGTATTAACCATTTAGCAGACTAAGCACGTGCTTAGGGCACCAGGCCCAAAGGGGACACCACAAAAACTTTTATGTAGCCTAAGCTTGGCTTCCTTCGTACAGTATATACAAAGGAGGGGGGGCACCAAGATTTGTCAGTGTTTAGGGCACCAGTGAGCCTTAATCTGCCACTGTGTGCAGATATTTCCCATTCCATCTCTTGGAGGAACTGACTTAGAGACTGTAAAAATTCCTAGCTTGAGAAAACGGGGTAGAATATCATCTGCTATAATAATGCATTCGTTGTTGTATTCTTGGATCATCAATGTTCACAGATGACTCAGTTATGACTAAAATATTCTTAGTGTGTTTTATGAAAATGCTCCAGAAGTGTTTGGTGGAAAAAGCTCTTCACTGCTGCCCTACAATCTCTCCAGGCCTGATAAGGACAGAATGCTGGAGAAAAAATGGTGGTATTGCTTTCCTTGAAACCTCTATCAGTTTGGACAGAATAAAACCTAATTATTCTCATTTATTCAGACAATACTAATTTTTATTTGCTTATTTTTGTGGCATATCTTCTGGTTCGTTTGTTTATTTCTAGTATTTGACTTTAGCTGCGGGATGAAACTGGTAATTGATGGTAGAGCAGTGGACAATTTCCAAGCAGGCATGCAAATGATACATATTTACAATTAAGAGACAGGGTTGGTTTATTTTTACTATCAGAATTGAACACAATCCATTTCTCCAAATTATTTCAAACATTTTGAGGCCACTGAGATGATACTGAGTGTCAAAATACTTCTTGATCTATTGTGTACTGACCATCAATCCAACAAAGGATAGATGTCGATTATTATTCCCAACCCCAAAGCAAGACACTGTTAGCTCAAGATACACTACTGTCTGTAGAAACATATGCAAGAATTGATATCACACTTTTATTATAAATATGGTTAGCATTTTCTTCTTGGTGATTGCTAGATTTCTCATTAAAATAGTTTTCGCAATCATCAGAATCTGCTTGCAATCATTAGCATGTATGTGTTTGTCCCTGAATCACTTCCTGCAAAGGTTCTGGTTTTGGAATGAGTCAGGAGAAATTGGAGATATTGCAAATGAAAACACTAGAGCCATTTTTACCCAAAATGGAAGTAACACTATCATTTTACCTGGGTTTTCAGAGGTGGGTTTTGATTGTAGAAAATTCTATTAATATCCATCTTCTTTTTCTACTCCCCCCTTTTAATTATACCCCTTCAAATTGGCAAATTTCATATTTTTATTTATTTTTACTTATATTCAATACTGTCCCATTTTTTGGAGACTGCCTGAATAAGTCTTTAGTTTCCTATTGCCTCCTTTGTAGGACTGGAGAGAGTGCCTGGCCCAAGGTCACCCAGTTGGTTTTATGCCTAAGGCAGGACTACAACTCACAGTCTCCCAGTGTCTAGCCGGGTGCCTTAGCCACTACATCAAACTGACTCTATTTTTTAATTTTATTTTATTTTAAATAACTGTGCAGGTACATATTAATATTCAAACATATTCTTTAGAAAAGCCAACCTTTGCAGCAAGAAGTGCCATGGTAGCTGGCTGAGAATGTTCATGAAATCTCAATAAAGGCAAAATGGTAGCTTCTGAAAATGAGTAAGCCAGTGTCTGCCAACAATGTGCAACAACTGCCTTCAAAGTGGAGCATGTGAATAAATCTCAAAGTTGAATGAGTCATTTTGTAGCCACTTCCATTGGTCTCTGAAATAGAATGGAAATGGAAATAGAAAATGAAATAGAATGATAGAATGGAAAATCTGCATCAGCACTAATAGAGTTGGTGTGTTTGTGTTTCGGTGTACAGGAGGAAATTTTGGATGTACAGGACGAAAATTTGGATTTGTGTAGAAGGATTGATGCTCTTAAGTATAGTATCCACCTCATTGCAGAGCAACACTAATGATGGCAGTGTGCTACAAATGCCAACTTGTTAATATACAGAATTAAGTAACACAGAATTATTACTGAACATACTTTTCTAAACTGAATTCTTATTGCCATTCGCTATATCCATAACCTTCCAAAACCTCTTTTCCTTCAGTCACTTTTATGTGTGTTTGTTTTCTCAAAAATTGTGTCATCCAGCTGTGATTCCTAGAATTTTGAGCCACTGGCTTTGCTGGGTGGGAATTTTAGGTAGCTGTGATTGACGAGGGAGAAGACTTATATAAGCCGTCTTCTAAACCATATGGGAGAAACACTACATGTTCAGATAATCAGTTTTCCCCATCAAGTTGTAACCTCAATATTTTATGCTAAAACAGCAGCTGAAACAGGAAGTAGGTGCTATTTTTGGACATTAATTAATTGTTATGTGGCACTTGTACTACATACTGTGGAATCTTTTGTCTTGGGGAGATTAAAATTAAAAAAAAATATTTTGTTTATAAACCTAGAAGACAGGCATCCTGAGCCCAGAGAAAGCTGCGTGATGGTGATCAAATCATTCTGTTTAAGGGCAACTTAATATATTTTATTCAGTATAATATTTGGAAAATATATTTTGTCTTACATGCATACAGGTTTATATTCTAGTAGTCTATTGATGTTTCAAAATAGGATTTAATTGTGAAATTCACTTCTTTATATTATTGTCTCTCATTTATTCGCCCCTTTCATTCTCATCCCTTTTCTTCCATGCCACAGAAAATCCATTAAGGAGGGCATCTTAGAAGGTTTGTTGGGCTAGGATTATGTTTTACAGCATGAAATGTCCTCTGTATTTATGAATGTTTGTCATCCAGAACTCTAAGCAATAGTTGGGTTGGCAGGGAGTTGAGTTTGAACCAGTGTTAACTCAAAAGTATATAGAATAGTAATAGTAATAGTAATAGTAATAGAATAGAATAGAATAGAATAGAATAGAATAGCAGAGTTGGAAGGTCTTGAAGGTCTTCTAGTCCAATATGGCACCTTAGACCACGTTGTTTGATGGTGCCATCCCTGTCAATACAAAAATGTGCATTTTTAGAATGATTCAGCATTCTAGGCTAGTGCCTCCTTAGCCATGGCCTAAAGCTGGCCTTGGGTTCAACGTATCTGGAAGACACTGTGGTCGGGGACCTCTGTGCTAGTAGCTGCATCCATCAAACATTTTTTTAAAATTAATACATGCATATTGGGGGACTGGATTTTCTTCATTCACTTCTCTCTATAAAAACACTTATTTTCCTTAAAGCAAATGTGTGTATGGTTCATTAACTGAACATAAAATAAAATAGCAACAAACTGGCTGTGGAAAAAAAAAATCATTAACATTTTACTTAGAAGGCCATATGCAAAATGCTTTCCTGTCCAGCTGCACTGAGTTATGGTTCACTGCCACTAGAGCTAATAAAAAAAAGTGTGGGGCCAATGGACTAAAGAAATATCTGCAGTGGTTTTAAAGATACAGCACTGGGCCCTGTCCGTTAAAATACTCCCCAATAAATATTATTCCCCCTATTCCACCTCCTTGCATAAAAGTTATTTCTCTCTCCATATAACATTGTATCTCAGAGAAAGAAATGTATTCCAGGCAACATCACGTTGTAAGTACTTATGACACCAAAAGGACCACATGATAAATGCATTATCAGTTAGAACAACAGTGTAACTTGAAGATCTGGTTAAAATACAACTGGAAAGATTTAAATCAGCAAACTTTCTTTAATTACAATCATACATAAGTAGACCCTTCTAACTAAAAAAATGAAATGTTTGACTAAAAACTGCAGTCCAATAAATTTTTAGGCTTTTAAACTGCCCCTGTCCTGTGATGGTGGCAGTTTAAATCTGAGCCAGCTTAAGAAATCCCTGTCTAGACCAGGGGTCCCCAAACTTGGCAACTTTAAGACTTGTGGACTTCAACTCCCAACTGCTGGGAGTTGAAGTCCACAAGTCTTAAAGTTGCCAAGTTTGGAGACCTCTGGTCTAGACTAACCATCTTGAAAAGGATTCACTTCAGACTTCACCTGTGAACATCGCCCCTTGGCCAATTCTTCCGCTGCTGTGCCCTTTTTCCTTTCTGCTCCAGGAAACTAATAGCAAATTACTTTCCTTCCAGTGAGTGGGTCTTATTCAATGCATGCACATATACTTTATATGCATATGCTTGAATGTTTATAGGTTTTTCTGTGTATATACTGTACATACACAAAATTCTATATGTATACAAAGTTAAGATAAAGCTTGAAAATGCACATATTTGAAGGCACACCACCCTGCTGTCAAATTTGTTTCTAGCCTTTCCAAAGGTTATTTTTCAAGAAGGCTTTTACTGATTTGGTTACACAATTATTTCAGTGTCACAAAAGATAGAACACTCTGTGTGTATGCAGAATGTTCCTGGTTCTAAACTCAGCAGAAATACTATTAGATTGTTATTATTCCATCCCAGGGGTGCTGCAATTAGTTGCAGAAAATAATGAAATGGTGCACCTCTGTGTTTATTAAAAGAAACAAAATACCAGGGGAAAATGGGAGATCAGGCAACTAATAATATTTGCTTGGTGATTATAAACTTGATCTATGCTTTTGGTATAACCAGCAGATAAACTTGGTCTATGACGTCATGCACATTAAGTTTTATGAATTTGTTCTTTAAAAGTTTAGCTTTTTATCCTCTTAGGTACACTGGATTACAATTTGGTATCTGCATTTCCTTGCTGAGCTATTACAAATAGATTAATTTCTACACTTATTAAATTACATTGTGATACCCTGCAGGGATCACCACTGCCTCCTTAAATTTTTATTAGCTTCTTCAATCTATTTGCAAGTGTTGCAGCAAAGGGCATCAACTATAGGTTAATTTAGAGGAAACAGGGCTTGTCCTTTCCAGTTCTAAAAGCTGCTAGATGCATTTGGACTTACTAGACAAGCAGTTAAGTTTTGCCCCATAATCACACAAGGCAACAATATGGAATAACCCCAATCAGAAGACAGCAAGAAAAATGTTTTATTGGAAATCTTTGGCCAAGAAAGGATTGAAACCTTCAATCAACTGAAGGTTTAATACTATTAACTACTGGTTAATACCAGTAGTTGTTTTAAGGATGCTGAGAGGCTACATTTTAAATCTATATGTATACAATTAAAACATATATGATAAAGCAATATGGCCTAGCCATATTAGCAACTCAGATTTATTTTTATACAAAATTTAAAAAAAAGATGAAGGTTATTCATCAGAAAAAGTTCTTCAATTTATTAGACATCTCAAACCATGTTGCCCTATTACCAATACAGGCCACCCATTATTTCACGTGTGCAGCACATGACAATTTCCTCCCACCAATATGAATCCCCCCTCCCATCCTGTACAAAACCGCTGCAATCCAGAGGATAAATATGTCCCCATTCAGGTTTTAAATCATAGGAAGAAATGTAGAAAGTTTTGTGTCAATTTTCGCCATGTTTTTTAAAATCTCAGTTAAGGAAACTTTTGCCAATGGTACAGGATTTCTTCCCTGTGCCCTCCTGTACTTCAGTTCCTATTGCTACCATTGCCTGTCCTGTGCTTTTTCATACATTTGTCCTGCTAAGTCTTTAAAAACAAAATCACCAAAAATAGGAAAATTGAAGGCAAGTACTAAGCTTGGGTGTCTCTAGCTACTTGCTGCAAGCATAATTTCATGATGGGACTCATTTGAAAGAAGCATAGGCTAATCCATTAGGAATGTTTGTGTTTAAAGGCTTTCGTCTTGCTTAAGGAATTGGGCTAAATAATCTTCGAGACTTTTCCAGATTTCTGAATCAGTGCTTCCCATCAGATTGAGCAAAGCACTATCTCTGAATAAACTTTTGACTCATCCGGGTTGCTATTTTCTCCCTTTGAGCTTCTCATTACATCTATCTGTCTCAACTTGTCTAGAGTTGAAGTTCCTCTGCTAAGAAAAATGTGATATTCAGCTCTTCATTTCCTGACCGATCTGGCCTACAGACATCTATGGATATAAATGCAGGGAGAAAGAACTGAACTGAACTGTGTTCACCCCCACTGATTCATTAATCTGAAATTGTGAATCTGGAAGTCTTTCTTGCTTTTCCCCTCCTTAATTCCATTATGTATGAGTATCTTTGTTTCATTGAAATGAGATGGGTGGCAAACAAATTTTAAAAAAATAGCAATAATCTCTTTACCGAGTAGTTCCCAATCCATTAAAACATCAAAGAAACAATCATAATCAGTAAAATTAAAAAAAGAAAAAACAGAAATGAAAACTATATAAGGATCTATATGACATGCTAGGCCTAGGGATTTTGTGCAGGGAAGACAATCTTTCTGAAACCACATGCTGTATTTTCTCTGTACCCCTAACTAGCTGAGGACATGATATATTTATTATACTATACAGACAAGACCAGGATTTCTTGGGACAAATGTTTGAAGTGTGTTTTTTAAAGGTGTCTTTAAGTTTTTCCTGTACTATGCTGTTTGCTTACAGTTAAAATCTGTATGAATTCATACCTCCATTTATCAAAGGTTTTCTATCAAATTTCATTGATTTGACTTCAATTGGTTTGATTGTCTTTGGGTGCTATGTATACTCAGGAACAGGTCATTCTTATTTTAATTAATGGGAAAGAGTCAAATCAACGAAGTGCTTTAATAATATTCTGAGAAGCAATTGTCAGTGCTGGAAATTCAGGAAGTTCAGAGCAAGGGTTTGAAAGGGAACAAAGCAATTATTGTAAAGCAAAATGTAACAAAAAGATATAAATGAGATAATGTATAATTATTGCTAAAGCACAGTTAGATTGTGGAAGCACTGTAACTTCTTTTGACGGGAAAATGTATATGGTTTGAAATTAGAAATAAATCTTGAGAACAAAGCTCCATACAAATATTTTTCATTCTGTAAAGAGAAATGTTGAGGTTATAAAAAGACAATATATTATATTTGTTTATAAGGTCAGGATTATGATTTCATTCCTCCTTAAAAAAAACAAAATCCAAAGAACACTTGAAATTATATGTGGAATCAATTCGAAGAATCCCATGGTTGAGTTACTAGATCTGCAAAATCCAGGTTGCCCTATAGACAGGGGTGGGATTCTACCAGTTCGTACCTGTTCGCTAGAACCGGTTGTTAACATTCTAAGCAGTTCGGAGAACCGGTTGTTAGAAGAAATTACTGGCCTAATCCTGTAAGGGAGACAGGAAGGAAACATTCTGGTGTTGCTTACAGAAACTGCCTCTCCATTAACCCTTATTACATTCTTGGCTGGACCAGACTTCCTGTCTCAGGAACGTCTCTGGAGTTTCCCCCCCCCCTCCTTTGCTGGTACTTTGCTTGTGTGGAGTGACCATTCAAAGTTACAATGGCACTGAAAAAAGTGACTTATGACCATTTTTCACACTTACGACTGTTGCAGCATCCCCACAGTCATGAGAGGCCAGGTGAGGAGATGCATGCCTCGATGTGAGTGATATTGAGTTGGCCACGCTCAGCCAATAACATGACCACCAAGCCATGCCCACCAACTTAGCCACGCCCACAGAACCAGTTGTTAAAAAAATTGAATCCCACCCCTGCCTATAGATGGTAGTAACAGGTCTAGTTTTCTTTGTCTTTGGTGTCATCTAGTGCTGAGACTCAGATATATCATAACCTTTAACTTACAATAAAGATAATAAACAAGCAGAAATGCTTTATGTTGTTCCTTACCATATTTCAAATGTGACATATAGAAAATAACCTTTATATGTATTTTTCTTTTTTCTATTTGTAAAGCATCAGAATTGTTGAGGAGTTGGGCAGCTCTGAGATTTGATTAAATAAATAAATTGGGGAAGCTTGGGAAAGTTTATCTGTTTGTTACCTGAAATGGGTACATCTATTTTCTACATGTTGCTTTTATAGTTATTACTTCATTATAAATTGTAAAGCTACTCCTAAATTTTATTTTCTTACTGGAAAGTATCCCATTAAAATTAGCTGTAAGGATTCATGCAGTGAAAATAATTTATGAATTCTTTGGGAAAGTATTTCCCCTACTAAACATAGTGGCTACTAGTCCAGAACTGGTCTAGTCCGGCTCTGGCAACTTGGCACTTTCCATGTGTTGGGTGCCAATTTCCAGAATTCTCAGCCACTATGGCCATTACTATATATTTAATTGTGCATGCAGAAAAATGCTTTGTTGAGTGGCATTTAGTCACAATTGTGTAGGGGAAAGATCTTCATATTTTCCAGTATGCCTGAGCTAAATGTTATTCCACCACATCACACTTATGCAACTAATGCGTATTCATCTAGGAACCCACATCAAAAATGCATTTGCCTGATCTATGTAGGATACTTGATCAGCACATAACATTTCCATTCTGACAAAGAGCCTCCCAGCAAAACCATGAGGGCTGTTTAGTTCTTACTGTGGTTATGTCAAGAGAGGCCAGTCAGGAAGTAATGAGAAATGCAGGTCTGTAATATTGTTGTCAGGTTTTCTATAATTACTCTTTATGATTTAACCACAGAAACTGAAGCGGCAATCAGCAACCTATAGAGCAGAGAAAATTTACCCAACAACTGTGTCTGAGAGACCTGAAAATAGCAGCAAAAATCGGTATAAAGACATCTTACCATGTAAGCTACAAATTAACACAATTGTTATGCTGCCTTTATTGTTCCAGTTTATATATAAATGGGATCGTGTGCATTTGGAGCATGAAATCCTGCAAGGATCATGGTAGTCATAAAAGGCCAGGTGATGAATATGGCATTGCAGTGCAAATTTCACCCCTTTTTGTACTTGTGTGCCAGTTTGAAGTCCCTCCTGTGGATACTATAACTCCTTGGTAACCTATAATATAATGTGAATAATTGGATTCTAAATTAAAGCAATCCATAGAAGGAATGCTTTCTGTCAATTTCTCCCCCACTTTGTTTGCTAAAATTATCTAGATAATATTTCATCATGAAGCAGTAGTTGTGGTATAGGACTAGGAGTTGAGATACTCAGATTTTAGTACATCCTTAGCCATAGAAATTTACTGAAATATTAATTTAGACCAACAACTCCCTCTTTCAGTCCAAATTTCTCACACAGTTGTGAGGCAAAATTCGCAGGGGGTATTAATGTATGCCACCTTGATTTAAATGAAGGGCTGGGTATAATTTTAATAAAATAAATAAGCGAGCACAGGAAATGAGAATTGCACCCAATTGGATAGATTACTTGTGGTAAGCCAGAATAGAAAGTGTTCTTTCCATGACCTGAACATATTTCTGAGTCCAAGTCCATCTATGTGTACTCTCTAACTTGGACATTTCCTGCATACATATCAGTTGCAAGATAAGCACAGATACGGACTACATTCACACCATGACATCCATGCTAAATGATTTTTTATATTTCCCAGAACGTCTTCCACACAGAACTCTGAGACATTGTTCCCCTTTTAAATCCTCTTTTAAAATTTGTAATCAAAAACTCCTCCTACTTCCTCACATATCTTCCACATAGCCTGCTTTGAAGGAGATAGAGAATAAATACTGCTATTGTACTTACCCATAGTCTCCACTTCTGTTTTTGCATTAGCCATCCTAACTTATATGATTAACATTTAAAATTAAACTGATATTTTAGCTGTGTGGCTTTTCAGTATTTAGGGATTATTTTAATCATTTATTTTCTTAATTGTCAACAATCCCTCCGCAGGTTTCGAACACAGATCAAATAATACAGCCATGGTCCCTCCAATGACATCATTGTGTCACTGCTATTTCCCTGTTAATTAAAAATATGGACCATGGTTTAAAAATGATTGCCTTTCCATTTTCTACAGGCCATAGTTGCAGGATCCAAGATTCATCTTCTGTCCCATGCAAGAAAAGAAAAATCTTCAATTTGCATAAACTGATATTTGGTACCTGGATATGTAGGAAACATTTCATCTATAACAAAATTCATTTTCACATTCAATTTTATTGGGGAAGTAATAGTCAGCATTAAAGAAGCCAAAAGCGGAACGTTTTGCTAATACACAAAAAAGAATAAATTGAAGTGTTTGGCCAGTGATAATGTAGGTTCTTTTAGTGTATAACTAGTACTACCAGCTATATTGCTTCCTGAATTGTGGCAGGGCTAGAAAATATGATTAGGAGCTTCTTTTAATTTTCTAAATGAGTTAATTACATATCTTCAATAAAAATATTTGAAATGCTTGTACAATTGGATTTGTGCTGGAGAAAAGCAACTTCATTCTTCTATTTAATAGATTCTTTGTTACATAAGGAAGCAAGCAGTTGTTTCTTTTGTCCTTTCTCCTCCCTCAGATGACCATACCAGAGTGAAGCTCTCTTTTATCACATCAGATAAAGACTCTGATTACATCAATGCAAATTTTATCAAGGTACAAAGAACAAGCATTTGAGATTCTGTTCCCATTAGCACAAGATTTTAATATATTGTTATTTTGTGATTGCATTTATATTATATTTTTTTCTAGGCAGTATGGATTCATGCATTTTATTGTTGTGACAATCCTGTTAATCTTATTAGGCTGAGATCATAAACATCATGGCTGAGTAGAGATGTTCTCTTTAATCTCCAGTGGACATAGTAATGTATTGACAGTAATGTATTGACTGTCAGCTGAAGCCATCCTGTAGCTTTTCTGTTTTAAAATGCTAATAATACACAGGGATAAGTGTTCTCCTTCTAGCTAACCAAGACTAGAATACAAAAAATCCCATTCAGTCAATGACTGCCTCAAGTTACTGCAATTTCTGGAACAAAAAAAGGAAACTATGCTCCGCCCACTTCATGCAAAAGAAGAATTAAATAAATTGCTAAGCACCTCTATTAGCAGCCATATTCCCAAAACCTATTGTTTGTATTTTTTTGGATTCTTAGCAAAATAAATAAAATCTGAATGGTTGTTATAAAGTGGTATTAGTAAAACCCTACTGCCCCCATTCTTTTGCTTCATTTAAAAGTGCTAATGTGAAAATTAGCCTGTTGGAAAATTTGCTTGACTTAGTAACTGCAATCAAGTTATAATTGCTGCTGTAGCTTGAATAGAGAAGATGTGGAAGTATAATCTGAAGTGGAAAGTTTGGAGAGAACACAATTTCTGCATCCAAGTCCTAACGTTTTCTAAATTTTAGATTGTTTGGATTATTCTGGCTTCTGCTTTATAGCACAGCTTTTCCTCATTAGATATAATGTCTGGTTGAAAGGTTGGACCAGAGCCTCTGTCACACACCCATCTGAGGATGATGAAAGCAGTAACAGAACTGAAGCCATTACCGTGATGGTGATGATTGTTATTAAAGTGGTACCACTTGAAAAATACTTGTACAGCTTATTTTTTCATTTAATCCAATTTCCTATTTTAAATGTTTTTCAAAAAGTTAGTGTGGCAGCTCATTTTAAAACGTAATAATGTTGTAAAATTGTAAAGTGGATTAGATTTGAATGTTTTTAATGCCTTTATGTAAGTTTTGTTATGTTTATTTCCTTTTTAGGGTGTATATGAGCCAAGAACCTACATTGCTACCCAGGGTCCACTTTCCACAACTGTTGTAGATTTCTGGAGGATGATTTGGGAATATAAAATCTTGGTAAGAAGTAGATCAATGCTATTTGTTAATTGTTTGTTCAATTTTAAAATAACATTTGTCTGGATCTGTATCCAGTTTTATCAGATTATCTGTATCACGCCTCACATAATAAATAATTAAGGTATTTTTTTTTTTTTTTAAATTACATTTATATGCCGCCCTTCTCCGAAGACTCAGGGCGGCTTACAATTTTTGGAGCACAATCCAATGTGCTCAGCAATAGCCTTCATTCCATTGTATATGCCTGCTTATTACTAAACGGCATTTTTACAAGGTCAGCTAATTGCCCCCAACAATCTTGGGTCCTCAATTTACCTACCCTGAGAGGATGGAAGGCTGAGTCAACCTTGAGCCTGGTGGGATTCGAGCCTACAGTAGTTGTAGACAGCTGGATCTTAAGAGCAGGCATTTACAGCCTGAGCCACCAAAGCTCTTAAGTTTTTAAAACTCCTTCAAAGGTGAGGCTTTGCATTTGCATTCAGAAAGCAAGGGATGATGTGAAAGTGGATTACCATTCTGTGGTTGTCACTATTGGCCTAATTCAGCATGACCTCCTTGTAATGAAATAATGGTATCCACAGAAGACATTAAACCAATTTAACAGCAGAGTCTAATATCTGTCTGCAAAATCATTTCATATCTGAACCTGAGAAAAGCTCCAGCCACCAATCTGGTAGTAATCACTGCCTGGTAATATTGGCTGCCTGTGTTCCAATTATTTGTATTATAGCTTGGCTACCATGAATATTTCATGTCTTAATTGCATTCATGGATAGACGTGGCAGAGGAGTGAATCTTTATATTCTTGGAATGTTTACATTCTGCAGTTATTCTTCTTCCAGGCTGTAAGATTTATTGACAATATATAACGGATGATTGTCAGCAATGAAAGGAGGCTGGAATCAACAACCTAAAATGATTTGCAGTAAAATTGTGGAGTTAAAATACTTCAGCTCTAAATTCTTCAAAATCTCCAAACTAAAAAAAAAATGATAAGTGATTTATGGAAACTAAGTAAATGTGTTGATCTTTTTATTTTATTTTCAAATATATGCAAAGTTAAGGACTCCTTTTCTGTATTTATATATAGCTGCCTATTTATATATCTACTGCCTATTTTCTTCAAAGGATAGTTGAGTACAATGGCAGCTTTTGAACTACAGCATTGGAAATAATGTTTTGTGCTTCTTTTGCTATAAATTGAATAGTATGCTGTTTTCAATTGCATCTTAAAATGATCTTGTTTGGAACTCTTAAACAACAGCATGATTGTGTACGTGCCAGTTTCTCAATAGCATTCAGATACTTATTTTTAATCTCTCCAGATCATTGTCATGGCTTGCATGGAATTTGAAATGGGAAAGGTAGGTATTGTGTCAAAAGGTAACATACTACAGAGTGGAAAATTTTGGTTCAGTAATGTTTGTACATTTCTGAGCTGGCCCCCTCTCCCAAAACTCATCCCACATGACATTTCTTACATTCAGTCCCTATAATGACTGCAGAGTATGTACTGCATTTCCACAACTGACACTATCTTTGTGTAGATGAAGCTAACCCTGAATCTTTTACAATCACATTTATTGCATGATCCATCTGAAAACTTTCCTCACGTCTGTTCAGCACACAGCACAGGTTTTCTTTTGAGAGAATAAAAGAGAAAGTACAATAAAATCTGCCAAGACTACAGCTGTAGATACAACCTTATCCTGCAATAGGCATTCCCAATGCCTTTTCACTTCACCTCTAAACCAGGGGTCTCCAACCTTGGCAACTTTAAGACGTGTGGACTTCAACCCCCAGAATTCCTCAGCCAGCTTTGCAGTCTTAAAGTTGCCAAGGTTGGAGACCCCTGCTCTAAACAGCAACATAAGGTAGATCTGTTTTGCCTGAAAAAAATAAAAATAAATTGTGAACTTAGGAATATCAGAGAACAGATGGATAGAGTCTCCTCTTTATCTTCCTAACAGAAAAAATGTGAACGTTACTGGGTTGATGTGGATGAATCCCCACTGCAATTAGGCCCTTTCTTAATTAGCTGTGTAAGTATGTTGTTTTCTGTTGGAATTCAGACATGAATTCTTTTTTGTGGAAATAAATGCCATTGAAATAGCTTCTTGGTTTGTTTCCCATCAGGAGGCAGAAGAAAAAAGGAAGGACTATGTGATTCGCAAGTTGAAAGTGAAAGTGAATGACAATGTAAGTGTGGGATGCTTCAGGAAATATGCTGACTTTCTGGGAGACTGACTACCCTGGGAAAGTATAAAGCACCATTTTCTCTGATATATATATATATATCTGTGAACATTTTGTGATTCCTGTACAGCATTCACTTTAGAAGGTGTGCTTTAAGGATAAGAAAAACCAATAACATTCAAACACAAACTATGCATGCCATGTACCTGCAGAAAGGTGATGGATTTTTTTCCCTGGTGGATAAGAAGGGTTTAAGCAATCCTATAGAGGTGAACATTAATATTTCTTTTACCCTATAAGTTCAGTTTGCATTCTGCCTCAAGGGTTAGGATAAGTTCATTTGGAAACACCTGAGTTAAACTAATTCCTACAAGATCCTTGTTTTGGGTGTCTTTTCTAGGAAATCAGAAGCGTCTACCATTTTCATTATAAAAATTGGCCAGACCATGATGTTCCATCTTCAGTCAACTCTATTTTTCAGTTCATAAATGAGATGCATTGCTATCAAGCACACCATGATGTACCTATCTGTGTACACTGCAGGTAAAATTGCTTGAAAGTAGAAACCATTTTTAACTTCAAGAGAGCAGAATTGTTTTATAATTCTTTTTGAATATGAATATACATACATACATGGTAAAAGAAGGAAGAAATGACTATTAACTATTAGAGACAATTCAGGGGTGTGTTGTGGGTTGTTTTGGTTTTTTTGGAATGCTGATGTGTCTTTTAAATTAAGCTCCGCAAATTGATTAAAAGTACTCAACCATGGGAGTAATAGAGACCCAACATCCTATCACTCAGAGAGAAGTTATTACGTGTTGTACCAATTTAAATTCCATAGGAGTTTATTATGTGCAACTGCATGTTTGCAGTGTGATTTCCATACTTTCCTTCCTCTGAAGCATCAGGCACTATTGTTGCTGGAGCTTATTGGATCACTAGGGTCCAATAAAAAATAATTAACTTGAATAATAAATTCAAATGCAAAGTAGTATCAATTTTCCCAAGCTGAAATGCCATCTTTGCTATAGTCGTGGATGTTTGGCAGATTTATGTGATACTTTGCCTTTATAATGCCCAAGTTGAACTACATAGAAAGGTTTTGATGATAAAATATAAGAACTAAATTTCAGTAGAGATATTTGGCTATTTTCAATCAAATGGTAGTTCTGAAGATACAGTAAAAGATTTCAGAGAAGTCTGAATATTAATTGAACAACCTACATTGAGAATAAATTATTGTTCATCATTCATTTAGCAATTTGTCATGTCTTTCAGTGCGGGCTGTGGACGAACAGGAGTGATATGCGCCATTGATTATACTTGGACCTTGCTAAGAGACAATGTGAGTGCTTCCATACTGTCTATTCATGGTAGGAATTACCTAAAGTTATAATTTAATGTTCATGCTATTTGCTATGTGATTGCTATTCCGGAAGAAATTGATTTTTTTCAGCAAATTGACATATAGTTGTGACAGGAATGATGACATCAGTGAGTCTTTCCATAACATGCAGTGCAAGTTCTTTAATGCAGGGGCCTCCAACCTTGGCAACTTTAAGACTTGCTAGGCAGCATGACTGGCTGGGGAATTCTGGGAGTTGAAGTCTGCAAGTCTTAAATACTTAATGAGTATTCAATAGACAGATTGCATAGCTGGGCCTTTCAAATGAGCAATGCCTTCTCTGGTTTTTTCCCTCTGAAGATTCTACCAATGAACTTCAGCATTTTTAATATGATTCAGGAAATGCGCACGCAGAGACCTTTGGTGGTACAAACTCAGGTATGTTCAGACAATTTGGTTTCTTTCTTTATTACAATGCCAAGCATTAGTAATATTTCAGTTAATTGTATGTTATAAAATACTTTACACCATTTTCCATTAAAAGCACTCAAAGAAGCGAAGAAGCTTATTTGTCTGTAAAGACATTGCTGTGCTATAAGAAAATCTTGTGCGTGACAGTAATGATATTTTTTTAATACTAGGGGCTTCTTGGGGCTACTTCAAAGAAGCAGGTGTTGATGCTTTCAGGAAAAGGGAGAGAAAAGTACAAGTTATCTAAATGCTCTTTGATAATGTGCGCTGAAGACATTTGCCAAACTGGTTGCTTGAAGAGCATATACTCCTTCAAATGCAAATCATTTCTCAGAATGATATGCCACCATTGATTGAATTTATGTTCTCATCCTCATTCTCTGCTCAGTTTTACTAGTAAATAAGCCACTGGCCCGGAAATAAAGCAGAACTGCAATTTCCTCTTCTGTCTTGCCAAATCCAAATACAACACCCAATCATAGGAGCTTGTTAAAGGGATTCCCCAAACTTCAGTTTGGGAAGTATAATCAGTGCCCCTAAGATCAGATGCTAGAACTCATAAAGGAATCTGAACTTACTTATATTAGATAGCCTAGACTTGAGATGTAGAGAAATGAATAAGCAGTTGTGATGTATTTCCACGTGACTCGTGGCTGATATTTTTCAGGGTCAGTATAAGTTGGTCTATGATGCAGTGATTGAACTCTTTAAAAGGCAGATTGAAGCATTCTCCAGTCATTCTGATCCTGTTGTTATAGAGGTAAGCCTTCCTGATGGCTCTAATTGCAAAGAAAGAAAGTTAATGTGACTGTTTTTCCAAAACAATACTGCAAAGTCCTTATCTATATTTCAAGCTCAATATATCACATGCACTCAGGCCTGTATTCTTCCTATTCCTCTTTGTAGCTACTTTTGGTCTAAAATGTGATAACAATCTAAGATAAAATGAAATTTCATAGCTCTATTCATTGCCATCCCAAAGTGAGCTTAATAAAGCACCAAATTTTATTTAAGACAAAGAAGTGGCTGTCAAGCATTACATTAAAATAGGAAATAGATGAGCATCTGGAATTTCCCCTAGATAAGAAAAGCCCTCTCCAGTTACCTTTTTTTAATTATTCATATTTATATGCCGCCCTTCTCCGGAGACTCAGGGTGGCTTAAAATTTTTTGGAGCGCAACCCAAGGTGCTCAGCAATAGCCTTCATTCCTTTGTATATGCCTGCTTATTACTAAGCGGCATTTTTACAAAGTCAGCTTATTGTCCCCAACAATCTTGGGTCCTCAATTTACCTACCCCAAGAGGATGGAAGGCTGAGTCAACCTTGAGCCTGGTGGGATTCGAGCCTGCACTAATTGCAGGCAGCTGGAACTTAAGTGCTAGGCATTTGACAGCCTGCACCACCAAGGCTCTTACTTAAAACTTAATTACTTCAGCTTGGAGGTAGATTGACTGACACCTTTTCCCTTCTCTCTTGGATTTCAATCCTGCCATTTGTGCCATTTTGATTTTCCTAACTGGTCAAATTCCCCTTTTAGTTTGTTTCCTGGTTTTCTTCATAAAGTATTATATTGTTATTATAGTGGTGAGTAACAGTCTTTAATTAGCAATATGAGTTTTAGACAATGAGTTACAGTAATTAAATTTGTTGGAGAGTTATGTTAGCCCATGATAATCCAAATTCATTGGATTGTATGTGAGTGTATCAAATTATCATTTGTTTTATTGCTCTGGAACAAAAAAAATTATATGCTCTGTTTTTAGGTAATATCTTCACATACTACAGTAGCAGGCATGGTCCTAAGATGGTAGTGGATATTCTTTTTAGCATAAAGGTCATGTTTTATACTTTTATTCTAATATCAATCTTGCAATTTTGATGGAGGGCTTCTGGGACTGAAAATGTCTTTATTAGCTAGCAGAAGGAGATATAAGCAGCAACTCTCCTTTGCTTGATAGAGAAATCTTAATAATGTAATATGTGATAACTGTTTTTGTTTGGGCTGTGACTAAGAAGTGAGTCTTGACTCATAACCTGAACTTTTTTATCTTTTGCAGACTGGAATAAACCATTCTGTAGCCAATATACCTCAGGATCCAGATAGAGAAAAGTCTTGTATAAAACAATCAGACAGGTAAAAATAAATAATTTTCTTTAATGCAGAACAAAATCTGGTTAGAATTGGAGAATTTAGTACTAAAAAGGTTTACCTGAAGTCAGTTTCATTGAATTCATTGGAACTTCTACACTGTAAATCTCATGAGTTTCAGTAGAGTTCTCTCATAGTTCTCTTCAGTTCTCTTTCATTAACATAGTCATTTCTGTTTGTACTAGTATGTTTGCATTTATAACTATTTTTTAACTACAGAGTAAATAAACTGATTCTGGCCCAATCATCCACCACTATGTAATGTTTCCTTAGAAAAATGGCTAAACAGCATGCACATCAGTGGCTATTAGCTGTGGTTACTAGATGAAATCTTAAGAATATTGATCTATTTGGGCATTTCAAGGTTGCCACTGTTTTCAGTCCTCAGTTCCTCAAGAGCAGATTAGTAATATGCTGAGAACCACATTCTTGTGGCTTAACCTCTAGGACTAGGGGAAGAGAAAGTAGCCAGGAGTCAGTATGAAGAAGGAGTTCCTACCAATTAGAGAATGGACCACACATAAACTTCTCAGAATTAGTGCTTCAAGTGGAAAGTCCAATTTCATTCAGATATGCTCAGCCAGCAGTAAATCCACTTGATATCCATTGGAATCATGAGATCAGACATAACAACAACTAATTCTGAAAATAAAAGGTGGAAATACTCTAAGACTTGCTGAATGGACTTGTTTAAGCAATAAGATAGGCAAGATTTTAAATTAGTTGTATTTTGTTCTGGATTTTCTTATGGGGAGGTATCACTTGGGGGAACTTGCACTCTGAAAGAAGGATCTTATTGTAAAAGAATCCAGAAGAAAAAAGAAATGGAATCAAGGCAAATCGAGGACAAAAAAGTTAATGTTATTTGAATGCAATTCAAATGTATATTTAATGAAAACTAAATATAATTAATACAATTGCTCACCATGCATTTAATTTCCTTTTTCCATATTAAAAACTAAAGATTGGCATTTGGCAGCCTTAAATTGGAAAGAAGTAAGTATTCTAGTAGAAAAATGCTGGAAGTGTATTAAAGTGGCAGCAACATTGACAGATGTTCAGAATATGTAATAAAACTTTTCCTTCACCTTGCCCATTTTGGAAAATCTTGAATTACATAATCTCTCTTGCAGTTCTGCACAAGAGCATCAGGAGAAATCTCGGTGTCCCGATTGTGCTACACAAAGCTTAAACACTCTTGACCGAAACAGAGATGGTGCTTCTTTCGTCAGGCCAGCATTTTCTGTTGGAGCATTGAACCCTACTGCTGGCAGAACCACAGGATGGGATTCTTGGTTGGCAAAACAGCCACTCCACAAACATCGCAGTTTGGACTTCAGTTATTGTTTTTCGACTGATCCACTTCTCACTGTGAAAACGGATGATAAAACTGGGATTGGCTTAGATACCAAAGTGCACCCTACCCAGACTAAATCTACTCCTTTTCAACCAGTTTCACAGAAAACACTGCAGCCATTGACAAAAATGGATTCAGAATCTGGCCAGTGTGGAGGCTTTCAACTTGATTCAAACCTTTCAAACAAGCTGACAAACAATGCCCGGCACTACAAGCTCAAGGATTTGTGCCACCAGCACTGTATATGGTCATCAGAAGACCCCTACTTTTCTTCTCTCTCATCAGAAGAACCATGCTCCCCAGCACATCTCGAGTCTGCTTTCAGTCCTCTTAGAACAGTTCCTTCATCTTCTGCTCTGGCCTTTGCAGACCAGTCTTTGGAGAGCTCAGAGACCAGCTACTCATTGCTCAACCCTCCAGCTCAGGATTCTAGTCCTTTGGATGCAGTCTGCCACAGTAAGTTTATGCAAGGTTGCAGCATTATTTCATTTCTGCCATGTATATGCTGCTCAATTCCAAGAAACTCTGAGCATCTTATAAATTAAAAAAAAATACAAAAGAATAAAAGTAACTGAACCCCTAAAGAAATAGCATATTTCCTAACCATAAATATACCAAGGGAAATAGTCTTAGCAGCAGCAGTAATTGTTTGCCACAGGAAAAGAACTCATTGTAGCATCAATTTCCAAAGGCTGTTTAGAACAGTTTTGACAGTTTTCCTGAATGCTGACTTATTTTTTTATTTATTTAGTCAATCGCTTAGAAGATAATAAGTATAAGGATAAACATAGTTGTGAATACATGAAATGCATACATATAAGAAAAATAAAAGGAACAATAGGACAGGGACGGTAGGCACGTTGGTGCGCTTATGCATGCCCCCTACAGACCTCTTAGGAAAGGGGTGAGGTCAATAGTAGACAGTCTAAGGTTAAAGTTTTTGGGGTTTGGGGAAGAAACCACAGAGTCAGGTAGAGTTCAGATGAAGCACTGCTTCAAAGGAGGGACAGATACAGAATAGACACATCCGCATGGTTCTCAGGGATTTCAGAGGATGCTGATAGTTGATAACCCTCCCTATTGGGTCTTACTGGATTTTAACTTTTATTTCTGGTCTGTCTTTTACCGTTGTTTTTGGTGGGTTGAGCTATAGGTTTTTTTTTTTTGCATGAAGACTGATGCAAAGAATGAGTTAAGCAGTTCTGCTTTCTCTCTGTTGCCTGCTACTTCTTTGCCATCTTCTCTCTTTAGTGGACAGACTGTTTCCTTGATTTTTTTCTTGTTATTTATATGTCGGAAGAAACTTTTTAAAAATTATCTTTGACTTTTGTTGCAAGTCTTTTTTCGTTCTGAGCCTTTGCTATCCTGACTTCGTCTTTGCAGATTCTGGCTGTCTGCTGATATTCTGCCTTAGTTGTATGTCCTTCTTTCCATTTTTTGTACTTGTCCTTTTTTTCTTTCAATTTGCCAGAGAGATCTTTGTGCAGCCATGCTGGTTTCTTCTTGGATTTCTTGTTTTTCTTTCTCAGTGGTATTGTGCTTGTCTGGGCTTCTATGATCATACTTTTTAGAGTTTCCCAAGATTCTTGAGTTGTTTTCCTCTTTAGGATTTTCATCCATGGAATCTTTCCCAAGTTCTCTCTGAGTTTATTGAAATCAGCTCTTTTAAAATCCAAGACTCTGGTGTCATTATGTTCTGTTGCTTGTGTTTGTGTTATGTTGAATTCTAGTATGACATGGTCACTTTCACCCAAGGTTCCTGCAATTTCAACTCCCTCTATCACTTCTTCTCTGTTTGTAAGAATTAAGTCCAGTATGGCTGTCCCTCTAGTTTCACCCTCTACCTTTTGGACAACAAAGTTGTCAGCTAGGTTGGTTAGGAACTTATTTGATTTCTCACTTGGTGCAGAATTAATTTTCCAATTGATATTTATTTATAATTGGACTTCAGGATAATTGAAGTCTCCCATTACTATTGTTGTGTGTTTCCTGCATATGTTTGTTAGTTGGCTGGCAAAAGGACATCTATTTTTTCTGCCTGATTGGGTGGCCTATAATATACACCTATGGCCATGTCATTCTTTTTTCTTTTATATTGACCCATATGCATTCTAAGTTTTCATCTTTGGTTTCATGCATTTCTGTAGCAATATAGTGGTCCTTTACATACAGTGCAACTCCACCGCCTCTTTTGTGGGGTCTGGTTTTTTTTAACAGTTTGTGTCCTTCTACCAGTATGTTCCAGTCATGGGTTTCATCCCACCAAGCTTCTGTTATTCTAACTATATCATATTTACCTTCATGTATTCGTAGTTCGAGTTCACTCTGTTTGTTCCCCAGACTTTGTGCATTTGTACATAAACACTTGAGATCTTTATGTGTGACACTGTTTACTGTCTACATAACCTGTGTTGTGCCTGCCTGCCCCTACTTTCTTGCCACCTGTTTCATTAATGCACATGGTATGGCACTCACTATTAAATGCTTGGTTTTGGTTGGCATCAAGGTTGATAATCTTACCTGCACAAACATCTATTTTGCATGCACTGGTATCCTTATTAGTTTTAGGTTGCTGGGGACAGAAATGTTCTGAATCCATTAATTCTCTGTCCCCACTCTTCAGTTTAAATGTTTATCCAGGAAATCTGTGAATTTAATGCCAAGTAACTCAGTCCCTTTCTTTGATGGATGCAAACCATCTCTTTTGTACAGTTTTTCATTGGACCAGCTGCAGACATCATGACTAATAAAACCAAAGCCTTCCTTTTTACACCACTCCTTTAGCCACACATTAAACTCTGCTACAAGCAGCCCTTTCCCTTTTTGTTCTTGTATACTGGTAGAACCTCTGAAAAGATAAGCCTACAGCCCAAGTTCATACCCCAAGTTCTGGAAGTCTTTCTGAACAGAAAGTACATCCTTCTGGGACAGATCATTTGTACCAAGATATATAATAGCATCAACATCACAGTCCTTGCTGGCATTCTTGACTATCTTAAGAATACGCTTCCTGTCTCTGCTGGCAGTAGCACCTGGTAGACACCTGGCCTCTTTCAAAATCTCAGTATCCTTTCCTAAATTTATATCCCATACAATTGAGTCCCCAACCAGAAGCTGGCTTCTCTTTTTGTATGCCTTGCTCTTCTTGTGTGACTGGTGTGTAATACCTGATTCACACTTTCTCCTTTCCAAAGTAAGTTCTTCTTCTAGGACCATGATCCCTGGCTTACTTGAGTTATCGTTATCACAACTACCTTGACCTGTCACTTTAGTGTCCCTATTAAGGTCAGCAAGGGCACTGTATCTGTTATGCTGAGACACAGCAAAAGCTTTGCATTTATGGTCCACAGCTCTCACCCTACCAGATCCCACAGTTGTCCATACTGCCCTTTTCCTGTAGGATCTTTGTGGTAGTGGGGGCTGGTAGCAGGGCAGCCCAGTAGATGGCTGGATTGGGCACCTAATTTATGCTTAGAGAGCACAGATTAGAGATTCTAGATAGGTAATCTGTCCATGTAGACTGGTAATTTTTTTACAAAGAGGACAGTATCCAAGTTTGAAAAGAGTACTGCGAAAGACAGCTGTAAAACAAGTATTACACTGAACTAAGCTGGTCATTTTGAAATAAAATAAAATCACAATCTCAAGCGCACTTACCCTTAATGTGTTATTGGTATTCTTGGTTTATAATTATATAAACCAATGTTAAACCAATTTTATTATATACAATTATATAAACCTAACGGCGCATGGGCCACTATCTTTCTCCTTTCTACTCACTCTCTGCTTCCTTCACAAACAGCCAGCAGTTCCTCCCACAACCTCTGGGAATTTGAAATGCAATGGAAGCAATTCAAACTGCCTCTCTCCTTTCTACTCACCCTCTGCTTCCTTCACAAGCAGCCAGCAGCTCCTCCCACAACCTCTGGGAATTTGAAATGCAAATAGATATGAGATATGGTGTACAGATTGGTTGTATAAAATGAGGAGGCTTTGATATTGTATAGTTGGTAAGCCTGTTCTTTCCTAATATATCTTTTATTTTTGAATTCTGAATGTGATACAGAAAATGCTTAGGTTCCAGAGTTTACATGATAGTCAAGAGATATTAGAGCATTAGCACTTAGACTTATACCGCTTCACAGCGGTTTACAGCCCACTCTAAGTGGTTTACAGTTTCAGCATATTGTCCTCAATAATCTGGGTCCTCATTTTACCGACCTCGGAAGGATGGAAGGCTGAGTCAACCTTGAGCCAGTGAGATTCGAACAGCTAAACTACTGGCAGCCGACAGTCAGCAAATGTAGCCTGTAGTATTGCAGTCTAACCACTGCACCACCATGCAGTGGTTAGAATGCAGTTAGAGGACACAATATTCAAACTCCTGTTTTAAAATTAATTTTGATAAGCATAAATATTACAAATCTCAGCGGAAAACTAATAGTTTTTCTTTAGGGAAAATCTTTTTCTTCAATGTATATATTGGCAATTTGTAAAGCATCATTTGTAATAAGGCTGAGCACAATGAGCAAAATCATACATACTGTACGTACATATTTTATTATTGCCTTAGACCAAATTCACACATGCATAAAATATAACCATAAAAAACATATGATGGAACTTGGGTACATACATTAATCCAATCCCATCATAATACGATTAGTTCAAAATATTGTTTTGTGCAACTGCTTATGTCAATTTTTGGGTCCCATTAATAATAACCCACACACACACAAGAGATATAAAATTCATCAGGGTGACCTGGCACATTTGCTGCTAGAAACTTGTAATAGCCTTAGCAGAATATCAAGACTAAAACCTGCAATGTAAGAGCACACATTCTGTCAAGTTGATCTCCTACCCCACCCGCAATTTGGAAAGTTCTGACTAGTATCAGTAATGAATTGATTTTATTTGTACAGCTGTTATGCCATAGCCAATTAATACATTAGAAAATAATTAAAGGAATAAGGTAAAGGGAGAAATAAAAAAGAGCAAGTACTCCATTAAAAAAAAGACAATAACAAGCACAAAACATACTTTCTCATGGCCTAAGTTACAGAAGCCAACCCAGACAAATTTCTGTTGACATTTGGCTGCAGACCAGGCAAAACTGGTTGAAGACTATTATTTTTTCCTTTGAGGGATGTCAACAGGAAACTGAGTTGTAACGAAGAGGCCATTGAGGCTTGTTCTGCAAAAGAGAGTGCAGAATTTTTCCCCCAGGGTTCTGCAGAAATAAAACAGTGAAGCAAAGAATTGAAATCCTTCATCACAATCTGCTCCTGATGGCAAAAAGCAGGTGATATAGATACAGAAGCAAGAAATGATCCTATAATCCTTATGTATGAAAAAAAGTTCTGAGGTGGAAAGAACTGGAATAATTTTTCAGCAGATATCTATTTGGAACACAGTGTAGGTAGCTCTTCCATCTGAATTTTTAATACCCAGAACTTAGTGAGTTGAGATAAATTATTCCAGGAGAACTGGCTAATGATAATCAGTAATAAAAATGGAAAAATCATATTCAATTTCTCCCTTGATTAATATTTAAGAAGCATGCAAATACAGGGCAAATTAAAGTCTGCAAATTTTTCTGTTTCAAACGATTAGCTCTACTGCCATCTAGTGGTCACAAAGGTATATTAAAATGCACAGGTTAACTGCTTTTATATTTTGGTAGCATGTGCCTAACATTTTCATATTAGAAATTCAGTTCAGAGGTGATATTCAGTAGGTTCTGACCAGTTCTGGAGAACTGGTAGTGGAAATTTTGAGTAGTTTGGAGAATCGGCAAATACCACCTCTGACTGGAGATTTTACAGTATCCTTCCCCTGCCACACCCACCAAGCCCCCGAACTGGTAGTAAAAAAATATGAATCCCACCATTGATTCAGATGTTTGAAAATGTGAACAGACTCCAATAAGTGTTTGTCATTTTAGACAAACTGTTCAAAGTAAAAGCAGATATAGAGTGCTAGCTAGTAGCTTACTGATACTAGGTATTTCCTAAATATAGATTTACCTATTGAATGAAATCAGATGATAATCATATTAACCGAATGTGCCTCAGAAATAGCAGCAATGAAAAGCAGTACAAAATGGAAGCAAGGGAGGAACTGCAGCTCAAGGAGGGATGCATGGTTTCTGTCCAGAAAGCTCAGTGTTCTGGCATGTCTAGTTTGAAAGAATACAAGGGCAGAGAGCCCTTTTCTTAAGATCCAGGGTCAGTCAGAAGAGAACACTGATTTAGAACAGCATAGTGCCATATCTTTTTAATAATCAAACTTCTATAAACACGAACAGCTACAATACATGACTCTCTTGTGAAGATTAACCATGGAGGACCAGCCCACTAGATAGAATTTGGTATTTGGTTTTATTAAATCAGTACTGAAATCAATTACTTTTGTAAAATAGGACTATCAGATTTGTTCTAGAAAAATCTAGAAAACCACTAGACTCTAAAGCAGGGGTGGGCAAACTTTTTGACTCGAAGGCCACAATGGGTTCTTAAACTGGACCGGAGGGCCGGAACAAAAGCATGGATGGAGTGTTTGTGTGAACTAATATAAATTCAAAGTTAGATTACTTCACGTAGCCTTCTGGGAGAGCAAGAGAACCCTCCGCTCTTTCGGCTCCACGGGCCGGATAGAACAGCCGAACGGGCCGGATCTGGCCCCCGGGCCGTAGTTTGCCCACGGCTGCTCTAAAGGAAAGCGAGAACTTTGAATTTTCAGTGTTTTTTTTAAAACACCATCTAGTGATCATTTGGATACTGCAGGCCAGATATGGCAGAACTTACTAAAAAGGAGGTGCTCTAATCTTCAGGTTTTTTTTTTAAACTGCAGGTTCTCCCCAGCATGATGAAGATACTCCTCCTCCCCTGCCTGAGAGAACCCCTGAATCTTTTATTGTACTTGGAGAAGAGAATGAGTTCCAGCAATTGGGTAACACAGCGTAGGCCCTTGGGGCTGTTTTTTATTGCTTGGAAACTTCTGCTATCTATAAAGTTATTTTAAAAAATCAGTCAGTTTTAATTCCTTGTTTTTATTATTTACAGATAAACCTTTGTTAGCAGTTTCAGATGATCAGCTATCATCTAAAAACAACAAATCAAAAATCTCTATGGAATGGAACAGCGTGTCTCAGCTGAGATTTTCTGATGACTCAGTAAGACTGAGACCCAATAAGGTAACTGGTTTAAACATATTCTGCAGCATTGTTCTAACAAACGCCTGACTTCAGTCGAATAAAGGCTACCTTCTTGATAAACTAGACTGCTATACAGAGGTGGTGTTCAGCAGGTTCTGACCAGTTCTGGAGAACCAGAAGTAGCGGAAATTTTGAGTAGTTCAGAGAACTGGCAAATACCACCTCTGGGTGGAGATTTTACAGTAGCCTTCCCCTGCCACGCCTACCAAGCCACACCCACAGAACTGGTAGTAAAAAAATGTGAATCCCACCACTGCTGCTATAGATATACAGATATCTGAATTCCAGGGGTTGAGACAAAAAGCAGGTTATATTCCCAATGAGTGAAGCAAGGGGTAGCAGGAATCTAGACCTGATGAGCAATTTCCAGAAATCATTCCAGCAGTTGCTCTTTCATATTTTCTGTCCCAAACGGTCTGGGATCTGAACTTCTGGAACTAGAATTAGAGTAGAAGTTTGAAGGGGTGACTTTTTAGTGTTATCAGATTGAATTGCACTGAATATGATTGCTTTAAATGTTTCTGTCCTTATCTGCCCATCACCTGCTCATGTGTAAGGCACTGCATTGGGAAACACCAAAATACTCAATAAAAATTAAATACAGTCCTACCAAGATGGGGTAAGATTAAGCATTGTCTCTTTTTGTTCATTTCCAGAGTGGAAAGCTACAGCGGCCTAGATCAGGTACCTCTTCTCCTAATATTTTAATTAATATGTACAACCATTGTTCTTACTTGCTTTATAATGACTCGAAGTACATTTTAGTTTTACTCAAGCTACCCTTTATACCAATGTGTTACTTTATTGTAAACTACATAGTGAAGGTTTTTGTTACAGGTTACTACACAATATGCTAATCAGGTACATACATTGTTAGTTTTTGGTATAAAACAATATCTCAGGGCATGTTTCATTGCATTAAAACACGCTCTGACTCTGCAGAATGTGTGAGTCCAGCCATATCATGTATAGGATTTTTAAATGTATGACTGGAATCTTGTTAAACGGTTGTGATTAATGCTGTTGATAGAACCACAAAGGAACCACTGCAGAGCCTTAGGATTGTTAAATGTGAACTAGTTTAAATACATTCTTTTTGTATCATTACAGAGTTTCAGTGGAACCGACCTTCTTCACCCCCTACCCCTCCACTTCCAGAGAGAACTCCTGAATCATTTCTTCTTGCAGATGAGGAGTGTAAGTCCCACAGATTTTTGTCATCTTGTAATAGTTTTAGATATGTAGGGCTTTTACTTAAAATGTCCTCAGTTTAGAAGAAAGGAGAAATTAAAGCAATTTTGATAAGATCCAGTTGATAGAAAGAGGTCAGTTGGTAGAAGGAATTTACAACTGCAGATGGTAAAGAGAACTGAGTAGCTGCTTACAAAAATGATACCCAGATCCAGTTCTTTCTAGCTATTTTTTGCATTGTGTTCTTCCAATATTATTAGGTAAAGTACTAAATGAATAGAAGCTTTTAGGGTTCTTCAGATATGTTGGACTGTGGCCTAGTGTTTGCTTAAGAAAGTTAGCTGACGTCCATTTTACTTCATTCTTGTGTAAAATATATACTGACTCCAAAGCCTGGTAACATGCAGTGTGACTTCAGCTATAAAATCTTAGTTTTAAATATTGGAATTGATTAATGTGCAAATTGGTTTTTCCATTCCAATGAAACCATCCACATGTATGATCATGTACTGAAATCTCAATGTGATTCTAGCAATATAGAAAAGCAATTCAGAGCTTTTTTTTGTACTTGTGGCAAAGCAGCTGCTACGGTACATATTCGATTACAGTTTGGTAGACTTTTTTACATTTGTCTCTTAGGGTGCTTTCCGTCCTAACCTACTTTTAAAAATACATCTATTAATGCCTCTGCTGAGAGATGGATTTAAGTTTTTTTTTAATTTTTCACAAACAAATTGGCTGTATTCCTGTAATTTTAGGTCCTACAGGATTTTTTTTGTCAGTAAAATTGGTTTAATAATGTTTTGTTCACACATACTTTTTTAATATTAAGGAGCATTTTTCCGGTGTGTCTTTTTTTGGCACTGTTTCTTTTTATAGCTTGTCCGTCTTTTACGAACAATGCGGCAAACCTTGGAGACCTTCAGATTAAATCAGCAAAGGAGACGACAAAAGAGGCAGGCCACTTCAGAAGGAGCAAGGTAAGGGAAGCAGAGCTGGTGATATGCATCATTAATTTAGAAACAGAAAAGCAGGGTTTTTTTTATCCCATCCCTTACACATAATGTAAATCATAGAAATATCAGTTGTGCAGAAGACCACATGTTTTTACACAATGCAGCATATCTTTTGGTTAGAGAAACATCATTTGTCCAGAATTTAAGCAAGTGGCTTTTCTTACTGGAAAACCATCATCTTTTTGGCCCAACTAGGATTTCTTTTGTGACCATGTTTATTGGATTGGATGTGATTACAAAGTAAGTTCTGAAAGCATTTACAGTGTAGGTTAACAACTGCAATATCACTTGTAGTGATTGATAGTCCCCATCAATATTCTCATGAGGTTGCATGTCCTGTCTTAGAGACAACAATTCTTCACCAAAAGTGAGTTATATTGTGTTTATTTTTATATCATTAATAAATATTTAGCAATTGCTTCATCTTCTTTTATATTTTTTATGCATGCCTGAGTGTCCAAAATAAAGAAACCAACATCTGTTTCTTGCCAATCTTTCTTTTAAATAGGACAACCCTGTGTAGAGTATATTGCAGTAATCTTATCCAGAAGGCTCTACTCTCAAGAAACTTGGCATATTGATCATTCATAGCATTGGGTGTACTCTAAGAAAGAAAGAAAAGTAGTATACTGTATTTCATACTCACTTTTCTTTCCATATCTACACTGTTAGAACTCTACTCCCAAGTGTTAATGATCTTGAGTAATTAATGCTTTCTTAATACCAACAGAAGACTTCCTTTCTCTCTCTCTCTTTATAGAGTTTGAAAATTTTACGAAATGTGAAAAACAGTAAGTATCTTGAAGAACGAAACAATTAGCAATATACTTATATCCTTACCAGTATAGAGGATAGCAAATAATTTACTGGATTAATAAAAAATTGTCTTTCAATGAGACAAAAGATACCAAAGGATTTCAGAAACAATTAATTAATGCATTGGATGAAAGGCTTAAAAGGTAAACTATTAACATGTAATGCTTTGTTTTCCCATTCCATTTTAAATATATAGAAAATAGCCAGCAATTATCCAGTGAAATTTAACTTAAAAACTTAAATTTCCCATCCAGCTCTTAAAAAATTAACATTTACAGTATGAATTGGGGCCATTTCGGTAAACACATAAACATTCTAACTGACAGATTCCTTAGATCTATTTGAGAAAGCACCTTTGGCATTAGTTCATACATTTAAGAGTGCTGATGCCAAAGTTTTGCTCTATGCATTTGATGATGCAGGCTTCTGCCTACATTTCCCTTGACTAACCCACAATTAATTTCTAAGGTGGTTTTACCTTCTTGCTGCCAAGAGTAATACTGTTACTCTTCTTGGAGATATTAGCAATAGCACTTAGACTTATATACCGCTTCACAGTGCTTTTATAGGCCTCTCTAAGCGGTTTACAGAGTCAGCATATTGCCCCCAACAATCTGGGTCCTCATTTTACCCACCTCAGAAGGATGGAAGACTAAATCATCCTTGAGCTCGGGATTCAACCTGCCAAATTGCAGGCAACTGACAGGCAACAGAAGTAGCCTGCACTCTAACCACTGCACCACTGAGGCTCTTTGCTGATTGTTTGCTGCTGCAATGAGACTTAGGCAAAAAACAAAACAGTACATTGAAGTCTGACAAAGAGGAAGATTACCATCTTGGAAAGTCTGGCCCAGGACCAAAATAATTAATGAAATGAAATGAAATAAGAGGAATAATACCAAAACCACTAGATTGCTAAAGAGAGAGAAGTCTGTCAGAAGTTTCTGGGATCAGTGGGCAATTGTTTCAGATAAAACATCAAACAGCAGTTAAGAGTTGACAAGATGTACTTGCAAACCACTCAAATGTCATCCTGACAGCCATTAGATCCTCCAGAAAGGAAGATGTATAAAACAAATTGGCTTTAACGTTTAAGTGACAAAAAATTCCTGGATTCCATAGTTGTTCTATTATCTTTCGTTATTAATAAATCTGGGGCTGAGTATGGCCACGTAAATAGATACTTTAAAAGCATGTAAAAATGAGCCATACATACCAATAATATGCTATTAACAAAATCCTCAAATACTGTTCCAATCAGTGGCAGCTGAAATATTCTACAGCACCTTTTCCCAATTTGATGAGCTCCAACACATCCACACAGAGCCAGATTTGAGAAAATGTCCCTCAGGTTGATATTCTAGGTTAACTGGAAGAAATTCTATAACAAATAATTCTGTAGTATTTCTTAAGAGGTTCATCCAATTACATGGGGGAACTTTTTCTATGGATCTTCAAAAGACCCACCTGGAACTTATATTCCTCTGCTTATGGTAAAAGCCACATGACTAGTTCCACTTTCTTCTGTTATGTAAACTTTTACATAACTACAGAGGCATATCATTATGAAATAAACAATTCTTAATGGATAGAACATCAAAAGATTAGAATATTGGCTTACAATATAGCATTCATAATGAGTGGTACATTTAATGGATATTCTTTTATCTTTCCTATTCCAATTTAAGCAAGACTTTCCTTACATCAAGAATCACATTACAGTGCATGAAATCTGTCTTTATCACACTAACTATGACTTACTAAAGACATTTTTGAATTTTTAGGTATTTGGAATCCACCTTCGCTAGTAAGAGCTCCAGAGCATAATCAGTCAAATCATCACAGCTCTATTCTGAATTTTGGTATGCATTTTAAAAAATAAATATTCTTCAATGTTCAATTTACTATGAAGGTAACCCATAGAATAATATTGGTCCAAAATTAGAATACTACCTATCCTAATGTTTTCTTGCATTCTCTAAATTATTACTACAACTTTCCAGTTGATAGTTTGTAATGCTATCACCAAAATTTCTCATCCTACCATATACAGGATCATATGCATATACATAAAGAATGAAAAGCATGGCCTTTTTACATTTATTAAATATGGTAAGATGTTGGCTTATATTTTTTAATTCTTATCTTAACTGGTGCCAACAGTTTTACTTCATGGCTAGATAGCTTTCTAAAATAATATAAAGTGACTGAAAATACCTAGGATTAAACTGAAATGTGAAAATACATGTTGACAACTAGGGGAAAATGGCACTGACACGTTGACAGGAAGAAGGAAAAAAATCCTTTCTGAAAATAGTTCAAAATTCTGCCATATTTGCCCAATAAGATCCAATTTCTAGTCATCCTTAGCCATAGAAAGCCAGTGCATAACTTTGAGCCAATCACTTTAACCACACCATCTACCTCACAGCATTGTTGTGGAGAAAAATAGGTAGTAATTACCTCCGCTCCTAAATAAAAGAATAAATCATTCAACTCTCAGCAACTTTACTAGAGATAATGATTATAGATAGATAGATGGATATAAAACAATTTAATCAATTGTTAACACCAACCCATACTACCATATGCAATACTATTGCTACATTTAAGCATTTTAAATTTATTTATCTGTACTAGAGGAACATGTTATACATTTATTGCTTAGCTTCAATTTTAAAAAATACCTGATTGCTTTATGATAAACAATACATTTATTACTGCGGTTGTCGAAGTATTTGTTTGGACTAGCTGCACTCTTTCTCACATAGCTTCTGTCAATGACATGCCTACTCAGTAAGTTTTTGCTTCAGATTCACTGACGATTTAATTTATTTATATAAAATATGATAGTAGTGCTTAACAGTTTTATTTTTTGTCACAGGCTTTGCAAACAGATTTTCCAAACCAAAAGGACCAAGAAATCCACCACCAAATTGGAATATTTAGTAGACTTGCCTTGCTGATGTTTCTCCTGTTTGTTTCCAATAAACAGCATCATTTTGAACAAAAAAACTTTTATTATGGTATTTAGTCTTGTATGCTGCATGTTCTTAGTAAAATTGATATACAATATAATCTCACCTGTCTATCTGATTTGGATTGCATGTCATGCTGAGGAAATGGGATCAGAAAGTTTTTGTACTACTTCCAATATTTGTTTCCATCAGACAACATCAGGTAAAATTGTTGAATAAACAGCATATTGAAATGAACAAAAAATAAACACCAAGGTTCAAGTAACCGTAGTACCTTATGGTGTTATCTCAAGTCTGCTGCTATAGAAATATAAATTGTGTTGCTGTTCAAGAATGGCACCTGGTTTTTAGTAGAAAGGCATGTCATTTGCCATATATATATTCTGGGCCTATGCCTGTCATGGAGATATGACTTCAGCTTCCCTTGCTTTTGAAACAGATAAGAGATTGGCAAGGCATCTGACTATAATAACTGTTATTTATCAGGAAGGGTACTACGCAGCTGGTGGACATTTCAGCACAATTTCAAAATTGATATCAAGTGATTTCTTGTGAGTTACAATAGGAGCTGCACATTTTGAAGTGCTAGAGCCAGAGGTGGTATTCAGCAGGTTCTGACCAGTTCTGGAGAACCAGTAGCAGAAATTTTGAGTAATTTGGAGAACTGGCCAATGCCACCTCTGACTGGCCCCACCCCCATCTATTCTCTGCCTCCTGAGTCTAGCTGATTGGCTGGGTCTTCTTTTGTTGCCCTGTGCAGGAGAACAGAGCTGGAAAGCAGGTTAATGGGGTGGGAAGGTAATGGAGATTTTGCAGGAACCTTCTCTGCCATGCTACCAAACCACACCCACCAAACCACACAGCACCCATCAAGCCACACCCACAGAACCGGTAGTAAATTTTTTTGAATCCCACCACTGACTAGAGCGCTTCTTCAACAGCAAAGAGCAAAGCTTGGGTTGCCCTCCATTCACTCATTTTATTTTCAAGCATATTTTGTAGTGTGTCAGATCAAAATACTTGTTTTGATTGTGAGTTCCATTTTGATTTTAGAGACCAATTACTATTTGAAGATTAAATAACTTCTCAAAATAGCACTGTTTATCCTGTAGGTTAAACATTTAGCATGGTTATTTACAGCTATACAACTGTATAGTTATGTATTAAAATTTGATATCATCTACAATAGTTGAGCTACTACCTTATAAGAGTTATAGTACTTAGATATTATCTTATGTATAATTTAGCAATTCACAGAAATGCTATCGTAACAATGAGAAAAGTCATACATCTGAAAAAGCTATTAAGAAACAACATCAGGAACAATACCAAAAACAGTTTGTCATTTTCTATCTACCGTTCCCCCCACCCCATGTCTATATCAAAAGACTATTTTAGATCTACAGGGAGATTGCCAGTTTCTTTTCCAATAATAATGTATTTTAGATAATTAATATTTAATTTATCAAATAAAGTATTTTATGTAGTGAGATGTGGAATCTTTCTTATACCCTTCATATTTAAAAAGCACTGAGCTGGAGCTACTGTATGTGAACCAAGACAATTGACCTATTTGCAATTTGATTTCTTCTTTGTTATGTAGTATTTTATTATTGTAACATCATCTTTAAAAGGCCACAGGCTCTCCATTAATTGAACTGGATAAGGATGCTTTCATCCAAATTAAATTCAGATTTAACTGGAGCATGGTCTGAAATTCCTATTGGTACAATTTCTACTTGCTACAGTCAATTCAAAAAGTTTTAAAAGCCCAAAGATAATCTATCTTTGGATAAGAAGAGTGCCTACCTGAATAATACGTAAATCTTACTGTTGAGGCATTTATCATTTCTTATATATCACTCAGTCCATACATTTCCATTAATTTTTGCATTTTTTTTAGGTATTGTCTTTTAATTTCATGAGAAACTGTTTTAGGCATTTGGTAGCACTTTTCCAATTAACAAATTTTATTAAAAACATAAGCTTTTATGAGCTGCTGTTCAATTGATCAGATGCATAGAATGACTTGTATTGGGTGGGGGGCGGGGCAGGTTGGTTGTGCAGTGCAGGTTACAGATCTCTTCCCTTCACATCTCAGTTTAAATTACAATCAAGCCACATTACTTGCCTGATTTTTTTTGTCACTGCAGACTAGCAGAGTTTCCTGCTACATTGTTATCCCACTTGTATTTGTATCAGTATTGTACTGGGATTATATGTATCAGCCCGATAGAGTAGTGTTGTTTTTCCCTTTATGAAATATGTGTAGTCTTTTAAGAATGCATTCTGAAGTTCAAATCCTCTGGAGTTGGCTGGAAAAGTAACTCGTTTTGGGAAGTTTTAAGAAAGAATAAATTTCCACCAGAGGCCTGCTTAAATTAGGATAGAAAATTAGGATAGGATAGGATAGAATAGGAGTTCTTTATTGGCCAAGTGTCACTGGACACACAAGGAATTTATCTTTGGTGTATCAGCTCACAGTATACATATAAACAGCAAGCAATAGGTCATAGATCATAAATTATAATTATAATCATTAATCACAAGTTACAAACAACAATTAATGAACCATAAGGAACCAATAGGAGAAAATAGCCAGAAAGATGAGAAAATGACCAAAAAAAGATGAGAAATGAGACAGTGCTGTGGGAATTAAGTGAAAAGCAAGCAGCAGACTTGAGTTAAAATCATGACATTAAGACAGGATAAATTGCAGAATGTGCACAACAAACTTAAAATGTACATCAAATGCAGAGTTAGACGAAATGCAGCCTTCAAAACATCTACCAGACATACCTCACTGAATAAGGGGAGATCTTGAACACTGTAGTAAAGAACATCCTATCCAACCAGGAAACTGAGGGAAACTATTAATAACTACAGAGAAGAGCTGTAAGCCAGTCAAAAGCTTAACCTTTGGGGTTTGGTCGGCATCTTCTAATTATATTTCTAATTTCACGGAAATCTATTAGTTCTCATCCAGTGACTTAATTGCCTTAGCTAAGCATAAAATAAGCAACATAAAACAGCCTGAGAGCTCATTCCTAGCCTTGGTAAAACAAGGTTATAATCGTTCGACTCTCGAAACCTTCCAAAGTGCTGTTTATTTTCTTTAATAACGCGCGTGCACGTTTTAGGACTTTGGCATTGTTCAGCACTCTATTACATGTACACAATACATGTTCCTGTGGCTGGTTTTAAGCACATATAAAACACTGACTAATCAGTCAGGCCCCCATGAAACGGAAGCCGTGATCTGAATTACATATATTAACGGCGATCATATGCACTCTGCATATGCTTAGAAATCCCAACTTTCATAACAATACAATGCCCAGTACCCAACCTCGGCATAGAAAAGATCCAAAGCTTAACTAATACGCATAGTCCATTAAAGCATCGGTATTTCCCCCGCCCACTCACGCATGATTGAAATTTACCTCCACTCCCCCCACCCTCGGGAAGTCTACGTGATGTGGCCGTGCTGCGTGACTCTCTGCACGCTCCTCTTCGTTGAAAACTACTGAAAGCTGGAACGAAAACTTCATTTCCCAACAACCTTTGCATAAAAGAGCATACGTCCAGTGAACGAAAACTACAGATCCCGACGTGCAATATTGGACCACAATTCCCAGAGAGTGTCAAGCGACGCCTGCGCAGCGTTTACAGGCGCTCGGGCCATTTAAATGTGTGTGAGGGAGAGAGCGAAATGGCTGCGCAGGTCGCTGCGGTACGCGCCGTGTCCCGGGGCGCGGAAGAGACGCCTTCGCTGCCACTCGGTGACCGGCCTGGTCGACCGAGGGGTGGAGGGAGGAAGCGGAAAGGTCCTCTCGGGGATGCCGGGAGCTGCAAGAGGGCGAAGTTGAGCCAGCCCCCGCTTACGGTGAGGCCCTCTCAGGCAGAGCCGCCGCTGCCGCCGGCCTCCGTTCCCGGCCTCCCAGCGACTCCTGCCGTGCCTTCCGCCCCCGCTGGGCTTTTTACTTTCTCTCCGCTTAGCCTGCCCCCGCAGGCCCTCCACTGCGAGCGGCGGCATCACCACCGACACCGGCACCGTCCGGACAGTGGGGACTCGGAGCCTGGCCGTTCCTCTGGGGAGAAGCCCCACAAGGGTAGGCGGGGAAGCTCCGGTGACGGGACTCTCGGGCGGCCCAACAAACGAGGTGAGTTGGAGCAAGGGGCCGGGACGGTTCAGACTTGCGGGGAGGGCTTGGTTTGTCTCCCCTTCCCTGCCCCGGGCCAGGATGTTACTGCTTCCTTTGGGCGAGCGCGTTCCGCTCCCCAAACGTCTGTTGCAGCGACTCGCTCCTGACTTCGGCACGCGCGCGAAGCTCATTTCAAGAGGCCTTTGCCGGGCTTCTTTGACCTAACTTGACAATAAGGAATCCGTCATGAATTATGAACCCAGGAACGAAAGACCCCGAAGATTTGATAGTGGTAGAAAAAGGTCAGCGTTTCTATGACTTGGCAAATGGAAAGCCCCCAGGCGTCTTCTTACACTTGTCGGAGAGCTTTCCTTAAGTTTGTCACTTTCCTTAAAGGGAGGTTGCTGTCAACTCATGATCCGCGACAGGATCTTTTTTTATGCATTACTTTCGTGCTGCTTTTTTCAGAAAAAGAAATGTGTCCTATATATACATATGGAGAGAGGCATGCACGCATACATAAATACATCTTCCCTAGGCAGACTGTACATAATGTATTCAGTTGCCAGTTTTGAAAGATGATCTAAAGTTCACTTATGTAGTGCTTTGTTTCTAAGATTTATTTTGATTTCGGTTAATAGATGATTATCTGTTCCTTGAACTAAGAGATTGTGTATTATGCCATAGCTCTTAATTGGTCCAAACATGTTTGTAAATGAAACAAATTCAGTTATTGTATATGTTACAGTGGGAAAACAAACTAATGGCTTTTGGGGGGATGAATATCAACGACTAGGTAAATACTGCAACATGGATAATATTTAAACTTGTTGAAAATCTTGACTAGAGGTTAAAGTTTTTAAACAAATATAGTTCTGTTTTTTTCTAATGTAGTTAACTGTTGTGACTAAACGATTAAGAAATTGTTAATGTGGATATGCTATGCTACAAACCAGTTGGGAGAATAAACATTGCTATTTTCATGTTTGTTTATTTTTTTAAAAGACTTTAATGCTTAAAAGCAGACATGCTTTCTAACTCTTAAAACAGTTGTCTTTAAAAAGTTAGATGAAAGAGTGGATCCTCCCAACCTAAAATTTACTACTGTGGGGAGGCAGAATGAGATAACGATGTTTGTGTGGCAAACATTGCTTAGTTTTGTAAAGTTACTATTTTTGCTACAAACTATTTAAAACAATTTATCCCATTCTTATAGACAATTAGCTTACCATACGGTAGGATATCTTACCATCTGGTTGTTAACTTCATTACTACCTAGTATGAATTTAAATATAACAAATATTTATATAGAATAAAAAATATTTCCTGAATGCTTATGTTTTCCCACATGCTCTTTCATTTATAATGTTTTGTTCTTTTCATAAGTTGGTATTGTTTCAGGGAAGGATTTAATTTGTAGATGTTAATTATTTGGAATTGCTCACAGTTTAATATAAATTAGGGATTATACCTGTTTATAGCAATCAACATTTTGTAGATATGTCTTCAAAATTTGAATGTGCCTGTATAATTTAGGCATACAAACAAAATCATGACTTCAAAAGTAGAGATACAAAAATGGATTAGCTAAAATATTCTTTAATGGTGAAAAACCATTAGCTTAAGTATATTAAATTTGAAATGGTTTAAAAAACTTCTAATATGATATTGTAGCAGTTGAACATAAATGCATATTGAAGTGAGGAATAACTAGTGAAGTTTTACCTTCATGAGTTTTTTAAAATACAAATATATTTGTTAGATTATTGGATACGAACAACTTAATACAAAATGGTTTGGGAAACACTATCAAGTCATGTCTTCTAAGTTAAAGTGGCTTGAATGTTAAAATCTATATGCTGCAAAGTTCATTAACATTCATTCTGTGCTAGCCTGTAAAAACTCTATATGATTATACCTTATATTACATGAAACATGTATATAAAAAGTTCAGCAATTGCTAAAAATAGCAGTTTAATTACTAATTAAATAGACCAATTTAGGCTATCATATATAGAAATAAATTTTTTCATGATTATCTAGCTCCTTTGCTTGCATTATAAAAGACCACTCAAACCTGGAAATCACTAAAGTTGCTTAGTCTAACATAGACATACATAACATAACAGCAATTTAAACCAAATATAAACTTGTGTAAACTCTTAGCTTGTTTAATTCTTGAATGAAATAGGTATAATCACAAGTTCCTAAATATGAGCTTCAGCTAATGTTGATTTCCTAATAGAAGAAAAATAATCCAAACTCATTCCAGGTATTGTCTTAAAAGAAAAGCTACCAAGCAACAAAGAATCCATGGCGTACAAAAGAAATGCTGAGGCATTTGCTCAAAATAATGCTCAAAAAAATTGCATTGAAGAAAAGTAGCATCCTTACTTTTTGTTTCTCAGTGAACTTTCTAATGGAATTCCACTTATATTGAAAAAAAAAGGATATTTGGCCCTCTACAATGTTACGTGTGTTTGTGATTGGTATGGAGATCCCATACCTGCCTGCCTGATTTAGAGAGGTGGAAGTTGCATGTTGTTTAGATAGGGTCTGGGTAATGCTGAGGAAGAGGCAGTGGTTGGTATAGTTTGGTACCAATATAAGAAAAAAAGGAGCCAGCCATGGAAGTCAAATTGAGATTACTAGGTAAGAGATTATAATGAAGAACTGTCAAGATATTCTTGGAAGTGTTCTCTGTTTCACATATATGCCAATGAGATAGTAGTGTAGGCAGGTCAATTTAAATTAGCTAGGAATTTGTAAAATACTGTGCTATATATCTGTGCCAGTGGTAGTAGTACTTGGTTGTAAATAAAAATATAGATGCAGTGATGTAGAATGGCTAAACCCATACAGCAGTAGATTGGAAGTATGAACCCTCCTCTCCCAGAAGCTCTCTAGGTCTTGCACCTGATTCCACTGCCTGCTTTGGTTAGTGGTTTGTTAGTTCCCGCTGCTGCTACCCAGAGTATGCCTTACTTAATGTTTTTCTCCTAAACTTAGTGCAAAAGAGATAGGGCAGACCACAAACTGGTATCACTCTGCTACAAATGGGGGAAATAAAGACATTGGGGCAAAATAATACAGAAGTAATATAACTTCATGAACATAAAGTGTTCTACCTTGTATATAAAAGCAGAACTGTAGCATAGCAGAAAAAAACAAAAACAAAGATTAACACAATATCCCTAGCTAAACATGTTAGCCTGCTTTTCTAGAGATAGGTTTCCTGAACAGATATTCTTTCTGTCTCAGTTATTCCTGAACTTTCTGCTTCTGGAGATTTCTGTATTAATTCTGAGGCTGCTGGTAAAGTGGAAAGAACCCCAGTTCTTTTGCAAGCCTTAATAACAGTTTTCTTTCTTTACTTGAGGTCTTTGAATTCTCTTAGTTTTGAACAAGTCTTAAATTTTAAGAGGGGGAAACTGAAATGTCTCTTTTGTCTATGTGACAAGCACTATCTTATTTTCTTGGTGGTGGTGATTGTCTTTACCGATCTTTCATCAACTGGCTATAAATGCCTGCTTGTAGCTTTTCATTAATTGCAAGAGGGTTTACTAGAAATCTAACGGAATAAGGTGAATCAATGGAATATGACGTCTGGATATGAATTTTATATATGTATCCTGCATGTATGTGTTATAACTAGCAAACATTGAAAGAATCTATCCTTCAGATAATAACTAAAGGTGGCAGATGTTGCCTACAACTAGCAATAACACTTACACTTATATACTACTTAAAGCACTCTGTAGTGCTTTACAGCACTTTCTGGGCGGTTAACAAATGTCAGCATATTGCCTCCAACAATCTGGGTCCTCATTTTACTGACCTCGGAAGGATGGAAGGCTGAGTCAACCCTGAGCCAGTCAGGATTGAACTCCTGGCTGTGGGCAAAGTTTGCCTGCAATACTGCATTCAAACCACTGCCACCATTTGAGGTAAGGATATACTCATCAGATCAAACTTATTAATCCTAGCTTTAATCTTAAATGGTGGCCATGATCTTGTCACAATATAGCACATTCATAATGCTCAGGTTGTTTTTAAAATAACAATAATTGAAACTGATATTACATGTATTCCATAAGGTAAGAAAGGATCAACCAAGACAAGGCACAGGACAGCATATCATTTTAATAGAGTCCAGAGTACTGTAAAAGTGAAGAAAACTTTCTTTAGGAAATGAAAACTCAAACCTTATAAAGATACCAAAAGAGCACAAACTGTGGCAGAAAATTTTTAAATAAAAACAGCAAAAATAGATTTAGGGAAAATGTTAAAAACTACTTTTAATATATTCAAAATTTTGAATGTGAACAATTTGAAAAAACTTAAAACTTAAGATTCATAAAAATAATGAAGGCAGTTTAAAAACCTAATAAAAACTGAAAAGCTGAAACTGAATCTAAAAATGCCAAAAGCACAGCTGAAGTTCAAGAAAAACTGAAACTGAAAATTGTGGCATTGTCAGGAAAAATCAAGGGGCATAACCCTATGCAAACAAAATTTACAATTTAGAATAAACCATAAGTTCTATAGGGATATTGACTCAAAGCACCATCAAAGAAAAATAAAACCCTGAAATTTGACAATAAAAAATGCACTTTGCAGGAAGATAATTATACAACGAAAGAGAACACAATATAGTTAAAGTACATAAATGCAATAAAAAGGAAAAAAAATGCTATGGACATTTTAAATGTAATGGGATTAATAGTTTGAAGCAATCAGAGAAAACAAAACAAATATATCTGGGACTGATGTGTTGGATAGATTTTAACGTCAGTGTCTAGCCAGGTAGCTGCTCAGTTAGCAAACATGATCAGTTTCATGTTGCACTAAAGAATGAAACAAATGAAGCCTGGATAAATCTTTAGGAAACTTATTAATAAAGGAAGAATTTATACTTGAAAGCTAAAGATCAATAACTTGTTTGCCTACCTCATTCAAAATACTTACTGGAATAATAGTGAATTCACTGTATGTTTATCTAAAGGAAATTTCTGACTATCCAATTGAACAAAAAGGAAACTGAAAAATTCACAATGAATTGTTCTTTATTAATAAAACAGTCTAAATTAATGGAAAAACATGGATTTATGTAGTATTTGGATTTATTACAGGAAGGCATTTGACTTCTGTCAAATGGCTGAATTATGAAAAGTATGCACATTTTTTGTACCAATCAAAATTTAAGATTTTGTAGAAAAAATAAAAGCATGGAAAGGTTGAAAACACAGTTACAAAGTTAATTGTAAATAATTATAAATTATGTGGAATCAAAAAGGGGGATCTTTCAAGGGGATTCATTATTGTCCTGATCAGACATGTACGCCCCAACTAATTGCAAGGAGTTTTACCTAGGATTTAGTAAATATAGGCAGTGGCCAACAGGGCATATGTGTAAATATACACACAAAACAGCAAAGCCTCAAATCCCTACCAGCTTGCCTACAGAGACTTCCAAATGGCTAGAGTTCAAGGCTGGGGACAGAAGCATAGTCGGGTCATACTGTAGAAATGCAGGAGTCCAAAAATGGGTCATCAGTCAGGTTCCAAGAAACAGGGTTTTCTTAAGGAACAGGTTCAATAGGCAAAGCATAGAGCTCTGGCAAATAGAGTGATAGCTCCCAGTGGAGAACAGCTGGACAGCAAAGGCTCTTAAATGAACCATGCCCTTCTCATACAAGACGTCTTGCAGAATTCTTCTGTTCTGCTCTGTGCCCAACTCAGCATGCTTTAGGGAAAACAGTAGAACCTGAATCTAGCTCCTTGTCTTCTGCTGTCTCCAGCTGACTGAAATTTTCTTTGACCAAATTAGCCTCAAGTGCTCAGTTTCCACCTTTATTTAATTTAGTGATTGGCCTATTGCCAAGGATGCTGAATAAGACAAATCATGGCTGTCAGTTTTCAAACAACAGCCAAAAGTCTCTTTTTTCTTTACATATCAATGCAATCAAAAGGTGAACAGGAATAATTACCTAATGAGTTCAGATATTTAATAGTGATATTATAAGTTCTTAAATTTGTTATAATTGAAGTAAAGAAAGAAAAACAGTAATTCACAAAAAGTATTCAGATCATAAAGGAAACAGTCAACAGGGGTGTCAAACTCAAGGCCCGGGGGCCATATCTGGTCCACGGGGTACTTAGATCTGGCCCGCGGGACCACCCTGGAAACAGCAAAGGTCTGGCCCATGCTGCTCCAGCCAGCAAAATCAGGCTCCCGAACTCTGTTTTTGGCTGTCACGGCCTCCTGCAACCCTCTGCCAGTGAAAACGGAGCTCAGGAGAGCTGCATGCAGCCCTTCCGAGCTCCGTTTTCACTGGCAGAGGGTGTTGTGGTCCGCCAGTGGTCTGCGGAGCTGGCAGCAGAGTCGGACAGTGGGGAGGAACATGGGCCAGTCCTGGGGTCTGGGGAGGGCTTGGACAAGGGATCTGCGTCGGACACAGAGATGGGGCCAGGGCCATCTGAGAGTTATCTGTTAACTCCGGAGCCTCCAGAATCTGACATCAGCAAAGCAGAGGAACAGTGCGTGCTTGCGCAGAGCTGCCAGGAGGCAAGAACAGTTAAGACAAAAGGGGCAACTCGGGAGTAAGGCTTGGAGATGATTGGCCCCTCCCATAAGATAAAAAGGAGGAGCAAAGGGACATGAGCCTTTGCAGGAAGCAACTTTGTTCGTTCTGGATGGTTTAAAATCTGAAGCTCTGTGTTGACTTTGTGCTCCATTTGGCCTTGTACAGCTAATTGGCAATTTAGTCGTTGGCAGCATTTCAAGGGAGATAAAGGTGGGTGCTTATCAGCCTTCTCCCGAAAGACTGTGGCAGACTTCTGTTGGACTATTTATAAACTGTTTGGGACTCATTACAGGCTGTGAATGCACATCTGTTGAAATAATTTTAAAAAATGGTTTTTGGAAACAGTGTGTGATTGTTACTGTCTCAGGAAGCCTTGGTCAGAACAGAGGGTTGCAGGAGGCCGGGCAGCCAAAAACAGAGCTCGGGAGCCCATTTTCACTGGCAGAGCGCTAGGGACGCCACATTTGACCCAACACAAGTGACATCAAGCTGGTCACACCCGCTGTGGTCACAGCCACCCTGGCCTCCTGAGGTCAAACACAACCCTGATGTGGCCCTCAGTGAAATTGACTTTGACACCCCTTGTCTAGCAGCTGAACAAGCTTAAATTTGGGATCTTAGAAACATCAGGTATTTTGTGCGATCAAATATTGTAAAAGGAAAAATAGACTCAGTAAATTGCAAACAATTATTAAAAATTCTAAAATTTAACCCAAATGGTGGAAGTACAATCAGAGTCACCAGCTCATGGTATACTGATAATTCAGTATACTGCAGGAATACTGAGTTGGATGCAGATGGTTGATAACTCTGATCAGCAAATCAGAAGATTGATGATTGTGAGTACTGCCCTACATCCTCACAGTGATGTTAATAGATGATGTCTTCCAAAGGAGAGGTGTGGTGAGGACTTTACAGATAAACTTTGGTGAAAAGAAAATGAGGCCTTTATATTGCTTTGAAGTAAGTAAATAAATTTTTATTAAATGAATCACAGAAAAAAGAGCTATTTGTAAAAATTAAATGCAAGAGTATAACTTTATAAACAAACAGCTTGAAATAACATTAGAGATGTGGAAAACCGAAGTACCCTTTGAGCTTTTTTTGAAGGATATTGAAGGAAATTACCAGAATATGGCAGTGGCTTAAGAATGATGTGCTAAAAATGGAAACAGCAAAATGCTTTTGCTGTCCAAGAACAAATACTATACATAAACGTCATCAAGGCAAAAATAGAAAAGATTCATTTGGATAGTAAATTCCAATTGTGCCAAGATAAAGGTGTTCAGTTAATAACTGGAATTGACAAATTTTACAAAATACTGAGATTTATAATTAAAGAACAACAGGATTCTGTAAAAGCAGTTTTTCCTTACCATGTTCATACAGTTTGAATGTCACTAAATACATGGATGGCAGTGATTCTATTGGTCCTGTCAAAGATTTGAGGATTCAAGTGTACAGTATTCATCATTGAAAGCTCTTGAGTATCTTTAGTAGAAAACCTATCCTTTGTGGATAACCATAGTTATGAAATAAACAATATTTTTTTCAAAGAAGAGAATAAAAAATGGTGTACATTAGTAGTATATGCTGATGATTTTTTTTATTTTGCTCATAACTGCTCTTAACTTACTGGTAGGTAGTGAGTTGGCCAAGTTGTTAGAGCAACTGAACTTGAGAAGGTGGTAACACTGAAACCAATTGTGAAGAGGTCCAGAAGGATACCTTTGAACTGGGTAATTTAGTGGGAAATGGGCTTCAACTTCAGTAAATGCAAAGCAATGCACAGGGGCTATACCTCCCAATTTTTATATCTGAACTTTCTATAATTAGGAAAAAGATTTTGGGCTGATGGTAAATGGTTCAATGAAAATGCTGACTTAAAGTATGAAAAACAGCAGCCCGCAACCTTTTTCCGCAGACCAAGGGGACATGGTCTTAGAAATAGGATTCATTGAGGGCTGTTGTTTGAAAACTTAGTATTACCTCTGGATTGTGGGTGACATACTTATGAATATCTGATGTAGAGAAACAGTGGTGGGAGAGGAATAACCTTTCTACCTTCAGCATCAGAGTATCTAAGAAGCATTTGGTTGGCTTCTGTGAGGAATAAATTGCAGGACTGTGATAGGCTTTTAATTAATTGAGTCAAGGTTTATTGTAAGATCATTAAATAAATTACTTTTGCAAGATGGCCTGATTTTTCTATGAGTTTTCCCATCATTCTGTCTCTGCAACAGTAACTCAATTATTTAAGGGTTATAATATTGTTTTATATAAATCTATATATATAAAAGTGAAATACCACTCATGCATCATCACAAAATCTCCAGAACTGTAAAATCTACAAACTTGAAATTTGGCACGTATGTTCCTCTTGGCTTCTAGGTGTTCACTAAGAAAGGATTTTTTGAAATGACCATCACAGCATTAGTATTTCGTATATTATTATTAACACACTCTGATGCTAGGGAGTTCTACTCCCCCTTCCCACCTGGAAACAAATTTGTTCCAAATGCAAAACACAAGCAGAGGACAGGAGTTTCAGTTTCAGTTTTACAGCAGCAAGCAGTTTTAGTACAGAACAGTTGAGCTAAGCCACACTTAGGCTCCTTGCTATCTCCTTGTTCATACAGCAAATACTGTTTCACTTTCCAAACAGCCCTCAACTCTCTCACACACTGACAGGATGTTAGCCAGTTGAATACCACAGGATACTGGTAGGCAGAGCAGAGTCCCCCCCTTATTTTCCTCCCCAAAAACTAAGCCCAACCACATAATTCCGTAGCGAAGCATGGGTATCGAGCTAGTATGATTATATAATGCCAAATAAAACTTGCTAATTAATTCTGTTAAGTGTTATTGGAATTCACTCATTCTACTAGGTTATTGGAATTCACACACAAGGCCTTTAAGGGGTTTTCTTCAAACTGCTATTGCTATACAATTTTGTTTTTTTTTGGTTTTTTTGTTCATAGAAAACATATTAATGAAAAAATCGAGATAGAGACATTTTATCAGTATCAATACATCTATCACTAGAAGTAAGTTGGTTGCCAGTGTGTTGCCAGGTGCAATGCAAGATGCTGGTTATTACTTTAAAGCCCTTTATGGCTTGGGACCATGTTATCTTAGGAACTATCCTCTCCCAGTTATTTCTACCCATCCAGTTTGGTCATGGTTTGGCATATTGCTGGTCCTGTCAGTCAAGGAATGTTGGTTGGCAAGAACTTGAAAAGAAATCTGGAACTTTGCTATTAGATATGTTGACAGCAGTAAGAATGCTTTATTGTTCTCATGCTCTCCCTCCCTCCCTCTCTCCCCCCTCTCTCCCCTGCTGTAATTGCTGCTTGTTGACTTCTGTGTTGTGGTCCGCCGGGAGCCTGTGAAAATGGCAGCAGAGTCGGACAGTGGGGAGAAACATGGAGCAGACGGGGAGTCTGGGGAGAACTCGGATGAGGGTCCTGCGTCTGTTACAGAGATGGGGCCAGGGCCATCTGGGAGTTATGTGCTGACTCCGGAGCCTCCAGAATCTGACAGTAGCAAGGCAGAGGAACAAGGGGAACCTGTTCCAAGTGCGCGCGTGTGCAGAGCTGCCAGAAGGCAAGAACAGTTAAGACAAAAGGGGCAACTCAGGAGTAAGGCTTGGAGGTGATTGGCCCTCCCATAAGATATAAAGGAGGAGCAAAGGGTCAGGAACTTTTGCAGGAAGCAACTTCGTTCATTCTGTTCGGATGAAACCTTGAAGCTCTGTGTGGACTTTGTACTCCATTTGGCTTTTTACAGTTAATTTGGCACTTTAGTTGTTGGCAGTAATTCAAAGGAGATAAAGGTGGGTGCTTATTTTCGAGAGACTGTTTGGGACTCATTATGGCTGGAAATGAACATAATTCCCAGCTGTTGAAATAAAAAGAGGGTTGTTTGGACTTAGCGTTTGATTAATTACGGTCTCAGGAAGCCTTGATCAGAACAGTTTGCTTCCTGCCCAAACAATACAAAGTTGCTTCCTGCAAAGGTTCATGTCCCTTTGCTCCTCCTTTATGTCTTATGGGAGGGCCAATCAGCCAATCACCTCCAAGCTTTACTCCTGATTTGCTCCTTTTGTCTTAACTGTTCTTGCCTTCTGGCAGCTTTGAGCATGCGCGCACTGGGAACAGGCTCCCCTTGTTACTCTGCCTTGCTGCTGTCAGATTCTCCAGAGGCTCCGGAGTCAGCATATAACTCCAGATGGCCCTGGCCCCATCTCTGTATTGGATGCAGGACCCTCATCCGAGTCCTCCCCAGACTCCCGGACTGGCCCATGTTCCTCCCCACTGTCCAACTCTGCTGCCATCTCCGCAGGCTGCTGGTGTCTATAGCACGTGTATGTATAGTATATATTCTTTTGTAGATAAAACCACTATTTATTACAAACCTCTGTTTGCTATTATTGCTCCTGGGTTGTGTCACATAGTAAAGCTGTGTACACTCTGACATTTATACACAAAAAAAGATACTTGAATTTTCACAATGGTTGCATGGCTGGAAAGCTAATATAACTAGCAGAGCTGGCTAAATTAACTGCTTTAATCCAAGAAAAGAACACATTCAACGTTGTTTTGCTGATAACCCATTTCTGGATTTTATGCTTGAGATAGAAAAAAAATGAAACTTTGACTTTGGGTTTTGCTGATTAGATATGTTTGTTGTTATAGAAATGCTTAGTACATATTTATGTATTATGTATGTACAAATATGTAAAAGTAAAAAGCATTTTCTTATATAAAAGTAGCCAATTTTAAAAAGTAAACCTTTATATTAACATTTTAGTGAAGTACTGGTGATTTATTGAAAAAATACATAATTTTATTAAATATAACTCTTGCAACATAAATACCTTATTTCTTACTACTTTTAGAAACCAGAGATGAAAATGGCAAGACAGAAAGATCTGACAGTCTTATTGTAAAGAAAATAAAGAAGAAGAAGAAAAAGAAACACAGAGAAGACATGAGAGGGAGGCATCTGAAAATGTACAACAAAGAAGTACAGACAGTGTGTGCTGGTCTTACCCGTATCAGCAAAGACACTTTGACTCCAGGGGAGAGTGATAATTTGGAAGAGAACAAGGAATCTTTTAGGTATCTGAAAGACGAACAGCTGTGTCAGTTGAATGTGGGCATGGAGGAATATAGGATACCCCAGGGGGTGCAGTCTCCATTTACTACCCACCAGGAGCATTCTGTTCGCAACAGCTTCTTAAAAACAGGCACTAAATTTAGTAATTTTATTCATGAAGAACATCAGTCAAATGGAGGAGCTCTAGTTCTTCATGCCTATATGGATGAACTCTCATTTTTGTCTCCAGTGGAGATGGAGAGATTTGCAGAAGAGTTTCTTGCTTTGACATTCAGTGAAAATGAGAAAAATGCAGCTTATTATGCTCTAGCGATAGTTCATGGGTCAGCTGCATACTTGCCAGACTTCTTGGATTACTTTGCTTACAATTTCCCTAGCACTCCAGTGAAAATGGAAATCCTTGGCAAAAAAGATATTGAAACAACCACCATTTCAAACTTTCACGCTCAGGTAAGAGAAATTTCCCGACATGCCTGAATTCTAATTTGAACCTGGTGTTGATGATTATAAATAATATTACGCAGAAAGCTGAAATCCAGAATGCTGTTAGTGTCCAATTGCTGTTGCAACACTGTGTGTCAAATACAGTTCAATATTACCCTTCACACATTTCACATTCCATTGTTACCCTCCAGACTATACCTCTATAAGGAATAGTATTATTTTTGAATTTTAAGACCTAGATATAGTATGCTTTTACTGGTAATTGAAGTCTTTGGTGCCATCACAATCATAAGGATTGCATTGTTGAAAAATGGCTGATGAGAATGTCCTAGTCTTCAAGAGCAAATATCTAATTGTACTTACTATAAAACAGATTTAAGATTTAAGTTTTAAATGATGGAAAACAAATTGCTCTCACAAAGAATAGAAAAGTTTTGCAGAAGAAAAGTAATGATACTCAGACTATCCTTTCTGCCACCTCACCCCACAAATCCTGCATTCTTTTACCTTCATTGGTTTGTGGAAGAGATTAGGGAGGGCATTATCTTCATGGTTTTTATTTATTTATTTCATTAAATTTACTGTTGCCGAACTCCAAATGATTCTGGATCGCCCACATTACAATACAAAGAAAGAATCCCCCCCAAAGTAAAGAATAAAAAGAAAAAAACATGGTGAAGCTGGTTGACACTTCAAAACATCCCACCAATATCCACCATCCATTAGAGGACTCTTCAGTCACCATACCTGTGCATTGTTTCTGGATGTTGCTGTACAGAATCATAAAGTTCAGGCCAATTTTATTAAGAGGGTGGATTTTTGGCCAAATAAATACAATTTTTTTTAACTTTGTGGGTAAGTAGGCTTTTTTCATTAATAACATGTAAAAGAACTTGAGCCATACTCTTAACTGTATGCCTTATCTCACAGACTAGAATTTTTATTAGGTTTGTTTTTCTCTTCTGCTCTGAAATCCAAGTTTCATATTGAAGTATCAAAGGCCTAGAGTTTTTAGAGATTATTTTTTCCCTCAAATAGAAAATTCAATTGCTTCATGTCAGTTGTGAAGGTATATTGACACCTACTTATCCAAGCAAAACAGAAGGATGTACCTGGAGCTGGAGATTAGGAATCTATCTCTTCTTTACTCACTTTAATAAGAAACTACTATAGTCTAAATATTCATTTGACATTTACAGGCATAGTCAAAAATATTGGTACCCTTCCACTTTTTTTTCAGAAGATCCCAGTTAATCATGAAATATGCTGAAACTGACACAATGTCATCCATCAATCTTTGTTCTCTAGTCCATAGAGCAGACACTTTGCCTTTGATGTATGCCTATATATTTTCTTGCAAATAATAAAACAAATGAAAATGACATGAGTATCATTAGTGGGACCTAATTCAATATTGCATAGCATACCTTTTTGAAATAACATCTGCAATCAAGCAATTTCTGTAGCTCTGAATAAGACATACATATTTCTCAACCAGCAATTTGTTCCATTCTTTTATAGCAAATTGCTCAGAACAATCCAACTTTTGTTTTTCAGCTATTGGGTTCTCTTAGATGCATGCTTTGGATCATTATAGTGCTAGAGGATCCATGATTTGTGACTGAGACATATTTTTCTAATATTGGGCAATATCTTTCCTCCAGAATATTTTAAAAAACTAATTTAATTGAGCTCTGCACAGATTCAAGGCACTTGGTACTGAACCACTGCCATGTTTTACAATAGGAGTTTTTTTTTTAAGAGTATAATTTTTTCCTTCAGTTAATATAGAGTTGCTGATTTACAAAAGGCTCTAATTTTGTTTCATTTTCTGGAACATTCTTCCAGAAGAACTTGTGGCCTTGGTGGTGCAGGCTGTTAATAGCCTAGCACTTAGTTCCAGCTGCCTGTAATTATTGCAGGCTCGAATCCCACCAGGCTCAAGGTTGACTCAGCCTTCCATCCTCTCGGGGTAGGTAAACTGAGGACCCAAGATTGTTGGGGGCAATAAGCTGACTTTGTAAAAATGCCGCTTAGTAATAAGCAGGCATATACAATGGAATGAAGGCTATTGCTGAGCACATTGGGTTGTGCTCCAAACATTGTAAGCCGCCCTGAGTCTCTGGAGAAGGGCGGGATATAAGTATGAATAAAAATAAAAATAAATAAATAAAAATGTGCAATTTATCAAACTCTAGTGTACCTTTTTTGTCTCTGTCTTTCAGAAGTGGAGACTTCATGGATTTTCTACCATGGAGGCCACTTGCAGTCATCTTTCAGTGATGGATGATTTGACTTGATATTGTTGCACCTTAGTCTTGGAGGTCAACTGTGATCTGCTTTGAAGTTTTCCTGGTTCTTTTTCCACCATTTTATACAATCCTTCTCATCAGTCTAGGTCAATTTTCCCCTTGCAGCTACATCCAAGGTGGTTGGTTAGCTTCAATCCCATGAACCTTAAACTTGATAAAATTAAACTAAGCGTGATAATATTAACAGGTCAGAAGAACATGAAACCCTTTGGATATGGTTTTGTAGTCTCTATCTTTAGCTCACTTGGCTTTTTCATTTCCTTTCTGCTTTTGTCTTCTATGTTCACTATGCTATGCACAGTGACACAAAAAACTTCAGTACTTTTCTCCATTGAAATAGGAAATGACTGATTATGAGATTGAAGGCACTTCTGTTACTAATTAAAGTAAATAGTCTACTTGAGATCACTAAAATCTGATAATGTCTTCTAAGGGATAGCAATGATTTCATTTGTTTTATTATAAGAATATGTCCATACACACAAACTGTATTTTTTACGGACTTTGGAATCAAGAATGGTAGATGCCATTTGCTTCTGTCAGTTTCAACTTACTTTATGGCAAATAGGAATTCTTTGAGGAAAAGTGAACAGGTACTGTAACTATATAACTAGGTACATATGCATTAAACAATATTACTGTTGAATCGTATAAACCATGTAATGTAAAATATTACATGTAGCATTTTAAAATGTGTAGGGATGAAATCCAGTTGAAGTTATTATTATATTTAAATTTCTCTTTCCTTTCTGAAAAAATGGTACACAACTGGCATACCGTATCTTAAACTGAACTGCTGACATATAAATTGATCATGTTGCTTGATGTTTATGGAGTAGACTAGCTTTAAACAAACATGTGACTGCCTATTTCTTATGGGTACTTGACATAATTCTATATCATGGATTAATTCAAAGAAATCACTTCTTTAAAGTTAATGATGTATAGAAACTGCCCTTCCCGATAGATCCTTGTGGATTTGTTTTCTTAGCAAGGGAAGAAATCTAAAGTATTTTGATTATAGACTTTGGATTTTTGTTTAACTGTGGAATTGGTGAATAAGAAAATATCTCTATTTCACTTAGTACTTTAGTATTGCATCTTGTAATACTATCTTGCTAGAGATGAAGAAACATCTCACACATTTGCTTCCAGTTGGGTGTATTTACCTCTAATTTTTTTCCAAAGTAGTAGATGTTTCAATTTGAGCATCTGTTCTTGCAAGTTTACCATAGAACAATTCTGGTGGTTCTTTAGTTTAGTTGTTTGGATCCTTTAAGAATATCTAGTTATTTAGTTTTTCATAGATGCTTTGGTATACTTCCGTCTTAGATTTTAAATGTTTTTATACATAGTTTATAAGCCTTAACTATAGCTTAATTTTTTTTATTCTAATTGCTGTAGTACTGTTGTGCTGATCTTTCATTGCACCATCCAGTGGTGCTATTCTACTGGTTCGGCACGGTTCGACTGAACCAGTAGTAAAAAATGCTACCAGTTCGGCCCAACCAGTAGTAAAAAAATTCCGACAATCAGCTGGGTAGGAAATTGTGGGATTCTTGCTTTCTATCTAATCTAAATCACGTGACAAAACTGATTCCCCCTCGCTTCAAAATGCTTCTTTTTTCAGCATCCAGGAGACTTTCCTGAGGCCCACTAGGCCAAAAACAGGGTGCAGGGTGGTGGTGCTGTGAAATTAAAAAAAAGAAAGAGAAATAAAGAGGGAGGTATGAGAGAAAGAAAGGGAGAGAGGGGAGAAAGAGAAAGAAAAAAAGAAAAAGGAAGAGGGAGGGAAAAAGGAGAGGAAGGAAGGACCACAAACCTTGGCACTAGACGCAGCTTCAGAGGACGCTTTGAAACAGCACAGCAATCCAGGGCTGGAAGGTACCTGAAGGTCATCTAGTCCAACCCCCTGCTCCAGAAAATGAGTTTGTCTTTTGATCCCCAGTCACATGACCACATAGCTATGCCCACCCATTCGCATAACCACATAGCCACACCCACCAAGCCATACCCACAGAACCGGTAGTAAATTTTTTTGAATCCCACCACTTGCACCATCCTGAAACACAGGATACTGTACTTATTCTTTGATTAATTTAATTTAATTCAATAATTGGACTTGTATGCCGCCCCCTCTCTGAAAGACTCGGGGTGGCTCACAACTAAAAATAACAATAAATACATTAAAAATGAATTAAACACTACAAGCCCACATAAAATCAATTTAAACCCCCCCTCCCCGAGAGGTCAGTCCAGCCTGGCCTGTTCAAACAGCCAAGTTTTCAGATCGTGGCGGAAAGAGCGGAGATCTGGAGCCAAATGGAGCCCTACAGGGAGTTGGTTCCACAAGATGGGAGCCACTACAGAGTAGGCCCTTCCCCGGGGCACCGCCAGCCGACACTGTCTTGCGGATGGCACCCCGAGGAGTCCCAGTCTGTGCGCTCACACAGGGCGGTCGACATTCGACGTCGGCAGGAGACGCTCCCGCAAATACCCCAGACCCAAGCCATGAAGGACTTTGTATGTTAATACCAACACCTTGAATCTCACCTGAAGGGCAACCAGCAACCAATGCAGCTCATGCAGGAGCGGCGTAACATGGGAGTACCAGGAAACCCCCATCACAACCCGCGTGGCTGCATTCTGTACTAGTTGAAACCTCCGGATGGTATGCAAGGGCAGTCCTAAATAGAGAATGTTGCAGTAGTCGAGTCAGAAAGTGACAAGTGCATGAGTGACTGTGCGAAGGGCATCTCGGTCCAGATACAGGTGTAGCTGGCGTACCAGCTGAACCTGGGCAAAGGCCCCCCTGGTCACAGCCCCACCTGCTCCTCCAAACCGAGCCATGAATCCAGGAGGACCCCCAGGTTTCGTGCCCTATCCACAGGGGACAACACCTCTCCCTCTATGACCAAAGGTGGAATCTGTTGACTGGTCCGAGATGCCTGTACGCACAGCCACTCTGTCTTAGCCGGGTTGAGCTGTAGCCTGTTCCTGCCCATCCAGATCTGTACCGCATCCGGACAATAGGATATCACAGAGAGGGCATCATTGATTTGGTTTGGGGTGGAGATGTACAGCTGGGTATCATCAGCGTACTGGTGATACCTTACCCCAAAACCATGGATGATCTCACCCAGTGGCTTCATATAAATGTTGAACATGAGGGGCGAGAGGACCGAACTCTGAGGCACCCCACAAGTGAGAGCCCTCGGGGTCGACCTCTGCCCCCCCAACACTGATTGCGAACGCCCCGAAAGGTAGGAGGAGAACCACTGCAAAACAGTGCCTCCCACTCCCAACCCCTCGAGGTGCCACAATAGGATACCATGGTCGACGGTATCAAAAGCCACTGAGAGATCTAATAGGACCAGGACAGAAGAAAATCCCCTGTCCTGCGCCCTCCAGAGATCATCCACCAGTGCGACCAATGCCGTCTCTGTGCTATACCCAGGCCAGAAGCCCGATTGATACGGATCTAGATAGTCCGCTTCCTCCAGGAAAAGCGGAAACTGCTGAGCCACCACACTCTCGGCAACCTTCACCAAAAAGTGAAGGTTGGAGACTGGACGAAAGTTGTTTAAGACGGCTGGGTCCAGAGCAGGCTTCTTCAGGAGAGGTTTCACCACCGCCTCTTTCAAGGCGGAGGGGAAAGAACCCTCCCTTAATGAAGCATTAACCACTGCCTGGAGCCAGCAGCACGTGACCTCCCTGGAGACATATACCATCCAGGAAGGGCACGGGTCCAACAAACATGTGGTGGAACTCAGCCGTCGCATAATCCTGTCCACTTCATCCTCAGGAACAGGATCAAACTCAGCCCAGATGATATTGGCTGGACTCCCTGTACCCCCCTCCTCCAATCACTGCAAATTAGAGTTCAGTCCCTCCCGGATCCGAGTGATCTTATCCAGCAGATATTGACCAAATTCCTCAGCCCTACCCTGCAAAGGGTCCACTCCCCTCCCTCGATGTAAGAGGGAACGGGTGACCCTGAAAAGGGCGGCTGGGAGGTCTTCTGCGGATGCTATGAAAGCGGAGAGGTAAGCCCTCCTTGCTGCTCCCATAGCTACCAAGTAAGTCCTAATATAGGCTCTTAACTGGGCTCGGTCGGATTTGGAACGGGATGACCTCCACCTGCTCTCTAAACCCCTCTTACATCGCTTCAGCTCCCGGAGCTCCTCCGTAAACCAGGGAGCCACCCGGGATCTGCGGCGAGTGAGGGGATGCAAGGGGACAACTCGGTTGAGAGCCTCAGCAGCCGCCTGTTGCCAGGCGGCTGCCAGCACCTCGGCAGAGCTGTGGATAAGGGAGGCAGGTAGAGACCCCAGTTCCACCTGGAACCTTTCGGGATCCATCAGGTGTCTGGGGCGGAACCATCTCGGCGGTTCCTCATTCCAGCAGTGTGGGGCAGCTTGCTGGAAGACCAGCCGTAGGAGATAATGATCAGACCATGCTATAGGCTGGGCATCCAGAGTGCCCAACCCTAGATCACTATGCCACTGTTCCGAGATGAAAACAAGGTTGAGCATGTTACCCCCCTCATGAGTAGGGCCCTGTATTACCTGGGTCAGGCCCATGGCCGACATGGAAGCCATGAATTCCTGAGCCAGACTTGACATTCCCCCCAAGGAGGGCAGGTTAAAGTCACCCAAAACCAAGAGGCTAGGGAACTCCACCACCACTCCCGTGAGGGCATCGAGCAACCCAGGCAGGGCCGTTGACACACAGCTGGGGGAAAGGTATGTAAGCAACAAGCCCAACCGACCCCCAGGCCCCAACCTCAGGAGGAGAACTTCACACCCGCCTATCTGCGGAACAGAGACCTCCCTTGGAATCAAGGTCTTCTGAATAACTACAGCCACCCCACCACCCCTACCCTGAGCTCGTGGCTGGTGTAAAACCTGAAAACCTGGGGAGCATAAGTCAACCAGAGGGACTCCTCCCTCCGGCCCCAACCAGGTCTCAGTGATGCAAGCCAGGTCTGCGGTCTCCTCCTCTATCAGCTCGCAGAGGAGGGATGCCTTATTAACCACAGACCTGGCATTCAGATAACCAGCCTGAGCCCAGGGGCTCCGGATCTTGTATCCCCGGAGGAGCGGGAAAAGGCATGGGGGTCGGAGTGCGCCACAGCTTGAAGGCAGCGGAGGCGCACTCCCATTCATGATACGGCCCCCTGCCTCTCCATCTCCTGCCAAATCCAACCACCCTGGGAATCATCGCTCCTGCCCTGCTCCCCGGAGTCCCGAAGGCCCCCCTCCCCCACGCCACAATCCACAACCAAGCTGGACTGAGCTCTCATAAGTCTGGGCAGAGGTTCAACAGATACCTGCCCAGACACCCTCCCTGTACCCCTTAAAAGTCTAATTAAAAAATTTAACAAAGAGGTCTTGGTGCTCCTCTTTCCCTTTCGCCCAAAACCCCCACCCCTATCCGCGCGATGCCACCTCTTGGGATTCCAAAATCTGTCATCAAGGTACCGTTTGGAAAGGGCAATGGGCCATCTCTGGGATAGGGGAACCTTTCCCAGGGCGCACAGATTCGACATCGGGTAAGATAAAAATCATGATCATAAACCAGCCATAAAAGGAAGTAGGGAAACAAACGCCGGTTGACACAAACAGATCCACTAGTACAAGAAGCTCTTGGTAACCAAGAGCACACCAGCCACCCACATTCCCCCTCTCACAGCCAATGGGGGGGAAGCAGAGTAGAAAAAGGCTTCTCCACCATCCTCCCACCATGGTGGAGTCCCCCAAAGAGGCCGGGAACGGGTAGGGCAGGCAGCCTCGCTGCTCTCTCACCGCAGCGGGGAAAAGACCAACCCCCATCGTTCTCTCACCCCGATGGGCCCGCTCATAACCTTGCACAAGGGCAGAAAGGGGAGGGCAATTGGGGGGAACAGTCCTCCAATCTTGGGCAGTGGAGTCGGCAAAGTCCTCAAGTGGTAAGAGGGAAAGATGATAAAATAAATGAACCCACAATGGTTCCGGGCCAGCACGGCCTCTTCAGCCCAGGAACCAAGTTCTCAACAGGCCCAAGCGGGAGAGGTCCAATCCATCCATAGCCCCTGCCCGGCGAGGTCCTCTCGGCCCCACCCACCCGAGCGTGACAACAACACGCTCATTGAGTTGACCGTTGGACCACCCAGCCGGGCAGTCGCTGGATCTTCCTCTTCATCAGCGCCCCAATCGTGTCGCCAGAGTCACTACACAGCTGCCAGATCCAGGGCACAAGCCCAAGCAGCCCAAGGTCCTCGGCGACCACGTCCAGCGCGCCAAACCCAGGCAACAGCCAGTCCAAAAGGCTGGCTTCCAACGTCCAGTGTCCGGCGGGGGCCACTTCCAGCATCCGGCGGGGGCCACCAGCACCTAAAACCAGGCAAGCACGGCAGCAAACACCCGCCAACCCAGCCGACGGGCCACCCACCCACACACTCACTGGGTCCTCCTCTTCCTCCTCTCTGTTGGCACCCCGGCGCACCAATGCCACTGACCATGCTGCAAACACCGCCGATGAGCTGACAAAGCCATCGGGCACCTCCGACAACTCCGCAACCTCCAGAGCATCACAAACGCCAGGAAACGCCGAGGCCTCTTCCAGTCGTCCTCCAGCAGACACGCCCTCCGCTGTCGAGACTTCCCCTGCCTCTCTCACCACTGAAAAAAGCCAATCAAAACTTCACTGCCACCAGGTCCTCAGACTCACCAGGACCCTTGCTGGACCCACCAGATCCCCGGTAACAAATGTAGGGGGCTGGGGGGAAGGACAAAGCCCCAAGTGCCCTCCTAAATGGCAAAGTCCCCCACTCCTCCATAGCGCTCACAAATGTCGGCCCGCTATTGCTAAGGCATGTGCAGAAAAAATTAAGCAGAGTAATGTTTGTATTTGTTGCACTCTTCTGTGCAATCTACCTGTAAATAAGAGGGGAATTTCAAGCTCAAATATTTGTATGTTCTGTATATAATCAGTGTCAATATTCTTGACTTCACAGGAAATTTATAGATTATTTTAATGCTGTGGAATAAAATATTTTTATTTTTTTCTCTATAAGGTCAGTCGAACGTACTGCTGTGGAACTTACAGAGCAGGTCCGATGAGACAGATCAGTCTTGTTGGAGCAGTAGATGAAGAAGTTGGAGATTATTTTCCAGAATTTCTTGATATGTTAGAAGAATCTCCATTTCTTAGAGTAAGTTATAAAGTTTGCTTCTTTTGCTGATTTAAGTTTTTACTAATGTTAGCACTGAATTGGTGGTAGAATAAAAAGTGATAAAGCATTATTAAACATTAAGAGAATAGTTAAATAGGAAAGGAAATTTGTGATTTTTGTCTAATTTTATTGCATGACAGAATGAAATAAATTATACTGAAAACATAAAATTCTTAATGACTGTGTACAAATTATATTTTAATAAAGAAATTGTTCATCTGTTTATAAGATGTCCAAAGCACTTCATGTCGCTATCTGACTAGTTTTCTTTTGTGACATACAGATGACTTTGCCTTGGGGTACTCTTTCAAGTCTCAGACTTCAGTGTAGGTCACAAAGTGATGATGGGCCCATTATGTGGGTAAGACCTGGTGAACAGATGATCCCAACAGCTGATATGCCAAAGTCACCATTCAAAAGGCGCAGGTAATCTTTTAGATGGGAGAGAGTTTGTACCTCTAAATTTTAATTTGCTGATCTCATCAGCAAAATTGGTTGTTTATTATTCTGATAACTTTCTGAAACTTAGTTGACACATGTGTAATTGTAATATTTCCTTCCAATATAGTTGTGATAATTTTGTACATATTTTTTGTAATGCTGCCATTCCTTTCCCCTCTGTCAATATCAAACGTATTATAAACTCCCAGGATGCAAGTTTATGTTAGGGAATGCAATAGATATTGATGGAATAGCTACATAAATTAAAACTACAGTTTCCAGTTCAGTGCACCTAATATAAACTTTATTTGATTTAAAATATATTTTCATTCAGGTACTTACATTTACTGTCATATTGTCATACTGTTTCTGTAGATGGTAAAATATTAAAATGATATTGAACTGTATGAAATCGTTAGTGTTTTAAGAGCAAGACAGTAAAGACTCTCTGTGTCGTAGCTGCACATTGTTACATTATTGGTTAGTTTGATATCCTGTCTTTACTTCAGGAGCTCAAGGCACTGTGCATAGCATTCTAGTGTGGGTTCTCCTGGTGCCTTTGAACTCTCAATTTGCATCAGTCCCGGTGAAGGCTCTGGAAGGCTGCACACTGCCAACTTTTAAGTTCATTGAATTTCTGCGATGTAAGCATTTGTTGTCTGTGTATTATATTTAAGATGTGAAAAAGTTGAAGTTGTCTGCAACACTTTTCTTTCAAAAGGCCTACTAATAGTGCATAGAATAATCCCTGGTATATAACATCTGCATAAACTTTTTAAAAAGTGGCCTTTTACTGTTAATCCTTTACTGTTTTCCATTTTAATTAATATTGCATTTGATTATATTAGAATTAAATCCTTGTTTATCAAAGTAGTGCCTGTATAATGATGTGGAAAAGTTAGGATAGCTGATTTTCTGTTTTTATGACATTACTTTTTGTATAGCCCCTTCATAAATTTAATAATTATTTTCTTTTTCATTCCATTTCATAGATCTATGAATGAAATAAAAAATCTCCAGTATCTACCTCGGACCAGTGAACCCCGTGAAGTTCTGTTTGAAGACAGAACAAGAGCGCATGCTGATCATGTTGGGCAAGGGTTTGATTGGCAGAGTACAGCTGCTGTTGGAGTTTTAAAAGCTGTGCAGTTTGGTGAATGGTAAGAGCGGGGGTTTATAGCATTTTAAAATAGAGATGTGTTAATTTTTAACAGAACATATGTTATAATAATGTTTCTATTACAAGTCATTTTTGCTATAAATTCTTAAAATCCAAATTAATCAGGAAAATCTAATCTCTGAAAATTCCCGGAATGGGCTTATTTTATGCAAAAGGAATTGCTTTCATAGTACAGTAGACTTGTTTGTAGAAGGATATTTTGAGATGGCATATTTTGGATGAACTCTTGAATTGAGGCCCATTTGAAAGTCAATTCTGTGGAAGCTGCAAAAAGTATTTAATTATATGCCTCCATAAAACTGCTACAGTACAGGCTGTTCTTTGTATACTTGTAAGTCATCTCCTTTATCAAATTGGTAATGGGGAATAACAGTTGGACTAGAGAGTGGTTGGCTGTGAGCAGTTCACATTGTTGTATCACTTTCTCTGTACATGAGCTCCCTTAAGTCAGGTACCGTTGTTGGGGCAAATCCAAGGAATATAATCTTTAATCTTAGCAAACATTGTCCTATCTTTTGGGATCCTTTTTGTTTTCTGAGTTTTAAGGATTTAGACAATGTTGTAAAGAGATGTAGACTACTGTATTGAACCTTGACTTCTGGACCTATTAAATCACAACTGGTCCTATATTAAGAAATATGATCAGTGTACACTTGCAACTGGGATCCTACTGCTTAAAGTGACAGATAGAAGAACTTGACTGAAGAAACCTGTGTGACTTTGGGGAGCTATATGCCAGCATCGGACATTCTATATTATGGAATTAGAGCTAATTCCATAACATCTATGGCATTTTTCTAAATGGCTAACGATGCCTTCCTTGAAAGATGTGGTGATGTGCCTCCTCAATCAGGCTGCTGTATGTCACCATCAGTCCTAATGGACTATGGTAGTATAAAAATACAATAAAGAAACCATCTTAGAGGAGGGGAAATAAATTGTATTTTATATGTACATAAGTTTACATGTCCCATAATATATAAAAAGGAAATACTTCCTAGAGGTTGAGGAGAACATTGTTCTGCTATTGAATATGTGGAATTTTCAAAGTTTAACTAATATTCTCAAACATATTTTTACAATCTTCATTTCTCCAGGAGTGACCAGCCTCGTATAACCAAAGATGTTGTTTGTTTTCATGCTGAAGATTTCACTGATGTAGTTCAAAGACTTCAGTTGGATCTGCATGAACCTCCAGTATCACAGGTAGTCTTACACATTGTTTCCATTTAAATGCTGTTATTTTTTTCCTGAAAGTTTTCTTTGTTGATCCTTGATTATGAAATAAAGTCTCCAGAATAACACACACATGCTTGAAATGCATAAATAAGTGGGGGTTGCGAGATGTATTAGGTAATGTTTCTTTAAAGAGAAACAGTTCCTCAAACTAGCATAACCCCATCCTCTTAAAAAAAGGTTTCATTATTGTTTTCTTCCCAAGAGAAGAAGCTAGCAGTTGTTTGTGAGTACGACAGGTTTTGCCTGGACTTTTGTCCATAAACGTGTCCATTATTTTTTTTAGCAAAAAATGAACTAGTAGGAAGCAAGATTTCTTAAGCTTGGTTCAAACTTTAAAACATGTTGATTTCAGAAGTCATTTTATATTTAAATATTTGCTGTTTTAAATAGATTTTTGCTATACTTTAAGATATTTTTGTTTTATTTGTGTGGTATTGTTCTAAAGTGTTTTGAAAAGTACGATGTAAATTCTGGACAGTACCTGGTTCTATAGACATGCTTAGATGTTCATTGTGATAAGAAAGGCCAAAAAAGAATTGTCATACTTGGGTTAAATTTAAGATTAAAGTTTTTGACTGTTCCTTAACTTGCTCCCACTCAATATTTAAAAAAATAGTTATAATTGTTTATTAACACTCCAAATTGTTTGTTTGATTGCTTCCTATTAGAATGGGAATTTCCTTTATTTGATCTATTAGCATAGCAGTAGTTTCAGTGTCATTTAGACTTTTATGTTGACTTCATCACAACAACTGGTCTTTATGACTTATAATAATATACAGCACCGAAAATACAATTTTTTAATCTTACTCATAGTTATCTCTTTTCTCCCCCTCAGTGTGTTCAATGGGTTGATGAAGCTAAGCTAAACCAAATGAGACGAGAAGGGATTCGTTATGCCAGAATCCAGCTATGTGACAATGACATCTACTTCATCCCTAGAAATGTCATTCATCAGTTCAAGACAGTGTCAGCTGTCTGCAGTTTAGCTTGGCATATAAGACTCAAACAATACTATCCTGGGGCAGAGGATTCTCAGTGTATGGAAAACATTTCAAATACAGACACGGTGAAACTGGAAGGTGAAGACCAATGTGTACTTATGAAAAAAGAGTCTGAAGAAGAAAGAGAAGAACAGACTGCAACAATAGCATCACCATCACTGTTTTCACCCCTGTCATGACTTGTTCTGCAACAAAATTAGCTGGTTGCTCCTTCCAGCTTTTAAAACTAGAATCAGATCAGCAACACAATCCACAGAAGGATCATATACTCTTTCTTGTCTGATATGTACATAATCATACATTTTTAAACAGCTTTTTAAAATTTTGATGTGAAGTTATAGTTTTATAACTGGGTTATGTTTTATTGGAGAAAACTTGCCTATAATTCTATAAAGAAAGGTGACATTCCAAAATGTCAAGCGTATCTTTTTTACACAGATTATGCAAAGTTAGAGTTGTATTTTATTCCCTTAGTACAGCATGTAGTAGTGGACTACAACTTTTTGCATTTCTTTTTTTAAGGGATGAGGTAAATAATTCAACATCTCAATAGTTTTCCTTCAGGAATATCAGGTATTTAACACTTGATAAGTCTGATAACTTTTCATCTATTTTATCTTTAGCTTTCAGCATAAAAGGGATGGTTTCTGTGGCAGATTCACAAAGTGACTCTCCCTCCCATTCAATTAATGGCTTGAATGAAAGAGAAAGCACAGCACTTTTAATGATCAATGACATTTGTATGTGTGAGAGTTTGAAAGCCTGGAGGAAGCTCAAGTTACCAGCAGTGTATATTAATCCTTAATTGCTTAAGAAGACATTCAGTAAGAAGTTGATGTATGAGATTAGTTGCAGAGTGTATGATCTTGTTGAAGTGAAATTACTGATACAACTCTTTCATGGTCCTCTGCTTTTAATGTATATTGGAATATTTTTTTAATATCTTTCCGAACTGCATAACTTAATACACTAGTGTCTAATGAAAGTAATTGTTAGCAGTCTCTTTGACGAAACTGCTATTTCTGAGCACTTTAAGGCTTTACAATATTTAAACCAACTTGGTGGCTTGTTTAATTCACAGTAGGCATCTTAGAGGGAAACCATCAACTCCTTCGCATTGAGGCACTTAATATAATAGGGCAGGCCTATATCTCCTTTATTCTTTGAAATTACATGTAACAGATTCACAATAAACTGTCACATAATCACATATGGATTGCTACTTTCGCAAGTAATTCTTGGATTCCTTAATGCTATATTGGAAGATTAAACAGCTCATATTAGTATGTTCAGTATAATTGGCTAATATTATTTAGCATTCCTTCAATATTTCCCAGCATTAAGTAGATTCAGCTTTTAATTCATTATATACAGAACAATGTTTGTTTGGAATAGTAAAATGAAATTGGCCCCCTCATATGTAGGATCTGAACTTTATCACGATTTAATCAAATTTATTTGTATTTTTTAATCTGTTTTTAATGTAGAAGAGAATGGGAGTGCTACACCAATGCAAGTCAAGAAAGCAGTTGTGGGAAAAATGCAAATATTTGTATGTTTGTAATAGCAATTACTTTGTGCAATATTGTTTTGTGTAGATTATATGCATATTAGCACCTCAGTATAGAGGACACAGTTTTAAACAAATAGCAAAATAATCAGAAAACTTTGCAGTATTTAGATAGAACTTGTATTACTCCTGATATATACATGTTTATGTATTGACTTTGGTGCAGTTCTGAAGACAAGTAGAAAAATTTTCAACAAATTGAATTTCCATACTGAAGTGGTAGGGACTTTCTAAATAATCTGTGTAAATAAGGTGTTTAGGTTGAAACCTTTTTACAAAAGGTAGTGAGTTCTTATACAGGAGTGTAGCTTTTAATGAAAAATTCTAGATTGATCAATACTGGTTCAGAAAACCTCTGTGTACTCTGGCTTTTTACATTTTTTTACAGTTATCCAGAATTTTTAAAAGCTGTAGCTGGCTGTCCTAAGTAAAATTCTTCATAGACAATATGGGCTTCAGTACTTCATTTATGTTTCACCAGCTCCACATTTTTGCATTTTTCTTCCACTAATTTTCCTTGTCTTCCAAACATCAATTTCCCACAGTTAAAGTTGTATGTAAATAGCAAATACAACTCCAGACGTGTCACTTGGATATTTCAACTGCATTGAATTGCACTGTGTACTTACTATATGATCACTCAGGAGTTGGATTTAAAAAATAATTGAATGAAAACTGTTTATTACTTCGCTTATCCTGTTTTTGAAATACACATTAGAAAATTATTTCAAATTCTACAATCTAGTAAGACATAGAGTAAGATGAAAATAGTAGTTGGAATCTAAACTTGCTCCTTTGAGAGCAGAATGAGGTTTTTCTATTGGCAGAGGGAACCAGGATTCAGAGAATCCATTCAGCTAGAGGAAAAATGTTTCCCAACTCTCTGGAACACTTCTTCATTAGGGGAGGAGAAGAATTGGCAAAAGAAAAGAATTGGCCAAAATTACCAATACTCATTTTTTTTTTCAATGTGAACTCCATTGTGCATAGGTCTGGATCCAGTTCAATAACCTTAAAGGGTTTTTTGTGTGCATCACGTTATAGCAATAGGCTTACAGGATAAGCCTTTTTTTAAATTAAGAAACAACCTACTAAAAGTATGTGCAATGAGTATTCATGACTTTTGCCATTCATGACAGATTAAAAAAGATTAAATAAATGATTCTGAAGCAGCACCCCACATTTTTCCAGCTCAAGAGTTTTGTGTCAAAATTTTATGGTATTATGTATAAATGTTTTCACCAACTTACAGTTCAACCATCAAATATATTTTCTATCACCTATTTTGATTTAATAATACATATAGTCTTTACTGCAATTACTTTGGCCACATCTTTACAATAGTTAAAAAGTATGAATTGTCACTATTACTGCATTCCCTAGCAAATACCAAAGAAGTCTGGGCATGAATTTTGGTGTATCTGCCAGGACTCTGCTTATTTCTCTTTATGCCTATAGTTCACCTCATACTGCTAGACTGTTTTTCCTAGAAACTCCTGAGATTCAGAATTTAAGCTTTTTCAGGAGTAGGAAGAAGGCTCAGAAAGCCTAGTGCATGCATCTCACTCTGGCTCAGTGATTAAGATCCTTATTATAGGAACAGTTTAAAAAAAAGCACTACAACTGATGTACTAATCCATGTATATTCTAGAGTAAGAAAGACCAATACAAATACTTGAGTGAAAAATAATCATATAGACCTGAACAAGTGAGTGGCAGAATGGTTTGTCTTAATGATTTTGTTTGCTCTTGGAGTAGAAAAGAGATGAAAATTAATGTCTCAGGAAGATGTGGGGAGTGATTTGTGCTGATGTGATGAATTCAAAATGATTATCTTGCCAGCGTAATTGATACTTTAATGCCTAGTTGCATTGCAAAGAGATTTCACTTAAGCCTGACAGGAAATCTTATTTTATAAATTGCAAAATATGTGGACATTATATAGCTACAAAATCAAATGAAGAGTAAAGACAGAAAAATCTTTACATTTATTTTATTAGAAATGTGGACAATTTGGGAAGACATTCATTTCTAATCTATACAATTGTTGAATATTAGTTAAGCATTCATTATATTTTATCTTTCAGATGCCATTAGCAGATCCACAAAGGTGGTTCTTATTTAAAGATCCTGAGCAGCTTTAAGTTGGAAGCTGGGAAATTTCTTTTGTTTTAGTAAAAATCTATTCCTCTTTAAATACCAATGAAAAATAATATGTATTCAAGAAAGGTTGTACTGGGCTACTGATTCATTTAGCAAATCAATAAAAGCAAAATTAACATTTAAGTGAACTAAATATTTCACATTCCCCCTCACATATTTCTGAACATGAAGTAATGTGTAAATAATTGACATGTTCTCTTCCATGAAGATGGAACATATGGAGGTTTCATGTGAAATTAAGGAATACTTCCATTACAGATTTTATCATATAATAAAAGGGCTCGTTAGCTGTTTTCCTATTTTTGAGGACATAACATTTGTCTAGAGACAAGAAGGTTTATAGTCAGAGCCCCAAGATGCATATAACTTTTTTTTCCTCTCATGCTGCCATTCATATGCTTGAATTTATTCTGGGTGGTGAACTATCTTCACTTGTGGCACAATCCAACCAAAGTTAAGCCCCATTTATAAGTCCCATTTATTTTGAATGGTAGATAAGCAGGTGCTTAATTCTCCATTGAAATCAGTGGAACTTTAAATGTGTTTACTGTTGGTGGGATAGCACTCTTTATTTCCTTATAAATGCTATTTATAGCCATATTGGTTGTGTTTGAAGGTTGCTATGAATAAGGATATTTATCCTTCAGCTCCTAAAATTTTTGTAATGTGGATAAACTATATGTTGGTCCAATAAACAAATTTCCAATAATGTTATGGCCTTCCATTGATATACATAATATTTTTAGGATTCAACAGCACATGTAGTTGATAAGGGGCTTCTTTTAATCTAGCACTTTCAATTCTGTCTAAGCAAATACTTATCTTTACATGTTGTATAAAATAGATTTGTGTAGTGTTTTGTGATTAAATTCAGTTTTGATTGGCAGCTAAGATATTTTTCTGTGGTTTTAATAATCTAAGGTCTTTGCATATAAAGGATATGTACAATTGCCTGGAACACTGTTTTTGTTTTTTGCTTTGTGTGGCCTTAGTATATTTATTGACATTTTAGCAAGTGTTTTAAAGAAGTTTTTATAATAGTGTAAACTGATGGGAAAATTTTAACCCTCTCTGTGAATAATCCTTTGACACAGTGCATTTCTTTTGGTAGGTGACTGTACAAGCGTATCACTGTCAAAGCTATTTGTTTAAAAAAAAAGTACAATGGAATGCATAGAATTTTTCCCCTGTAAAGTATTTTTTTAATAAACAGAAGTCTGATTTGTGCTTAATTAAAATGACTGTTTGGTAGAACCCTGTGCTACAGAATATTGGGTACAATGGAATAAATGGTAGCTTTTGATTAGAAAAGTGGGATTAAAATAAGTGAAGTTGGATAAATAACAAAAAGTAAAATAAGGTATAAGCTACTTCAGGGCAAAACTTCTAAATATGGCTTCGAAAAGTAATTTGTTTATGTAGCAAGATTGTTTTGGAATCATATAGTACAATTATCAAGATTATACTTCAAACTATCTGCTTCTAATCTATGCTCTTTTTCAGAGCATTCTCATGTAAGCTGTTTTTAATCTTTGCACCTGTTCCTTCTTTTTTCTTTAGATAGACTGGTATCTATCTTTATTTCAATAAGGGAAAGATTCTTTTAGAATTTGAACAGCTCGCCCTTTTTATTAAGATCTAGACTGTCTTCACTTTTTCTTGTCCAAAGTCTTTTTCATCCCAGAGATGTTTTAGCAGATCCCAATGCTAGATTCAAGCATAACAGGAATTCCTATTTTCCTTATTGGCTAGCATTAGCAAAGAGAGGGTCTTGACTGGATATATTTCTAGATATCCTTCCCTTCCTTATGTAAGATGGGCACATTTAACTGAAGTTTTGTGTTCAATGTTACTGTAGATTTGATATCTCAAAGTTTCTAGAGAAAATAAATCCTGAACACAGAAGTGCTTTAAACTGGACTGCTGTATCACAAATTGTAAATTTCTGTAGCTCAGTGAAGCAGAGACAAAGCAGGAGATTATAAGAGAATGTTATTCCTTTGATTCTTCCTCTTGCTTAAGTATAAACTCTTCCTTAATCTTGCTAACATCCAAATGTGCAAAATTCAATTCCCTGAACTCCCCAGATAGCATTGTCACTGCTGAGAATTCTGGGACTTGGGAGTCCACATACCAAAATGAAAAACACCAGTTAAAGTGTTACTTATGCTGTTGCTTATGGAATGACAAGTTGTAAAATGTTTGATGAAATGGAAACATTATTTCCCACAGTTTCAATACTTATTTAACAATAGATAGGCCTTCTTTCCCTCTTTAAATTGTTTCCTAGCATCTCTAATATTGAAAATTGTAAGCTAACAAGCTCAAACTGGTTGATGACCCATTTTCACCTGACAGCAACCCTATTGTCCAAGTGGACAAAAATAGAAGACAACATATTTTGCTGCATGCTAGTTTTATCTATGGTTACTGCTTTCAAGAGACTCCTGGGTAATGATGCAGGAATTTACTGGCAGTAGCTGGTGTTTAGAGATGTGCTGAGAAGAATATGAAATGGAAAATAGTCTCAGAGCAGTCATTGATATAATAACCAGTAGGGGACAATATAACAAAACTCTAAAAAGACCATCATAGAAGGGATGACAAGCATTTAGAGATATTCCTTTTTGACTGACTTTTTGACCTTATATTATCGAAATCAAAGCAACAGTGAAGGCAGCCATTCCATTCTAATTGTCTGCTCTTCAGTGTGAGATAAACAGTAGGTAAACCTGAATCAGGATTTAATCATGGATGAAGCTGCTATGTATATTTTAAGACCCAAGTATTTTTTTCCCCATCACTACTTGTTAGACTGTTATGTGATGAAGCAGGCTAGGGTTAATGGTAATAATCTGTAGGAAGCTTTAAGAATTTGTAGGGCCTACATCTGCATTTGTATGGCAGGAACACTAGGGATATCACTGTATATAGTGTTATCTACCCTATGGCTTAGTCTTATATAACATCCACATTGAGATTCACCCATCTACAATACTGTGACCTCTGTGACATTAAACATTACCCTATACATGCAGCGAGGTAAATTATGGAATTTCTAATTGGGAGTGCTGATGATGGTGCAGCCGATGGGTGTCAGTCAGTGGACACTTCCTGAGTCAGTTTTAGTTTTGTGACAGACATTAAATTGCTGCATGGATATAAAAAAAACACACCCTTGAAATATCACCCAGGTATCAGTTAAAATTTCCAGTTGATTTATATAACAGAGGCAACAAGTGTGCTTGAAACCATCAACTTTCAGGGAACTGCAATTAATTTTCCCAAGCAGCCACATGAGTAACAAACTGTTGTGGAAGGTCACTACTGCTCCACTTTTCACCGCTACTGCAGGCTGGACAGGGACAATCAAAGAGCTAAATGTCGCTTACTGGCTGCAAAATAACCAGGTCTGGCATAAGTGATATTTCCCTCTTGCAGAGCAAAGGCCTTGGTTCTCTAGATAATTTGGAGTGGTAACACAGATGTAGTTACCTAGCACACAGGATGAAGGTGCATCTGCTCCTCTCCCATGCCAGCAGAAATAGTGAAGTGTGCAATGGAGTCTCTATAGTGGTGGGATTCAAAGTGTTTTACTACCGGTTCTGTGGGCATGGCTTGGTGAGCATGGCAGAGGAAGGATACTGTAAAATCTCCAGTCAGAGATGGTATTTGCCAGTACTCTGAACTACTCAAAATTTCCGCTACCAGTTCTCCAGAACTGGTCAGAACCTGCTGAATACCACCTCTGAGTCTCTATCTCCATTGCAACTGCCCAGAACAGACTGGAATGTTTTTTGTCTATGTTTGGAATGGGACTAAAAATAGGAATATTGAAATGGAATTCCCGCTACCTTGAGGAAAAGGCGAGCCATATTGGTTGTTCTTATTTGCTTTTTCCAGCTTTTAAGTTTTAAGGATATGAACAGAATCTGAAATGGCAAAGGGCTATCAGCTGTTTAATAAATCTTTGCCTCTTCCAATCAAATGGGACTGAATTAAGGAAGTGCTCAATGTGTCTTTGCTCAGAAGATGTATTTCCCCTTCCCTAATAAAAATTAGAAGACTTTTATTGAGATTTTGAAGAAAATACAGTCTAAAATTGCATAAACATTCGCTTTTGGGAAATTAAAGAAGAAACTTGTAGATCATTTGTTAGCTTAATTGATGTTTGAAGTATTTCCTACTCCCCCACTCCCACCCACATCCCCTCGTTTCTTTGTATGGAATTAGAACTTTTAACCCGAAGAATGGTTTGCAGGCTTTACCTTTGCATAACTAACTCCATTAAATCCTTACCTGCATCTCTCTGTAGCAGGGGTCTCCAACCTTGGCAACTTTAAGACCTGTGGACTTCAACTCCCAGAATTCTTTAAGACTTATGGGCTTCAATTCTGGGAATTGAAGCCCACAAGTCTTAAAGTTCCCAAGGTTGGAGACCCCCGATCTATTCTTCTATCGACGAAAAGTCCCCAAACCCTTATTTATGTCTTTATTAATAGATTTTAGCCTGTCACATTAAATTTTGCTCTTTTTAAGAGCATAGCCTGGATTCTAAACCAAATTTAAACCCCTGTTACATCTAAAAGTCTTTTGGCGGTGGTGGTGTTTTTTCGAAGTCGTTAAAAGCTCATTCCTTCCTATCCTTTCCCGGAGTACAGAATGCCTCCTCGCCGTTCTCTGTATTTCGATACAAGGCGAATCTAAACCGCCTCGTAACTCCCAAACAACGCGTTACTCCGAGCAGTAGCTCGGGCTTTCCTCCGGATCGCATCTCAATGTCGGCGTTTGATTGCTTTCGCCTTCTTTTCCGTAACGAAATACCGAAACAGGCGCATCGGTGGATGCGGCACTTGATTGATGCTGCCTGTCATAACAGGATGAGAAATGCGGACGAAGACTCTCTGTCTCTCTCTCTCCAGCCGCCTTTTTGGGAACGGTAAGAAAGAGACCGAATGGTAGCGCCTAAAGGCTCTTGGGGCGTTTGTGGATTAAAGGTAGACAGGGTAGTTGAGGAGTGTGGAGCCAGACCGATGCAGGAAAACATTGAGGCTTTTCCTTATTCCTGGAGGGCAGGAATGAACTAAAGAACAGAAAGGGCTTACGATGGCAACGCTGAAAGGGAAGGTTTAGAGGAATTGAGCCAGTGGGGAAAGCTAAGAAGTCGAGGAAGGAGATTTAGGATTGTGGGTCACCGAACAAGTAAGAGGGATATTTATTTAATTTAATTTAGTTTAGTTTGTCAAGCATGTATGAGGAAACAAATATTAGTATGAACATAACATGTAAACACATAAGTATAAACTGGTATAAGTATATCCATGAGTACGAATTAACGGGAACAGTAGGACAGGGATAGTAGGCACGCTGGTGATTTACGCTAGTTGATTTACTGGGTCAACACGCCTCTTGCAGATCTTCAGGTGTGGCCCTAAGAAATGCTTGATGTGGCAAGTGAGAATATTCGTTGATGCTGTTAAGAGAGTTCATTAAATGGGCTGCTGAATTTATTTATTTATTTTTATTTATTTATTTGATTTGTCAATCGCTTACAAGATAATAGGTATAAGTATAAATATGAGTAAGAATACAGGAAATAGGTACGAATAAATGGGGACCATAGGACAGGGATGATAGGCACGATTGTGCACTTATGCACGCCCCTTACAGACCTCTTAGGAATGGGGTGAGGTCAATAGTGGATAGTTTAAGGTTAAAGGACTGGGGGTTAGAAATTGAAAACAATACATTGATTTCCAATGCACAAAACTCCCTTAAGATAGAGCTCATGAAAGGTCATTCTGGATTTGCTTTGGGAGGCTTAGACCAGGGGTCTCCAACCTTGGCAACTTTAAGCCTGGTGGACTCCCAGAATTCAACTCCCAGAATTCCCCAGCCAGGTTTAAAGTTGCCAAGGTTGGAGACCCCTGGTTAGACCATCCCTTAGACTTGGCAACTGCAACTCGTAGGTCAAGTATGTGACCTTACCCCGATTTACTTCCTTTTGTATTTTAAATTTACATGCTTATCTTCCAGTTGTTGACAGTGATAGAATATTTAAAAAAACAAGCAAGATAATTTTCCTCAAAGATGCAGCTTTTCTTTTCCTAGGGTAATCGAATTAGTGCTCCAAAACCTGTTTCGTTGTATAATTGATTTTGGGCATCTTCACTAAGAGTACTTTGATTTGCGTTTTTGCTGATATGTGCTTATTCTTGCCCTATAGATAGGAACTGTCTTTCAAGATATTAAATTAATCTAATACATTTGTGACTATTTAATGACTGATCTTGGACATGTTTGGAAGAGTGATGGAAATGATTTGTTTGCTGTTCTACCCTTATCTATTATACATATTAATTCATTATAGCTAGCACCCATGACAACGATGGAGAGGACACGAATATATTTATATTTATATATCCAAATTGAAGTGATTTGCTACCCATTTTCTTTCAAAGAAGAACTATTTTTTACTAATTAAGTTAATATTTATATTATAAAATATTCTATGGCCCATGCACATATTCAGTTTTTAGCAACTACAATTAGAAGAAAAGGATTTACAGGGATAGTTTCATACAGTTAAAACTGCAGACTTTCAAAGACAAAGAGTAAGTGCAGTAATGAATTTTTACTTTAATGTACCAGACTCTCTTAAGATTATTGTATAAATTAATCAGCCTATTTAGAGCATCAGCATCTGTGCAATTTGGTGACTACAAGTCTGATTGGCTTAAAATGAGATACTATTTTATGAAGTTCTTTGAACTCATTTAAATGTAGCATAAAGATTAATGTTATCTATTGTAAAATTAACTGCACAAAAGACCTACCAACTTACAGTGATGGTGTATTAATAAAAATATAACAATTCGTAATTTTTGACATGATTTTTGCTTTTGGGGATACTATTGGTTAAAAACTGGATTATATGCCCACACACACTTGGCAGTTTTCAACTTTCATCCCAACTTTCATTCCTCATGGTTCTCCCTAGCTTAAAAATGCTACCATTATACTATTTGTATTAAAAGGTAATGCAAAACTGTTTCTCTAGAAATTAATAAACTGTTATCCATATCTTTAGCAGCCATATATTTTAATTGTAAGCCACCCCGAGTCCTCGGAGAGGGAGCGGCATATAAGTTGAATTAATAAATAATAAATAAAATAAATATAGTCTTATTTTAAATTGTTACCCTCCCTCCTGCTTCTCCATTATGATATGGAAATAATAGAGTTCTGCTAACCTACAAATGTTGAATTATTCAGAATTTTAAATTAATGTCCACATTAATTTTCACAATACATATTCAAAGATGAGCACAATATAGAAGCTAACCCCCTCCCCACACATACACTTGCAGCAAATGACATAGCGGAAGCAGGTAAATCAAGACTGTATCAGCCTGGTCTATAGAGATCCAGATTGGTCATAACAAGTTGTATTCATTCTCAGCCTACCTTACTTGTTAGGATTATTCTGAGGTTAAAATACACAGTTGTTGAGAAAGCTATTACGTTTAAAGTTCCTAAGAGAAGAGTATGAAAACAAATTACAGCAAAATCAGATATAACACATAGAGACAAAAATACGTGTATAAAATTAGTAAATTGCAATATTGTAAAAAGGAATTCTTTTCATTGCCACTCTCTAGATAGTGGAGAAGCATTTTTGGTTGTTGTTTTTTTCCCAAAAAAGATGGTCATTATTGTGGGCAAGTCAAATCTTTTGAGTAGGTATAATATCAGCTAATATTATAATTCTCATTTAATAGAATTCAAGCATATTATTTTCTGGAGTGTTATCTATGTATATGTATCTATGTCGCAGCGGTCCTACCTGGGCTTCTCGATCTCCTCTCGGGGGTGGCAGTGGAGTTCCCGGATCTTATGGTCTTGGGGGACTTCAATCTGCCTTCCCTGGCGGGGGGTGTCGGGGTTGGCCCAGGATTTCATGGCTTCTATGGAGGCCATGGGCCTGACCCAGTTGATTCAAGGCCCGACTCATGAGGGGGGAAATACTCTTGACCTAGTTTTTATCTCTGAACGGTGGCGGAGTGACAGAGGGCAAGCTACTTCTACAGTCTTGCCCGTTCCATGGTCTGATCACTATCTCCTACGGCTGGTCTTCCAACAGGCCGCCCCCCACTGCTGGGATGAGGAGCCACTTAGGTGGTTCCGCCCCAGGCGCCTGATGGACCCTGAAAGGTTCCAGGCAGAACTGGGGTTTTTTCCCTCTTCCCTTGCCCACAGCTCTGCCGAGGATCTGGCAATGGCCTGGCAACGGGCTGCGTCGGAAGCCCTCGACAGGGTTGTCCCCATGCGTCCCCTTACGTCGTGGATCCCGGTTTGCCTCTTGGTATACTGAGGAGCTCCGGGAGATGAAACGTCGTCGTAGGGGCTTAGAGAGCAGGTGGAGGTCAACCCGTTCCCAATCTGACCGTGCCCAGCTAAGAGCCTATATTAGGACTTACCTGGTGGCTATGGGAGAGGCGAGGAGGTCTTATCTCTCCACTCTCATAGCGTCCGCAGATAACCGCCCAGCCGCCCTGTTTCGGGTTACCCGCTCCCTCCTTCGTCTTGAGGGAGGGCCGGACCCGTTGCGGGGTAGGGCTGAGGAGTTTGGTCAATATCTGTCGGATAAGATTGCTCGCATTCGGGACGGGTTGTCCTCCGATTTGCAGGAGTCTGAGGAATGAGTGGCAGGTAGTCTGGCCACTGTTATTTGGGATGAGTTCGATCCTGTTTCCGAGGATGAAGTGGACAGGATTATGCGGCGGCTGAGTTCAACCACATGTTTGTTGGACCCGTGTCCCTCCTGGCTGACTTATGCCGCCAGGGAGGCCACCTGCGGTTGGCTCTGGGCAGTTGTCAACGCTTCACTGAGGAGGGTGTCTTCCCTCTGCCTTGAAAGAGGCGGTGAGACCCCTCCTGAAGAAGCCTGCCTTGGATCCGACCGTGTTAGACAACTTTCGTCCGGTCTCCAACCTTGCTTTTGGCAAAGGTTGTTGAGAGTGTGGTGGCTCAGCAGGTCCCGCTCTTCCTGGATGAAGCGGACTACCTGGATCCGTATCAATCGGGCTTCCAACCCGGTCATAGCACGGAGACGGCATTGGTCGCTGATGGATGATCTCTGGAGGGCCGGGACAGGGGTTTTCCTCTGTCCTGGTCCTATTAGACCTCTCAGCAGCTTTCGATACCATCGACCATGGTATCCTTTTTGCACCGCCTTGGGGGGCTGGGAGTGGGGGGCACTGTGCTTCAGTGGTTCTCCTCCTACCTCTCGAGGCGTGCAATCGTGTTGGTGGAGGGGTTGGGTCGACCCCAAGGGCTCTCTTGTGGGGTCCCACAGGGGTCGGTCCTTTCCCCTCTCTTATTTAACATCTACATGAAACTGCTGGGTGAGATCATCCGTGGTTTTGGGGTGCGATTCCATCAATACGCTGATGATACTCAGCTGTACATTTCCACCCCAGGCCAGATCAGCGATGCCCTCTCCCTGATGTCCCGGTGTTTGGATGTGGTACGGATCTGGATGAGTAGGAACATGCTTCGACTCAACCCGGCCAAGACTGAGTGGCTGTGCGTATTGGCATCTCGGCCCAGTCTAGATTGTCCATCTTTGGCCATAGGGGGAGAGGTATTGCCCCCTGTGGATAGGGTGCGGAATCTGGGGGTCCTCCTGGATGTACGGCTCCGATTGGAGGAGCAGGTGGGGGCCGTCGCCAGGGGGGCCTTTGCCCAGCTCCGTCTAGTTCGACAACTCCGCCCTTTTCTGGACCGGGATGCCCTGCGCACAGTTACTCATGCCTTGTCACCTCTAGACTCGACTACTGCAACGCTCTCTACTTAGGACTGCCCTTGCATACCATCCGGAGATTGCAGCTGGTGCAGAATGCGGCCGCGCGGGTGGTGATGGGAGTTACCGGTTCTCCCATGTTACCCCCTCCTGCGCGGCCTGCATTGGCTGCCGGTTGCGCTCCGGGTGAGATTCAAGGTTTTAGTTTTGACATTCAAAGTCCTACACGGCATGGGTCCTCAATATTTGAGGGAGCATCTCCTTCCGACATCTAGTACCGGCCGCCCTGTGCGAGCTCATAGGCAAGGACTCCTCGGGGGCCCATCGGCGGGTCAGTGCCGGCTGGTGACTCCCCGACGACAAGCCTTTTCTGTCGTGGCCCCTGACCTCTGGAATCAACTGCCTTTGGAGCTCCGCCTGGCCCCTGATCTCCGCACCTTCCGCCGTGAATTAAAGACCTGGTTATTTGACCAACCTGGGCTGTGACCCCTCCCTAGGGGAGGGAGGGTTTTAATGTTTATTGTTTTTATGTCTTATATTTGGGCTTGTTCTTTGTTTAATTATTTTTTAAATATTTATTGTTTGTGTTTTTAGCTGTGAGCCGCCCCGAGTCTTCGGAGATGGGGCGGCATACAAGTTCAAGTATAAATAAAAATAAATAAATAAGGGCCATTATATATCCAGCTTCAAAACAGGTAGGGTTAAAATGTAGAAGGAACTTTGACTCAATTTTATGTACTTCAAAAAGGAAAAGAAAACAAAACAAAGTGGATTACAAAACAAAGCCAGCTTAGATAAAAGTTATCTAAGTTTCACAGGTGGATTATATAGTGGAAGGTAATGTTTGCTTTTTTTCCGAATCTACTTAAATGTGTTTACTTTTACTTTCTTTTTGGCAGCATTTACAGCAAGGAAACAACACAACTCAACTGGTAAGAGACTTGAAATAATCCAGGGAATTGAATAATTGAACCTCACAAGATTTCTTTGGCTTTTTTGTATCCCGATTGCTAGCTTCTTCTTGACCAAGATTTATATTTAAAAAATAGCATGATTGCTTTAAAAACTATCCTGGCTTCTGCATTGCTTCTTTCTTCAGGTAACTTTATTATAAAATTTATAGCTCCTTACTCTGAGATAAGGACCAAATAAATAAATAAAATGACTCAAGCAATTAAATTCAGGGATTTAAAAAAATAAAACAAGAAAGAGCAAGAATGAAGATTCCATGGAGTTAAAATACTACTCCCAATATCTTTAATCATGGTTATTTTTGTTGTGAATAATAATAATATTGTAAGAAATGTACATTCCCCATTCTTAAAAGGCAAGGCAAAGGTCTACTCTTGTATTTAAGTTCTGCTTTGAACAAATATTCTAATATGATGTAGTAGCCAGGTCTGAGAGTAAAGGGACCACCTGCATCTTTTTTAAGAAGAAAAAAGAATGGTTCCAGGGTGCCTTTTATCATTACTTGTTTCCAAACTTTATAGTTGTATCACGGTTGGTTCAAGGAATTTCAGATAGTGGGATAGGCAAAAATAAAAGAACTAAGAAGAAAATTCCTGACAGAACAATTAATTAGTGGAAGGACCTGCCTCCAGAAGTTGTGAATGCTCCAACACTAGAAGATTTTAAGAAGTTGGACAACCATTTATCTGAAATGGTATAGGGTTTGTTATGATATATACAGAATAACCCTTGAGTAACAAGGATATGCGCATGGAAACGTTTATGAGAGTAGTTATGAATAATTATTCAGCCACACATAGATACACTAAATTGAGTTAAAGTTTACTCTAAGAAATAGCACAGTCCAATAAACGGTCCAGGTCATATACGTTTAACAGTCCAAATAATATCCAATTACAAAGTTGTCTTACCGTTTGCAAGTCATTTACAGTAAACAAAGATATCAAAGTATAAGCACAGCATAAATACAACAGAGAACCTTAGATAGCAACAGAATGTCAGAAAGAACAAGCTATGATCTCTAGCTCCCTCTTATGGTAATATAATCAACCAATCGGAATACAGCGCAAATCAATACAGTGATTTTGTTTTAAAGCTACAAACATACATTGTTGGTTTATATATTGCCAACCCAACTAATTGGTGTACAGATTGCTAACATTCTCCCCTTTGGGTAGGTCAATATATAATACATTACATCTTTAAACCATAAATCTCACAACACTCTTTATGCTTAATTATACCTTGAGCTTTTGTGAAATGATCTGCAATATTATATTCAGTCATGCAGTATTCTAACTGAATTAATTTATTTTGAACACACTGTCTAACGTTCAAATATCTCAAATGAGTATGTTTAGACCTTGTTTTAGCTAAATTAGTAGCCATACTAATTGCAGATTGATTGTCTTCATAAACAGTAAACGGATCACGTACAGTAATTCCAATATCCTTCAACAATTGTTTATAATATATCAATTCTGTACACATTAATGATAAACATGAGAATTCCGCTTCCATAGTGGATAAACTAATACGTTGTTGCCTAATAGACTTCCATCCTATTAAAGCATTACCCAACATTACCACTATACCTGATGTTGACTTACGAGTCATTATATCAGTAGCAAAACTTACATCAGCATATGCAGTTAACACTAATTCATTACTTGGTTCTAAATATAACGAATAATGGATTGTGTGTTTTAGAAACCTAAGTATTCGCTTAGCTGCTTGCCAGTGCCTTTCGTTTGGTTCAGCGTTATACCTAGCCAATTGGTTTACACTGTAAGATATATCTGGTCTAGACCAATTACCCAGATATGATAGACTACCAATTAAGGATTGATATATTTCTTTATCAAACATAGGACTTTTAATATCACTATGTGTAAATTCTTTACTCGTTGGTGTCTTAGCACATTTACAATGCTCCATGTTATAGTGTTTTAATAACTGGTTAATCTTCTTGGCTTGTGAAATTTTAAAACCTTTATTCGTTTTCACTATAAAGACCTAAATAATGCTTAATTTCCCCTAAATTTCTAATCTTGATTTTTTTTCTGTAATCTATAAACAATATCATTTGCTTCTTGTTTAGTTTTAGTTATAATTGCTATGTCATCCATAAATAACAGTAATAGAGAAATTAAACCATCTTTTTCTCTTCAGAACAAACAAGGATCAGCTATACCAGCTTCAAAACCTATTGAAACTAATTCCTTTACAATACATTTATTCCATTCATAACCGGATTGCTTTAGACGATAAAGACTTTTCTTTAATTTCCAATAATCAGTTTTTCCATCATCCTTTAAACCTAATGGCTTTTTCATATAGATGGTATGTTGTAAAGGTGCATGTAGATATGCAGTTTCAACATCTACATGATTTATTTTACATTTATTCTTAGCTGCCCAAACTAATGCTGCTCTCAATGTATTTGCTGTCAGACTAGGTGCAAACACTTCATCATAGTCCTTATCTGACTGAGCAAATCCTTGAGCAACTAATCTTGCTTTATGGGTAATAGTCCCATCCACACCAGTCGTTATCTTATACACCCATTTGCAACCTATTGCACGCTCACCTAGTGGTAACTTTACATCCTCATACACCTCTAAATCCTTTAATGATTTTAACTCCCTATTCATAGCTTCCTGCCAAGCTACCTTGATCCTTTGTAGAATATAGTTTTATTTCATTGAAGTTAGAAGGTTCTGTATTAACCTGACATACAATGCTTGCTTGAAATCTGTCAGGTGGACGTCTCTCCCTAGTTGACCTCCTAGGCAACTCAGTACATGTTGTTGGCATGTTCTCTTCCTTTACCTCCCCTATCAAATCCTCATCTTCTACAGTCATAGAGGGCTCTTCTATTAATGATTCCTCCATTGATGATTCCTCCACTATCGTATCATCAATATTATCATCATCAGGATTATCGGTAAACAATGGAGTCTCAACAACAACACTATCCTGCCTGAACAAGGGGTTGGACTAGAAGACCTCCAGGGTCCCTTCCAAATCTGTTATTCTATTCTAAATATTGTAACAGCTAATTTTTTGGAGTCAAGGGAATCTATTTTCCAGCCTTTGTAATATACCATTCTTCTGCATAGACAAACAAGCTTGACTTGCTTTCTTGACCCCCACAATTTGCAAATGTGTGTGTGCTAGAATTTCTTGATGTTTCAGTAACATGCACGTGATTTGAGGAAAAATGTATAGGAATGTTGCATTAGAAATGTGTCTCATTTAAGTTCTTTTTAAACACTTTTTTTAGGTTTGGTGATCAGATGACGTTGGATTCCCAGGCTAATTTTAATTTTCTCTTTTTGTCAATTGCCACTTGCCACTGATGCAATGTCCCTCTTTTCCAATACCATGAATGACTGTTGCCCTTTAAATTCATAATAACGGGACTCAACAACTTGTTAATTCCCAGGACATGCATCATTGCAGCCTACAGCTTGGACCTCCTTTGTACAGTTGCCCGTATCTTAGTTTGCTGATCAGTTGCAGTGTTTGCCACATTCCTTCAGAACAGCACTAAAGGATCCGTGGATGCAGCACTTGGCTAATGCTGTCTGCCACAACATGATGATCCAGGAAAAAGCAGTTGAGAATGTTCTCTTCTGCTGCATCCTTCTGTTTCCGTGGTAACAGGAAGAGGCTTTGAAAGGTAAGAGTCTGGAGCTGGTCTTTTAGATATTGTGGAGAAGTGAAGATTGATCACTTAAGGGTCTGCAGGCTGAGGTCAGAACCAACAGGGGAAGTGGTGTAGGAAAAGGTTAAGACTTTGGGGGGGCGGAATTAGACCCAGATGAAATGAGTGACAGAAAGGATGAAGCTGAGAAGGCCCTCGGTTTAAAATGGCAGTGTTTAAAAGAGCTTGAATCACAGGTCAAGGCTAGTTGGTAAGAAGGAGTGCTAAGGATTGAGGATAACTGAAGGGGGAGTGGCTTAACAGCTAACAGGGCTCTCCTCTCCAGCCAGTGAGGGAATTCTGTAGTTAGTGGTTCGATCCTGACCGACTCAAGGTTGACTCAGCCTTCCATCTTTCCAAAGTCGGTAAAATGAGGAGCCAGATTGTTGGAGGCAATATGCTGACTCTGTAAACTGCCTAGGGACAGCTATAAAGCACTATGAAGCAGTATATAAGTCTAAGTGCTATTGCTATTACTGGGGGTGGATGAGGGATGATTACTTCCTAAAACATGTCTGTTTCAATCAGGGTGAATAATGTCCATCGGCCACATGGAAACCAGTTATATTTTGACAATCCCCAGAGCACCTTTCTTATTTGGGACTAAAAATGGATAAAAGGATTGTGAATCTAAGGCACTCATTTTGTACTTTAATCTTTCCACATCCACAGTAAAAAGACTGAAAATTTAGCTATGTCCACTCTGATGATAACATTATGATACCAGCCACATATACTCAGCAGGGATTCCTAAACTTTTTGCCATCCTCTGCCTACCATCTTAAGCGTAATCTTAATATATACACCTCTCCTAAAAATCCAAAGGCCAGATGAACACAAATCAATACAATGGGAAAGGTCGATTGATTGTAACTGTGTAATCCCTTTCCATATTTCTACTAAAAATACACAGAATTATTGTGCAACATATTTTAAAAAGTCTAAACTATGCATTTCTTACCTAACTGTACAGCTGAGTTGGCAGTTGAGAAACCAGATGGCTTCAAATGATGAAGACGCCATCGCTTGGTACCAGAAAAAGGTCAGGTTGCTTTTTGAGGTTAAAATATTTGCTCTGTAGTTAAGATTACATCATAGCTTTAAACTGTGGAGTTTTTTTTTTAGAATTTGCACATTGTTTAAACCATTGTTAAAAACTGCCAATAGGGTACTTTCAAATGTTTGGGCTTCAGTTCTTTAACAAAGGATTACTGGAACTCTTGTTAAAATATTTGGAGTGATTCTTTTGCTTGGTTTCAGACATAAATCAGGATTTTTTATTTTATCTGCACCTACTATCAGATTTGTATGTGTATTTCTGTGCCTCATTTTTACATTCAGTAAAGTAATTGTACAAACTCTACATTTGTTGCTTTCTTTATTTGTAATAATATATTGATAAAACTAAATATTGCTTTCTATATCTATAGTATTAATTAGTGGAATTCTAGGAAATAGCTCAGTAAATTTATTTTTATTTATCAAATTTCTATACCAATATTTGTAAATACTCAAATGTAAATATTTAAATATTATTATTTTACTAATAGATTGTTGTTAAAAGTAAAAGTAATATATGAGAAACAGCTGCTTTTTTTCAGATTGGAGCTTATGATCAACAAATATGGGAAAAGTCCATAGAACAGACTGAGATGAAGGTAAAAAAAATTTGCTGACAATTTTGTTGAACTTCATAATTCTTTATTTTATGGCCCTATGGAAAGACATGGCTGAAATATGTTGTATTTAACAAATAGAATGGCATGTAAAATATAAGGGATTCAGTGAATATAGTGTTTTACATTGCCCATATCTATTTAAAGTTGTAAAGTATTCATTGACTTTCTACTGTGCAATTGTTGAAGATAGTCCCGCAATACTTTCTCATCATCATAAGTGGAAGTACTGTGCTTGATGGGTATTTGGATGCATAAGTGAATCAAGGTCTGAGCTGAAGGAAAAGCATTATGAGAAATCAGAAAGACATTGTACAGTACTGCATTGAAGATTTGGTAGTGTAGATGTCACTGACTGGGAACAAGGTAGAACCCAATAGAAAACAAACTGATAAAAAATTATTTGGCTATGATTCTAAACAGCAGATATTCTGTGAAGAACATGAAAATCCTAGCTTTTATTAATATTTAAGTTTACATGAAAGATACAAATTAAAACTTGGTTTAGTTTCTGCCATGCAATATTTATGGATGGTCAAATGTCATGAGCAACTGGCAATTAGAGATTGTCAGTGTCAGAGACTATATCTGATGTTTATAATTTTGCTGATGGAAAGTATCCTCCTATAGAATAAGATATGGCTATTTTTAATTTTGAAAATTCTGAAAACAATTGCATTTCAATTTACTCTGATTAAGTAATAGTTAAGTTCATATTTGGCTGGGGCTACAGAGGGGAGAAAATATTATGAAATCTTGCTACAGTCTGAGCCATCAAAAGACAGATAGAGATAAACCACACCAATAAAAAAGAAACAAAAATCAGAACACATGCTTTCCAGCAGCCAGATAATCAGAGATCAACACACAAGACAAACAGGTGGAAAACTATACACTAATCAAGGAACTTTCAGGGAGAAAACCCTACTCCCATCGACATTGGCAGGGCAAGCTGTGGTTTATAAGCAGGGAAGTAACCCCACACTCACTAGCATTGATGTTGTTACCTAGTTGGGTAATGAACAAACAAATTTAGAGAGCACCAAGATTCCATAGTTCAACCTGAGTTACATATATTCTCTTCTACTAGAGAAGTATTATTATTTTCCTGGTTATGATAGATATCTTCTCAGAGAAATATCAAGCACTTCATTTATACAGTCTACTGTTTTTTTCAGATAGATTCTGAATGGCAAAGACATGCAGGAGTCCATTTATAAATTATAATGCAGTGGCATTATTATAGCCAGTGAGATTTATCTGATGTGCAATGATTACTTTGCTTATATATCTTTATATGAAAAAAGTGGAAGGTATCTCCGATAAAGCATTGCCCTGTGTGATTAATCTTTATGTGGTGTTGGACGACAATTTCTAGAATTCTCAGCCAAATACCCTAAGAGACGGTGGCTCAGCAATTAAGATATGGGCTGGAAAGCCAGCAGTCCAGGTTCGAGACCTGAGCTCCACATGATGGGGTGAGCTTCTATCCTTGCCCCAGCTCCTGCCAACCTAGCAGTTCGAAAGCATACAAATGCAGGTAGATAAATAAGTGGAAAGGTAATGTGATGTGTGATGTCATGTTGGTCACATGACTGGAAATGTCTTCGGATAATGCTGGCTCAAGGGCCTTGAAATGGAGATTAGCACCCCCCACACACCTCAGAGTTAGCAATGACTAGCGGAATAAAATCTGCAGGGATTCCTTACCTTTTTACCCTAAGAGCTGGGAATTGGAGAAGGTTATTCCATGCTTCCCATATGAACATGATTATGAAAGAGTAATTGTAATAAAATATGTATTCTGTGAGATCAGGGAAACAATCTATTAATTATAAAATATTCTAATTGTTTATTACTAAATGTGCAGGGCTTCAAAAGCAAACCCAGAAAGAAAGGCCACATACAGCCTGACTTGATAGATGTTGATTTAATAAGAGGTATGGACCATTTGAAAATTTAATCACTTGTGTTAAATTTGCAAAACATTTTTATACTCTGTACAGTTAGTGATGACAAGTAATACCTATTATACATATATAGTATTTAGTACTTGTCTTATTTTATTTATAATTTTATTATAAATAAAATGTCTGTTGTGCTTTTTAGACTTTCATGACTGCTTAGAATAATTAAAAGCTAATTAAACCGGAAGGCATTTTAAAAGGTAGCGGAGATTTATATGTAAGCAAAACAAAATATTTCAAGATCCTATGTAAAATTAGTAGTCAGACTTCTTGGTGATCCCAGTGTTGAAAATCCCATTCCTCCAAAGATAATGTTCTGGTTCTGTGTTTTGTACCTAGCTGAAATTTTGAAATATTCTGTGCCCATATTATAAAAATAATCTTTGTTAATAAAATATTTGTAACAGATAACATTCCTACAAAAAATAGGAGAGGTCTGCCAAAATTTTACAGAAGTACTTCTAGCTACCATTTGACAATGCAAGATCATAAAGAATCCTAGATACACTGGAACAGAGAATATTCTCCTTCAAAAACAGTGTATCCCAGTCTAAAACAGACTTAGCATGCAATTCTTAACTAGATTTCTTAAATGTACAACCTCTTTAAAGGAAAACTGAACTCTTGCTGATTTCTGGGAAGCTTTCTTGGCAATAGGACACAAGTGCTTTGCCATTGTCTTCTGGGTTTTTTTCTTAAGTGGGGTGGCAGATGCTTCCCAGTCTGTCCTACAATCCTGGCATTTCCATTCCAGTGCTATACCAGGCTTGAAAACAGCACACCTGACTTGTATGGATTAAATTTCAAGTAAATGTCTATTCTTTTGTCTTACAGTTCTCATTTTCTAAGAGAATCTTGGTTTGAGTAAGAAAAAAATAACAGCTAATGCACTTTTCTTGATTATCTTCTAAAGTACTTGTTTTCATTACACAAAATTTTCAGGTTCCACATTTGCCAAAGCTAAACCTGAAATTCCTTGGACATCACTTACAAGGAAGGGAATTGTGCGAGTTATATTATTCCCATTTTTTAGTCAATGGTGGATACAAGTCACTTCTTGGCGTATATTTATGTGGCTGTTAGTACTGTACCTCTTACAAGGTAAGTAGGGGTAGTAGAAATTATGCTAAGAAAGGATAACTAATTTGGCAGGGTGGAAATGGTAATAATCATGCTACCGTAGTAATTGTTGCAAACAAAATTTCTTCTTTAGATTTTTTTTCTTGTCTATTTCTCAGTTTTTCCTTCATCTTATATATCACTTTCCTTCTTTATTTCGTAAGTTTTATGGTTCTTTAATTTTGTATAAATTATTTGCCAATAAAATTTTATATATTTGGAAATATCAAGATAGTCATATCATTTGCAAGACCTGCAAAATATTTTATAAACTGCTCCTGGCTGCCTTTTCATATGTGTGAATTTACAAACATTTCCGTATATAAAACACCTGTTTTGAAGGCTTTGGATAGCCTCAATATCTATTTCCATTTAAAATTATTGTAATTTGTATCATGCCAAGTTATGAGGAAGGGATCTTAACAAATGCAGATTAAGCTACCATCAAATATTGGATCTGAAAAAGACTCATGGGAGAAAGGAGTAGAAGTCAGTAGTTGGTCTGGTATTAAATTCAGTCCATGATAAATCAATTCTAAAGCCATATTTTTCACCAGACAGCAAAGGAGAAACTCAGTGCTAAGGTTACATATGCAGTAGTTTCTGGAGGTTATTATATTACATTTCTTTTATTGTTAGAAGTAACACAACATTTTTGTTAGTGCAATTTTTATATGTAGCATTTTTACACGGTATGCATTTATATATAAGTGTAGTACAAATTCTATTTTTACTTGTTAGACAATTCATATACATTTTTTTTCAGTTGTAGCAATTACATTATATTCCATAATGCCAATAGTGAGTGCAAGTGAAATCATTGGACCGTTGTGCCTTATGCTACTCATGGGAACTGTGCACTGTCAGATAGTATCTACTCAGTTATCTAAATCTTCAGGAAGTGATGGGAGCGGTGTTGGTCGAAGAAGGAGGTGAGAGATGAATGTCTATAGTTTGAGAGGAATGTTCCTTTTCAAATCAGAATCCAGCTTAAAGGCCATTTTTCTTATAATATGCATGGTGTAAACTGTGACTTTGCTTGCACTTTTATTGCTAATTCATTTGTTTTACTATTCTAATAAGTTGCAGCTTTTATATTTAACTTTAAGAATATGTACTAATTCACACTGTTTACATACCACTCTTGAGTATAAATGTATCAGCAGATTCCATAAAATGATATAAAAGCATGAAATAATAAAAACAACCAACTTATTGCTTGAGCATTTTTAAAATAGTAGACAAAAATCAAGGGGATACTAAGTTAATTTTTTGCAGAAATAATTCATGTTGGAGCTTGCTTAATCTCAGAATATTTTTCCCTTTTATCATCAGAGGCATTGTTAGAGGTCTGCATTTCTCCTTCACAGTACTTCATCAGTTTTAATTTAATGGCTAGTGTGACAAAAAATTAAACGTGATATTAGCCATAGTTAACTATATATAGTTTAAACTCTCCTCATTTCATGTGTGGAAAATTTTTTAACATACTTCATTGCTAACATTTTTCAGAAAATATATAAATGGGATAGTGAAAGTGAAATGTAGTATAAAATACTAGAAAATACCAGGATCATCAGTTCAGTCTAGAATCAACTGAAACTGTTTGGGATAAGTCTCATTTTCATTATTACATGCATAAATATGTATTTATAATTTCTCATTTTAGAATCCTCCCATTTCCCTGATAGAGCAATTCTGAGCTTATAGATTGTTGTACTCGTATTAATGGGCATATGCACATATTTATTTATTTTATTTATTAATTAAACTTCTATGCCATCCATCCTGCCCTACAGATAGGTATCGTAGACACTTAATTCTTTTATGTGGTATTTTAGCACCCTAAATCCTATGGCAATCTCAAAAGACATATATTTATGAATATGTATTTTATTCATAATTGGCATCTGGTAATATTTATATTCCCTGGTACAGATATGTTAAAAATTCTGCGGGTATAAAGAGAGGAGCAAACTCAAATTTATGCTTTTTTTTAACCTAGAAAAATACGCAAATTTGCAGGAGGTGACGTCTATGCTTCCTCTGACAAAATCAGCAGAAGTGAGGAGCCCTTGGAGTCATCATCCAGGATTAGCAGCTTGTTTGATTCAGTATTGCGCCGAAGGAGCAGGGAAGGGTACGGTTGATAATATTAGTTCGTTTAGAAGATAAGAGAAGACTGAAATTTTAACTGGATTTTAACTTTAACTTTGATATTGCTCCAAGATTACATCATGTAATTTATTGTGGCCAGTTATGTGCATTTCTGGAAAGGATTTGCCAAAATGCCTTTCTAGAACTGCTGGATCTTTCTTCAGTCCTATCTCATAGTTTTATGAGGCAACTCAGATAGCACAAAAGTTTTCCCTCTTTTATAGATTACAGCAGTCCTGTGAAATAGATTCTATTACATGAATGACTTAAGACTCACCAGAGCCTTCATATTTAAGGAGGGATTTAAATTATTTTTGCCGTGTTCATAGTCCAGGATTCAATAGTGTGTGTGTAACTTTAATTTGCCAATATGCACAGTATTCCTTGCTTTATGTAAAAGTATTATCAGGAAGAATGGGAAAAAATGTTATTCCTTTATTTTCTCTCACCACATTCTGTGTCAGATAGATGGCAAACTTCAGCTTTGGATAATATAAGTTTTGATAGATTTTAAAATAATTAAGCAGAGATTAATCTTCTGCATAATGAGGATTGGATTTGAAACTTGTACAGTTTGATTTTCATAATTCTGCAAGTTTCATATGAAGAAATCCTGGTAAATTCTGTATCTTCTCAATTAGGTCTTGATTTTAAAAATGTGAATAAGGAAGCCATGCATTTCCTTCCATAGGGTGAAAAGGGGAAAACGAGTAGCTGATAAAGGGACTGAAACAGAGCATAGCAGTGGTATAAAACGCAGGATTTCCAGATCTGAACACAGTTTTCAGCGATCGAGGGATTCTGAAATGCAGTTAAATGTAGATAGAAAACAGGTAAAGTTTGAACTTGATGTGTTTGCTGATGCAAATGTCAAATTGTCTCAATATGACCAATAGTGCACAGATTAAATCTTATCCACTCATCTGAATTTGAAAAATATTAAAAACCTCTCCAAAACAGTTTTATAATTATACTGTAGATACAGATAATATTACTATCATTTAATTATAGAAAATAAAATATTATACAATTACATGCTATAATTTCTGTATAAAGTTATATTATTGCCTGATAGTAAACAATATTTTTTCTGTACTAAGCTTAAAATTAACTTCTTCCAACAATGCATCTTGGATTAAAATGATGGTTATAAGTCAGTGGTGGGATTCAAAAAAAATTACTACCAATTCTGTGGGCGTGGCTTGGTGGGCATGGCAGGGGAAGGATACTGTAAAATCTCCAGTCAGAGGTGGTATTTCCAGTTCTCCGAATTAATCAAAATTTCCACTACTGGTTTTCCAGAACTGGTCAGAACCTGCTGAATACCACCTCTGTTATAAGTTCTTAAAATATAGGAACTTCGTTGGTACCCAGGAAGAAGAAAAAAACATTTATAATTTTTGTTTCTTTCCTTGAACTTTCCTTCAAGGAAATAAGCTTGGCATACTGCACTTAGATCCTCTTCCTTATTTTATCCTCATGGTGGTTATATGAGTTAAGCTAGGCTGAAAGGAATGGTATGAGTTTCAGAGATGAAAAGATTGAAAACCCAATCTACTAGATCATAGTTTAACATTACTTCTCAGTCATAATGATGAAAGTATACATGGAATTGGCTTCAGGAAAACTGATAGATGGATCCATAGCCATACAGTTGTCCTACATCAAGTAAACTGGAGTGTTTGTGGAGGAGTTTTTCAATCATGTCATTAGATTACTCATTTCTAAATTGGGCAGCCATATAGCATGTAACATTGTATTACAGTATAGATTCTTTGTGTTGATCTATGTTTGTAGTGCTATAGAAAAAATTGTTACTGGTTAGTTCCTATGGTACAAATAGGTTGCATGAATGTGAAACAGTCTCATCCACTTTATGTTAATCCTGTTTAACGTTCTTTTAGACTATTTCTAGACATTCAGGCATTTCTGATGACTTATCAAGTGAGGAAGAAACAGATAATGCGGGTCAGGTAGTTTTGCTGCGCAGAAGCGTAGAAGGTGGCCCTAGTATAATTGCAACTGAAGATCAGGGCAAAAAGTCTTCTCTTATTTCTCCATCTGCTTCAACAAATCAGTCTGCGTCACAGGTAAATGTTATCAAAAACTGTTACTTACTTATTTAGGCAACAAATGCATTTCACTTTAATCAAATTAAGAAAGATTAGGTCAGCCTTCAAATGTTGGGTGCTCCATTTGTGTTGGGACAGCAACTCCTAGAATTACTAATTAAACACACCCATATCTGCAGGACACCAGAAAAAAAGTGTAATAATTATTAATCCTAACCTTGAATTTGTAGATTATATTCTGTCATGTTTATAATTTATACTCCTTGGTGTTTATTTAGGGATCTCTGGAAGCAAACTGAAAAATTATTGTTCAATGTCTCTATATTCTGTTTTTTAGATGGATAAAGCTAAAAATAGTAGTGCTGACATTAAACAAATAATCTAAGATTAGATATTTAGCATTTCTACCCATTTAGAGTCCATTTTTAAAACAAAACCAATTGTTGGGCAGAGAAGATTTGGCAGAAAGGGCCATTTAGTACCATTACAAAATATCATTGGAATTATATTTTAACTGATTTGTATTACTGCCTTGGACATACTTGCATAAGTATTTCAGGTGAATTCTGCTGCGTGAGGTCATGGGCCATGTAGTCCAATTTTTTTGTATCAGATAGAATATGTGTAAAGCTCAGAAAAATGGTCTGGAAAGTAACAGCCCTTCTGTCATTTGTCAATTATGCTGTCTATGATTCAGGATATGGTAAACATCCATAAAAATGATGGTTGCTGATAACCTCATTCCCCCATTAACCTCTCCTTGTTTAAAACTATCCACATAGGCCAATATTACCATAGCTGCCAGCACTGAATTCCAGTTTAACTATGTACTATGTGAAAAAGAATACTATTTATTGATCTTGATATTTAATTATCATAATTCATATAACTATGTGATACAGGGAGGAAATCATATTCATAGCATATATAACATTCAATTCTTGGTTGGTATTCTGAGTATCATTTAGGATTACGTCCAGTGTCTCCTTCTTGACTTCATAACTAAGAGTTCAAAAACAAAGTATCTAGAAATGTAGTCTCTTTTATTTGATGAGTATTTCTGAACCATCCATCTCTAGTTAGGAAGGTAAATTGTTTTTTCTTATTAACTGCCACTCTCCCAACCTGATTAGGAAGTTCCTTGAGTTTTTTATATATAAAAGTACCTAAATAGTTTAATCCTTGGATTTTATATGTATAGAATCTGTGGATATTGCCCTTTCACTCGCTGAAAGATCCTGATACTAAGTCACTTGCAAGAAAAGATCTCTCCCATTGTATTCCTCCAGGCAGCAGTACAGAAAGTTGAAAAATAGGGGAGAGTGAAGGTTTTCTCTAAAAGTTGATTCTCTTCATAGATATAACAAGGGAGTGCAGTTTATTTGTGTGTGTGTGTGTGTGTGTGTGTGTGTAATATATATTCCTCGCTTACCAATCATTCGGGACTGTCAACCCAATCACTAAGTGTTGTGGTGATGGAGTGAAAAATTACATAACTGCATTGGACTTATGTCATTCCTGCTTTTGTTGTTAAGCAAACCACTATGGTTGTTAAGCCAGACATTACATTGTAATTTCACTTTTACATGAAGACCATTTATTCTCTTTGGTGTAAGTTTGATTGTGAAGTTTGCAAAGGCTGATCGTATGACCATGAGATGCTGTGATAACCATAAATACAAGAATTGGTTGCAAAGCTGTTTTTTTTAACTATTATGACTTTGAATAGTCACTAAACAAGGCAGTTGGTAAACAGGACTACTTATAGACCCATATAGATTTGTCTTTTGAATAAGTACAATACAGTACAATATTGTATTTTTGATACAGTATATGACATCTTTTTCGCTTTGAAGATTGTCTACGTTTTAGTTCTTCATTCATTCTTTTTGTTATCTGAGGCAGGTCAAGGAGGTTGTGAAATCTATGCAAGATTCGGACAGCGTAGTGGAATCAGAACTTGAACTACCAATTCCTCAAGAGGTATTCAGAATTAAAATTTACAATTTTTCCTGTGTGAAGTGAAGCTACTGGATGCAGCTGATCCTTTTTTAATTATTTTGATTTAAGATTCTTCTCAGCATCATCTGAGAGTGGAGCTGGAATGACATAGACAACGAACATTTTAATCATGTTTGGGGAATAGACACTAGTGACCTGACTCACATTTAATGGTAATCCTAATAGCTGAGTTTATGCAGTGTATTAAATCAAAACCAACTAGCACATTCACATAAGGACAGAGTATGTGGATGCTTGCAATTTTCAGGCTCTTATTTGAGATCTCTAGAGTCTTTGAGAATTGTGCCTTTGAACAACAGGAAGTGAAATTACATCAGCAAAAAAGTTCTCATTAAACTGAACAAACTCTCCTACATTTCTCAGCTGTTGTGGAGTGAACTAAATGCTGATATTTCTGTAGAACATTCATGATTTAATACTAGTTAAAGTATGAGCAAGACATAAACTCATTTGCAAAACAACATTTTATGTTTCAGAATTAATATGTAGAAATATGTTCCATGTTTTTGTTTATGTTTTTTTAAAATATTTCAGTATTTTTGGTATCAGGAAGTAGGTATATCTACTCTGTCATACCAATAATAGTGTTATCAGTGCAGTGTTCTTGATTAGTGCTTACTCTATCTTTTCTGCAGCACTGGTGAATTAGAATATTTGACACTAGTATTTTGTGATATTTAGAAAGATAAAGGGACAAGTACAAACTTGTGTCAGACAGTTTTTATGACAAAGTACGTTACTGGGATTTTGCTGGTACTTTTTCATGGGACTGGGCTTTTTAAAAATCATTTATTATTCAGATTTAATATAGCCACCCACTTCAGTTGCCTGCACCATTGTAGCTTAAATGAGCTAAAAGATTGCACCTGAGTATCTTATTATGACAGAGGTCATACAGAATTCAGTGATCGATTTTAATTGAATTAGGATTGCAATAATTATCTTCTGAACATTTCCTCATAGGAGTCCAAAGCCCAATATAGTAGTGAATCTCAAAGCGGTAGTGTCTCTCATAGAGATTCGGAGAGTACTCGTCATGACTCTGAGACAGAAGATATGTTGTGGGATGATTTACTTCATGGACCTGAATACCGATCCTCTTTCACCAGCGACAGTGAGGAAACCAAAGCAAAAGACAAGAAAGCAAGCAAACGAGATCTGAAGGATGATGTTTTCCAGCAGGTCTGTTAGATGCAAACCATTCCCCCCTCCCCTTGTGATGGTAACTTAATTAAATAAAACACCAGGGAGACAGTACCAGAAATTCCTCTTTAGGTTCTCTGTCAACAAGTTGTGGTACTAGTTTTTTATGGATTTCTGTCCAATCATATACAGTAAGTTCATGGTGCCATTTTATCTGGATAAATAAAATGGATTTTTCAATAAAAATGGCTTACCATGTAGCTGGAATACAAAAAGTTCAATTTAGATATACTGTAACCTGTTGTGTGACCACAGGAATATGGAATTAAAGCAAAAGTTTTCAGACATTGATTGTACATTGATGAAATGCAAGATTCCACATGTGTGGAGATAAAGTGATTTGGAACAGATGGGGGCACTCATATAGCATCTCTTGGTGACTTCTTAAAGAAGCTGACTTTTCCTGGGCTTATATGGTGGAAATCAGTGAATCCAGGAAAATATCTGATTATTATTAAATACTGTGTGCCTATCTTCATCTAATCTAAACCAGCTTTTCTTGTTTGAATCTGGAACTATGGCTGTAGTGTTTCTAGTGGTAGGATAGTAGCATTAACTCAAGGGCACTAAAAAGTATTCTTGATTTGATGGTGCACTATTAAATTTCTTACCAAGTGCCTTCAACCAAAAGGTAGGTGTGATTATAGCCATTTATTACATTATAGAAAACATCTAATATGTCTCCCTATCTCTTGCCATGTCTCTTAACATCAATATCTGTCCAGCACCACAATAATGTTACGGCCTGCCTCCGCTCCTCCAATAATATCCCCAAAACCAATCCTCTCCAAGATGTGGGACCAAGAACCTCTCAGTGTCCTTACCATGAATCCCTGAAAGGAGAAGTTGGGTATCCTGAAGCACTTTAGCCCCAGCAGCTCTTGGCACCAACAGGGCAACCAACCCAAATCTCACCACAAGCTTCCACACACAAACATTAAAAATAGCCATTCAAATACCTGGAGACACCGAGACGTCCTCCTTTGCTATTTCCAGTAGCAGGAGGAGGGCTCCCCTCATTCATCCCCCACCTATTATTCCCTTTACTTTCACCCAGAGGAAGAAATCATACCATTTTCCATGGTACTCAGTATAGATGGACCTACATTCTCTTGACAATAAGGAGTTGGTGATAAAAAAAATACTGGGGAAACCCCCCTGGATACCATGCTATCTAGAATATACTAATATCAGACAACACCTGTTAATAATTCTTGTTCTTGTAATTATCAAATATTTCAAGTTTCTGTTACAGACAATGGGACATTGAAATGCTCAATGAGGATAGAAATTAGACTTTAATAACATCTATGCTTGCTCAGATAGGAACCATCTTTTGACCCGTATGAAGTTAATGGCAAAAGTTTGCTCAGAATCATTAAATGAGCTGTTTTGAAGCCATTTTTCCTCACATTAAAGAAAGACTTTCCAGAATCTGGCATTAGTATGTATTTTTGTCCTCAGAACCACTTGTTCTGGCTGCAGAATACAAGTCCTGCCTCTACTAAAGTGAGTGCTCTCATCTGGGAGGGGAATGAGTGCAAGAAAGTAGACATGTCTGTTCTGGAGATCAGTGGAATCATCATGAGCAGGGTAAGGATTGTGCCCATTCAGTATATTCTGTATATTCTTATAGAAAACCTGGTAGTTCTATTCTGTGCAGCTTGTTCTGCACCCACAAGCAAAGTATGTTCATTTTTGTCTGTCTGTCTGTCTGTCTGTCTGTCTGTCTGTCTGTCTGTCTGTCTGTTTCTCTCTCTCTCTCATATGTATGTCTGTCTCTGTCTATCTGTCTATCATCTCTGTCTGTCTGTCTCTATCATGTGTGTCTGTCTCTGTATCTATCATCTATGTCTGTCTGTCTGTCTGTCTGTCTGTCTGTCTGTCTGTCTCTCTCTCTCTCTGTGTCTCTCTCTCTCTATCACCTATCATTTATATTTCATATTTCTAAACCATCCATCTCTGTCAGAGAGAGGCTGTTGGTGGTTAATACAAGAATGTGAGATTTTGGGAAGAAATACAGTAGATATTTTAAGTTGGAAGTTCAGTGGGTTGCATTTTCGAAAACTGTAGGAAATGGTTTTTATATGATTGCAAATTTGCATGTATGCTGTTTTGCAGTCTCATCTTCATTGAGTTGAATCTAATGTTGAGATTTCCATTCTTACTTAACACTGCATTTTTAGATACAACACGCTAATTCATAATGTAATGGTTTGCATATCTCAATGTACAGTATGTAAACTATGCAGTGCTGATACTGGTTTCCTCACTATTAGGTCAATGCTTTTCACCAAGGATCTGGTTATCAGTGGCTGGGCAATATTGTTACCATTGGTTTAGCTTTCCTTCCTTTCCTCTATCGACTCTTCCACTCGAAGACCTTTGAGCAGATGTGGTCCTTGACTGCAAAAGAAGTTCTGCATATCTTTTGTGGGGGTCCTCCATTCCCCCCTATAATCACCCTTGCAATGATCATTTTCTTGGAGCGCCTCTGCCTCACCTGGATGTTTTTCTTCATGATGTGTGTTGCTGAGAGGACTTACAAGCAGGTTAGTCTTAGATGTCAAAAAAATAAAACAATCACATGACTGCCAATGAAAGCACCGCTGTTGGTCACTGTCTCTTGTTTTTGCCACACGGTTGTGTCGTGTGGCAAAATGAATATATTGTCATTATACTGTATGTTTCCCTATGACAAACAAGCATCAGTTCCCCTTATCTCATTCCTGTTCTAGAGAAATATGTATCATTAAAATGTTCTGCAAAGCTTTTGAAAGGCAGCAGTCAGAAAAGATCTGTCTGTAATTTTCAAATGATAACAGTATGCATGTAATTTGCTCTGATTGACACTTTTCTTTGCAGAGATTTCTGGTTGCTAAACTATTTAGTCATATTACTTCTGCTCGGAAAGCAAGAAAATACGAAATCCCACATTTCAGACTCAAGAAAGTAGAAAACATTAAAATCTGGTTATCCCTTCGCTCCTATTTAAAGGTAAGTGACACAAAAGCACTGAAATCTCAGCCTTAAACAAAAGATTCAGATTGTGGAGAGGATCTTAAGTTGCTACAGAATTAAACTGTTAAGAATTGCAGTAAGTTTTTTGCTCTTTATATGCAATACTTCATTACTTCAATTTTGGATGTTTGTTTTGCCAGAGGCGAGGCCCTCAACGGTCTGTTGATGTAGTTGTATCCTCCATATTCTTACTGGCTCTTTCCATTGCTTTCATATGCTGTGCACAGGTAAGAACTCTAATCTGTTTTTAGAGATAATGTTGACCAATAATAAGACATTAAAATAGGATGGATTTATATTAAGATGAAGGTGATGTTTGAGAGTCTCCAAGGATTCCCCCCTCCTCTTGGTAATTTTTGTAATGAGATATATTTTTGCATTTTTATATTTGTCTGAAAAGTATATTTGCTGAAAAAAACAACAACAACCCTGATGTGGCCCTTAATGAAATTGAGTTTGACACCCCTGATATAGATGGTATAAATAAGGGAAATGTATTCACTCTTGTTACACACTTTTGAAAACCCAAGGCCAATCTATTTCACCATGTTCTGTTCATACAGTGGCTTTGTAATCTCTGTTTAAGTTTCTCATTAGAACAATGAGATTTTATAGGATTTCTATTTTTCTGAGCACATTGCACACCTTGATGCGATCAACACAATTAAAGGCCTTTATATAATCAATGAAATAGAAAGTGATTTCTTTTGACATTCTTTGGCTTTCTCAGTTACCTAGTGTGCATCAGCAATAATGTCTCATGTTTGTGAGCCTCTTTTAAATTCAGCTTGAAAACTGGGGTCACTTATTCCTTACAGGGCTCTAAACTGTCTTAGAAGATCCTAAGCATTATGCTGCTAGCATATGAATTAAGGATATTGTATGATACTTTGCACACTTGTTAGTCTCCTTTTTTGGTATGCATGCATGCATGCATGCATGCATGCGTTCGTTCATTCATTCATTCATTCATTCATTCATTCATTCATTCATTCATTCATTTTCTATAGCCACCCATCTCAGTCAATGATTCTGAGTGGCTTACAATTCAAAAAATATATTACAATTAAGACACTGAAAACATTTTAAAATAATAAAAATGTAAGAACAGCCAAAATAAAGATACATATCAGCCAAGATACTTGGCTAGTTAGCAATAGTCAGGAAATTGGGCCTTATATATATACTGTATACCATATATACGGTATACAGCACCCCGTTGCAGGAAAAAAAGCGGGGGAAAGTAGGGATAGTATCTGAATAGTATTTGTATGGTACACCATCCTAATGACCGGGCTTATTAATCTGGGCTATGAAAGGTCAGGAAAATATTCTAGAAGGCAGTGAACAGTCCTCTCAAAAGTCCTGCTTCAAAAGTGCATAGACATAAGCATGAAGTTGTCAAGAGTTGAAGGCAGTTTAAAACTCCCCAAACCTTCTTAATCCCATTTGGCATGTATTGATTGTTTCAGGTAGCATTACCCAGAAGTCATTGAATCTACACTCTGCAATTATAACCATTTATCCTTTTGATAGTAGAAGGCATGAAACTCACCTGGTTTGCACGCTGAAGTTAAAGTGAACAGTAAATGGCAGATGATTCTTTTCTGAATTTTGTGATTGGACAATATTAACCATCTCTAGTCAAAACTGAGAAAGGTTCTACTTGCCTGGTTTGCTTCTCTGTCATTGTGTTTAATAGATGCATTCAGGGGTGGGATTCAAATTTCTTAACAACCAGTTCTGTGGGCGGGGCCTAATTTGTGGGTGTGGCTTGGTGGTCATGTGACTGGGTGGGCATGGCTTGTATGTAAATATTATAAATATTTATCTAAATATTGATTTTTTTATAAAAAAAGAGCAACTTTTACCCAAAAGCAGGCAGAGCAGGCAGGCAGATTGAGTTGCTCACAGAATCACAGATTCACTTAGAGAACTATCTATCTGCAATCAGCTATCTGAGTCTGTCACATAAAATTTGCTTGCAAGCAAGCTGATATAATTTGCTAGCAAGCAAACTCACAAAATTAACTCATAACACACCATGTATGTAAATATTGAATTTTTAATTTAAAAAAAGAGCAACTTTTACCCCAAAGCAGGCAGGCAGATTGAGTTGCTCACAGAATCACAGATTAACTTAGAGATCTGTCTATCTGCAATTGGCTACCTGAGTCTGCACTGAAAAGCTTCAGTCCTAACGAAGGTTCGGCTCTGCTTTTAGATTAGCTAGAAAGCAAGAAATCCAAGGATTTCCTGCTTTCTAGCTAATCTAAATCTCCTGGCAGAGCAGAACAGCTAATGGTTGGGGGAAAAAAAGGAAAAATAGCAACTTACCAAACTAGGCAAGTTGGATGGCTCGCATGCCAGGTAAGGAGTGAGTGGGCGGGGAGGGGCGGGGCCAGCCAGTGGAGTGATTTGCTGGTTCTCTGAACTGGGGACAATCATGTGTGCAGCATTTGCAAGAAATCATCAGCTGTGCCACCTGGACAGCTGACAAGCGCTGCGCTTGGGTGCACAGCGTTTGAAAATCCTCTTGTCTCCTGCTTTTTCAACCTCAGCTGTGCCGCGCATAGCAGCTGAGGAGGGAAAAGCAGGGAATAAAGGACAGCCTAGAGCCTGGGCAGGCGGGTGGCCAAACACCGAACCGGTTTGGTGTCAGCTGCTCCTCGCAGCTACAGGTTCTATAGAATCAGGCCGAACCGGTAGTATCCCACCCCTGGTTGCATTGTAGTGCTATGAAGCATATTGTTTTGTCAGCTTGTATGTCATCTTAAACCTTGGGGAACTCTAGACACCTTAGATACTGGAACAATTTACAATATTTTTTGCCAAACTTGATATTTTACAAATTTATTGTACTGTAATTTACCTTAACTTTGACCTGGAAAGCTGTGGATTAAAAGATAAATGTGTCAGTTGGGTATGAGAAAATCAGAAGATGGAGAGCTCAGTGTCTGCAGTTAGGTATCTGAGGCTAGAAAAATTTGGATATGGACAGGTACAACAGGCAGGATAGAGAAGGATCAGTAAACGAAAGGGAAAAAAATCCCTCTGTTATTCTTCAAGAGCATCCTTTCCTGGATGTTTGAACTAACCTACCTTTGAGAGCATGTACTATTGTGCTAACATGTAATCCTCTTAGATCTTCTGGACAGAGGGGTATTCTTACTGTGAAGGATGCCATGTTAAATTGTGTGAAACTATTAAGCAAGCTCTGTTCTAGAGCAAAGATAACTTCCAGTTTGTTTGCTGACTGTTGTGTTATTTTTTTATAGGTTTTAAAAGGTCATAAGACATTCTTGAGTGCTGCTTACAATTGGGAATTCCTAATTTGGGAAACTGCCCTGCTCCTATTCTTGTTGCGTTTGGCATCCCTAGGCTCTGAAACCAACAAGAAATATAGTAATATTTCAATTCTGCTTACTGAACAGGTACGTTTGGATTTTTTGTACTATTTCTCTGACATTACGACAGATCAATAAAGTAATATCTAAAAATAATAAGGTAGTAAGGTAAAATACACATTTTCAGTTGTTAACTTGCTGTTTATTGTGTTAAATATCCAGAGGCTGTCTTCTGGTGGTAACAGATCCCTGAACTGTTCATAAAATATTAGTTACCCAACATGTAAGCTTCGGTTTGTCAGCCTTGAAGAAAGGCATGTTTTAAAACCAAGCATTGTAAGAGAAAGATCAAAAAGTGGATAATAGTTTTGCGGACGCCTTTTGCCTTGTGTATGAGTTATAATTCCAAGATACAAGGTAGTAAGTAGACTTTTTTTGGAAGGAGGTGTAAACAAATTTTAGTATCTTAATTGTCAAAAGTGCCTGTAGAAACTAAACCATGGACACTATTTGATGAACTGAAGTGATTTTATTGAAAGAATAGGTATTGAGCGACCTGTATCTTCTTTTCCTTTAGTTTTCTTGTAGATAAATCTTATAAAACAAATTTCCAAAGAGTTATTTTTTTCAAATTATTCTTTATTAAAAACTGCATACTTATGTAATTTTTTTTGCTCTTGGTCAGGATTCTTCTTCTTCTTCTTCTTCTTCTTATTTATTCGACTTGTATGCCACCCTACTCCCTAAGGACTCAGGGCGGCGAACATTAAAACAGAGCAAATTTACAATAAAAAACTATTAAAACAAGTCAAATCCATTAAAACATTAATAAAATAAATAACCCTAAAACCCCACCCGGGTCATTCCAGGCCGGCCTGTTGAAACAACCAGGTCTTCAAGTCTCGGCGGAAGGAGTGGAGGTCAGGGGCCAAACGGAGATCCACAGGGAGCTGATTCCAGAGGGCGGGCGCTCCCATGGAGAAGGCCCTAGCCCTGGGGACCACCAGCTGACAATGCCTGACTGACAGTATCCCAAGGAGGGGATTCTTAAAAGTATATTTCAACTAAAGGATATATCCAGCAACCGGTTCACTGCCTGGTTGTTGGGTGGGCGTAGCAATGGTGGGCGTGGCCTACCAAAACTTGCAGGAGGGCGGTTTTTCACCTTCCCCAGGATCCGGAGGCTTCCCTCGAGCCTCTGGGAGGGCAAAAATGGCCTCCCCCAGGGTCCAGAGGCCCTCCAGAAGCCAGAAACCAACCTGTTTCCGGAGTTCCAGAACTTCCGGAAGGGCCATTTTTTGCCTTCCCCAGGGTCTGGAGGCTTCCCTCGGACCTCTGGGAGGGTGAAAATGGCGTCCAGAAGCCGGAAGGCCTGTTTTTCGCTCTCCTAGAGCCTCTGTGCAGACCCTGCATCCAAATCGGCCTGCTTGGAGACTCCTGGGAGGGGAGGGTGGAGTGGGCAATGCCAGCCGGTTGGTTCAACTACCGATTCGGTGAACCAGATGTAAATTTAACATCTGGTCCACCTGGACTGGTCTGAACCGGCTGACTCCCATCCCTGGATATATCTAGGTTTTATTTAGAAAATCTTTTCTCTAGAACCTGTCATCACCTTTCAAGCTAATAGGAGAAAAGCAGCCATTGCATTCCCCCCTTTCCAATTACGGTATATATTTCATGATCATACTGTTATCAAGTTTGACTTTGTATATAGTATATACAGTATTTGACTGTTCTATATTTTTTTAAAAGCACACCATACCGTATTTTAGCTGTTGCATTTACTGGTTAGGAAAAATGCTGTAATTTATAAAAGTTGCTTTTGTTAATGTTTATGCTGTGAAGGGAATATAAAGGAAAGTTTAATGGATATGTCATCCCTGCCATTACTAGGCAGAACCTAGAATTAAAATGGCATAATTTAATAAACAATATTTAAATAACTCTCCTGCAGATAAACTTGTACTTAAAGATGGAAAAGAAACCAAACAAGAAAGAGCAGCTCACACTAGTAAATAACGTCCTTAAACTCTCCACCAAACTCTTGAAGGTAAAAATAAAGTAATAATTTGCGCTTCTTTACCTGTATTCTTCTGCTATTTAAAAATATATATATATATGATGTTCTTTTTATTATATGAAAGCAATACTCCTGCATTATAATTCTGTTTCATAACCGCAGGAGTTGGATACACCATTTAGACTATACGGTTTGACAATGAATCCCTTGATCTATAATATTACACGAGTGGTGATCTTATCAGCAGTCTCTGGAGTTATAAGTGATTTGCTGGGCTTCAATATCAGAGTAAGTGTTGTTAAGTACCTGCTGAGAATAGCTCAGTTGTCTTTTTCTAGTGTTGTCTACATAAAGGCTATATTTTGTCTGCTCAACCATATGCAGAACAGTGTAATTGTGAAAATAAAAGTTACATGCTTCAGATGTGTATAATTTCCAGAGTGATAACTTTTAGTTTTTAGGTATTTGGGGGCACTTTTGGAAATTGTGAAATCACTTAATTATAACCCAAAAAGTATTGTATAGTTAAGCACAAAAGACAAGCATCATATCAAAGAATCTAAGTAAATCTTGGGTATGTATCCATAGGCAAACTATGTATATTTATTTATTTATTTATTTATTCATATTTATATCCCGCCCTTCTCCGGGGACTCAGGGCGGCTTACAATTTTTGGGATACAACCCAATGCGCTCAGCAATAGCCTTCCTTCCATTGTATATGCCTGCTTATTACTAAGCGGCATTTTTACAAAGTCAGCTTATTGCCCCCAACAATCTTGGGTCCTCAGTTTACCTACCCCGAGAGGATGGAAGGCTGAGTCAACCTTGAGCCTGGTGGGATTTGAGCCTGCAATAATTACAGGCAGCTGGAACTAAGTGCTAGGCTATTAACAGCCTGATTCTTCTTTGCAAGAAAATATCTAGGGTGCAGTTGGAGTCTTCAAGGATGCTGTTGGGGCAGTAGGAATCCATGATAGAGATCCAATTTTTAGGACTTTAGGTATTCTTCAAAACACAGTTTAATCTGATGAAGACACCATGCTAGAAAGCAGGGCACCATGAGTTCTAGTCCCACCTCAGGCACAAAAGCGATTTGAGTTACCTTGGGCCACTCTCTCTCAACCAAACCAACTCACTGTTTGTTGTGGGGAGAATAGGAGGAAGGAAAATTAGGTATGCATGTTAATTTGAGTAATTTATAAAAATAATAAAAACAGGATAAAAATAAATGAGGTAATATACACACACAGAGATTAAAACCTTTCTACTCTTGCTTATAAAACATGAGATAAATATATTGGAAAGAGAAGAAAAAACAGCAGAGTGTTACTTTTATTCTTGAGTTTTACCAATGGACTTTGCTTTCACATGAGTTTAAAATTTATTTTCTGATTTTAATGTTTACTTTATTCTCTTTTTTTTAGTTATGGAAAATCAAACCATGAGAAAGATGCTGCAGCCCATGTTTTGGGCAGAAACATCCTCTGCTGTGCTACATAGGCTTGGCATGGCCATTGAAGGTGCTTTTCTAATTATGCCAGTCCTCACATCAATACAAATGCTGTATTTTTCATATATTTTCTTAAGAACTTAGAATTAATTTTTCATTGAGGCCACAGCTTGAAGAGATGGTTAAATAAAGCTTAATAAATAACTTAATTCTAATGTGCTCATCTTAGTTGGTTAAACCAGCTGCTCCTATGGAGCAAAGCAATATGAAATTAGATGTCTTGCAACAAGGTTTATTAAATGAATTTTAAAAAAAGCCAGCATTATTCTGGTCTGAAACTGCCTGTTAAACTCACTGTGACTATAAGATGAATATTGTTATTTGGTACCTAATAATAATTTAATATAGTTTTTGTTTCTGGCAAGCTCACCTATTTTCTGTAAGTTACAGTTGACCTACTTTTTACATTTCAAAATGCCTCTGATAGTGTTTTTTCTTGAATGATAGTTGGGCCCACTTGTTTTGCTATACTGGGAGAGAATGTAATTTATTCCCACAAAATACAAATAGCCTCTTTAGACATTTTACAGCTCAGCTTTCCATTGCTCAGTAACACAAAATAGCAATAACAGAAGATGGCTAAGAGTAGATCTGCCATACACCAGGGGGGTTTAATTTAAAGGTACTATTAGAATTCTCCAAATAATGATCTGAATTAGCAAAGCAGTTTATGATAAAATAAAAATGTTGATACGCTATTGATGTTTTACACAAAGCAATTGGAAACTTGTGTTTTTGCTGTGATAAGTAATATTGTTAATTGCTAGCAGTTAGCACCTTGATGACTGGGTTGGTTCTGAGAAATTGTTTAAAAGGTTTACGTTCCTTCCCCAATTGTTAGAACTGTGGATATATAACATTTCCTTCTATATGTATTCCGTCTTCCACCTCCACAAATCAGTTTATACATATATGTTTTTTCTATCTGTGTTATGTTTCTAAGTTCACAGAATAAAAGTATTAATGGGCCTGTAAAAGGAGTTACCAAAGCTTGGCTGCCATCATTAGCATTTATGCAATAGGTTTTCTTTTTCAAACAACTGGTGTTTTTTTCTGGAGGCAACACCTTTAGAATATTCTGTATTATATATAAAGCTATTACTGGCATTTTTGTAAGCTGCTGAAGGAAGTTGTATGATAGTATTTGAAATTAAATGTTAGTAACAAAGACAAATAAAGCAGAAGTCAAGAGAGAAGCCAGTGATGGTTTGCTTTGGTTTTTTTCCAGTGAAAAGGATATGCTTGCAAGTATTTATTGCTAGCTGTAGATTCATACAGAAATGTCTGAAGAATTAAGCAGCATTGTATCAAAAGCTCCATCCCTTTTGTACATGTGTGTGATGTCGCAAAGATCATAAAATAGAAAACTGTGATTTTTTTGAAGAGCCTCAATCACAGTAAGGATGATGTAAAAACCAAAAATACAAATCTGTTCTTTTATTTGTGGTCAACCTTATCAAGTTCCCCACATACTTCCAGCTCATCTGATCAACAATCAAAGTGCTTAATCCCCCCCCCCAAAAGAATCCTACAATCTGTATTTTCCTATTAACAGATCAATTTCCCTTATCTCCCACTACCCTCTTTACATTTGTCTCCAAATTATTCCCATAGCAATAGCACTAGACTTATATACTGCTTTACAGAGCTTTACAGCCCTCTCTAAACAGTTTACAGAGTCAGCATATTGACCCCAACAATCTGGGTCCTCATTTTACCAACCTCGGAAGGATGGAAGGCCAAGTCAACCTTGAGTCTGGCGAGATTTGAACTGCCAAATTGCAGGGTAGCCGGCAGTCAGCAGTAGTAGTCTGCAGTACTGCCCTCTAACCACTGCACCACCGCGACTCATGTACATGTACCCTTATTGTAGCCTGCCCCTGCTACTTCCTCCCAAATGCCACTCCCAAGTCTTTCCAAGACAGTTGCAGAGGAGTGTCTCAGGGCCTCTCCTAAATTAACTGCTATCTGTAATCTTAAATTATAAAAGTCTCCCTGGGTTCAGAGGGGCTGTTCTGCAAAATAATAAATAGCTGGAGAGCAAATGTTCATCTGGAAGCGTCTGTATTGCTCCACAACTAAAGATACCAGCAGAGTATTCAATTAAAAGCATTGCAGAGTCCATTGGTGCAATAGAAATCATACATTGTCTAATGGTATTCTAATTTACAGACTAACAGGAGAAAGGTTGTCATTAAGAGGGGTAACAAAGAAAGTTATTAAATCAGATGTTCTTTTTAATGTATCTATATAAAAAATAATGAGTGATTTACAGATCTTTCTAATCAGAATCTGAGAAGTGAATATATAAAGGTGCTGTACAAAATAAAACATTTACATCCAATACAACCATATTCTCTGAACATTCCAAGGCCACATTGCTAAATCATTATTATCAAGTTAAATACAGATACAAAGTTTCTGGAAAAAGGGGCTCACATCAAACAGAAGACAACAAAATAGGTCACATCATTAAATGGATAAACAGTATCTGAACAGTTGGAAAATAAAGTTTCAGTTTTATTATTTTGATATTTCTGCAGTTTTCATTCATATTATTTTGTGACAAAATATATAGAACCTTTTGAAGGTTGCCTCATGATTTGTCAAGTTAATTTACATAGTCTAACTCAGATATTTAATATTTTCACAGTAATATTCTACAATATTTGCATATACCTCCTACAGTAACTTTTGAGTTTGTAAATGATAAGAGCACACAATTAATACACATTAAAAGCTGTATCAGATGACAATTGTATTTTAAAAAGTTGATGTCTTCTACAACTGATTTGTCTTAGTACTTCATTCCAATAGAAATACTCAGATGTCCAAGTCTAAGGAATAGGTTTTTTTTTACTTCAACTGCATCTGAACTGCAATTTCAGCTATTGTACAAACTATTTTCAAGAAATGGGAATCAATAAACAGTAATGGGGAGAATGTTACTGAAGCTCTATCGTATATATCTAAGCAAAATGAGTCTTTGAAGTTTTGTTCAGAACTATTACATATGGATTTTACACATTGGTAAACTCACATTCTACCATGGTTTATGTGAATTATATCTGGTTGTAGCATGATGAATAACAGGTAGCCTTTGAACTCTTGCTTTCTGTATTTTTTATACCTTTGGGTCCAAATAGCTTCAATGACTTTAACCTATTGAATATCTGTGTTTGCTTTAGGCCCAAACCTTTTCATTGGTCATTCTCATAGTCACTAGCAGTTCTTTCTGGAAAGTCCATAGCTGTTCTATAGTTGACTGGCATGCTGATATATCATCTGTTGTTGGTCTGATTGCTTCTGATAAATTGGGCTAATAGAATCGGCACAAGAGGAAGACCATTGACAAGCAACACTAGCACTTGCAAAGTGGTAGGCTATATTCTCTTTGGAAACAGGTTGAAATCATGCAGTGGAAAGGGAGGGCAGTTTCATAGAACTTTAATCCCTCTCAAAAATCACAGTCCATTTTGAAATTATATGAAATTACCAAAGTCGTAGATTCTTGCCCCCATCTATTTCTATTACTACTAAAACATTCAAAGTTAATAAATCAGAGACTAAGGAGAACTTATGTCAGCCATCTAAATCTGAATGCAAACCAAAAATCTTCTGAAAACAGTACCTCTAAAGACCCCAGCTGCTAGCAAGCGAGATAATAACTTAAATTGCAAAACTAGGCTTATGGAAAAGAAGATTCAGCCAGAATTCATAATTTTAGTGGTGAGAAGAAGCTTGCTAGAATGGAATTTAATGTTATGGTGCAAGAAATAGTAGTCTTACACTTTTTTTGTTTAAAATAGTGAAATAAGAACACCTATTTCGCTACTAAAAAGGAGAGGCTATTAGTATCAGAATAGCTGGGAGCAATATCAAACAGGTGTGCACAATATATACATGTCTGCTGCTAGCTAGACTATGATACTGATATTTTGTTTCGGCTTCCCCAGAGTATGAAGAAAAGCAAACTTGCCAAACCAATATAAAACAATTATAGACATCACAGTAAATAGTTGTTCTACTATAGCATGTACACAATTAGCATTTTATGATAACTACAAAACTAAAGATAGAAGAGGATAAAAAGGGCTTTAAGAGAGAGGAAAAAGTACCTTTAGAAGAAAAATGAATATGTACTCTGATAAAAGAAAAATTAATACAAAATGGCTCATCTGAAAAGCATGAGGAACTTGGAAGAGAGCAACTCAATGAAGACATTAAACATCTTAAATATATACCCACGTCTGCATACACTCAAATAAAAAGTAATTATTTAAGTTATCCACGTTGACTGTTAAGATCTGTAACAATGTATTTTTATTTTTCTTAACTGACCACTGCCTTTCATTCAAATCCATTCAAAGGAAACCAAGTTGATTGCTAGAATGATTTTTTAAAAATTACAAGAGTTTGTTGTTCTAGAGGTTGCCACTCCATATGCCTATATGCCTGAAGAATTAATGTACTCTACTCATAACATTCCTCCCATTATGATAATCATGCACAAGCAAATGAAAAATTTCATAGAGACCTTTTAAATTTGGAAGTACTTTTATGTACAAATTTGGTGCAACAGGCGTCTGTTAATAGGCACAAGGACAATACTTAAGAATTTTACTTTGGTGGGTAAGTTCTGATTTATTTTGCTTGCTGGGATTTAAGATTTTAAAATGTTCGAGCAAGGCAACAAAAGTTCAAGTATTTAGCCAGCATTAACAAACAAACAAACAAACAAACAAAACCCCAACAACAGATGGAAATTCTGACGAATAGCACAACAGAAAGCTAAGAAGCGTATGCATTCATTGCATGCTTAATTTCTAATTTTAACGTGTTATAACAAGTATCAGGAAATAATTTGATTATGCACCTGACACATTTGCTCCCCTAATTTAATCAAATGTGATTTCCAAACTGCTCAATTCTAAGATTTAATTTATATCACAGATAAAATAATAAAATCACTAGAGTAAAATAGTAAGGTGTCATATATTTATTGATAAAGGGCTACTGTCTTTTTTACAGTTATTTTGCAGATTGAGAAGTTTGGGAAGGAAAGAAAAAATTGTGAAAAAAGTTAACTGAGTGTATGTTAACTTCCTGACTCCCCAGAGTCAAGAGAATCACATCCACTCTGCCTTTAATTTACTTTAGCTGTGAGAACTTAGAAGTATTCCCTATGTAAACATGCAGCATGCCTGAGCAAACACCCATTTTAAACAAAATCATTTTCAGTGGCAATGGAAAATGCAGGAAAAGATTCAATGGGCTACAGTAGATAACTTGGCACAAGAACAAGTAGTGAGTTATGATCCACTAATAATAGGCATTAAATAATGTTCATTAACATACAATACTATCAGAAAATCTTAGCAGTGCAACATCAGGAGCAGCAGGACACTATCTTCAAAGGAGACAAAAGGACAACAGCTTTTGAGGAGTTTCTCATATGCAATCTGAAACGGTCCTTCATGCAGCCTAATAAAAGATCAAATCAAATGTACTTCCCATTCTGTCACAGTGTCTAAAAAAAATAGGAGTTTTCTGGGGGAAAGTTTAATGACTGCATTTAAAAACCTGATTAAAATGTGTTCTTAAAAAAGTTGGTCAATCAAACCCGTTTGTTAGTCAGACCCATTGCTTTTGTGACACGACTTGTACTTGGTACTTTCCAAGGTCCAGGAACTATGGTTTTCTTTACTGGAGAACTGCTCTCAGATTTGGACATTCCATCGTCTTTGGTTTTGTCAACTAGCTCCAAGTTATCTGTAAATTTGTTCAGGGAAAGAGGCTCATCTGCTTCAAGTCTAGAGTTTTTATCCATAGAAATGAATGAATCATCAGGAAGACCTGACTTCTGAAATTGCTTATAACTTTTCATATTCTCAACTTCCAAGATTTTCTTTCCAGGCTGATCAGTCTTAGAAAGTGAGAGAAACTGCTCTCCTGTCTTGGCATACTGTACCTCTGAAGGATATTCTGAGTTCTTTGTAGATAAATTTGGCTTTGTTATTTCCTTTGTGACTCCTAATTTTACCTTTTCAGTTTTTAGCAGCCTACCAGAACTTGCATTAGCAGCTGTTTTGCTTTGAAGGTCTATGTTCAGTTTTTCTCTGCTTCTCTCTCTCTTTGGATATTTTTGGGGACTGACAGACTGGTCCCTTTTCCCCTTAGCCAGGATTTCCTCTATATCAGCATTCTCAAAGGTTCCCAGATTACCACTTTTATTTATTTTTGGAGTCTGTAAGTGGTGTAAGCAATTCTCACCTAGATGTTTAGTTTCACTTTTCTTAGATCTATCAAATGGAAGTTGATCTCTGGAAGGACTATTGCTCAACTTCTGGGGACTAGCTGATTGGCTTTTACTGGCTGCATTGCCCGATGCTAATTGTGCAGTACTGTGCATCACTTTATTATCTGGAATGGAAGTATGGTCCCAGTTGTTCACTAGCCTTTCTGGACAAACTGTTTTGTTTATCTCCAAATGATTTTCCGTTAAAGTGCTTTTCTTTTCAGGCACAGTGTTCTTCAGTTTTTCTAATTTCTCAGACATCTGAAATTTCATTAGAGCTTCTGATTCTGGCAAATTAGATGCTTCAGATGTGTAAGCAGAATGTGATGATGAGGGAAGTGAAGTCTGTTCACCATGGGTTACACTTGAGGATACTGGATTAAAACTATCCAGACCGCCTATATCAAAATAAAAAATAATATATAAGAGCAAAACAATGAAAAGGTATTTATTATCAGTATCTAAAACCCTTCCAATTATAATGATTGAAATATGCAAAAACATACTATAAGAAACCAATATATTTAAACATGTTATGAGAAAAGTTTGATTTTCAATGTATGATAAAATATAGAAACCTATAATACAGGATAACTATTCTTTCTAGAAATCATTTCTTATGTTTCAGTTCTTTCTCCTGCAACAGGAAATCTCTGAAACTACATTTACTTTCTTTTAGTCAATTTCAGTTATACTTTTTCTGTATGACAATTAAAAACAGTATTCCTTTCTCTTGTAGATGGTTTTATTGTCAGAATATCTACCTTTTCTCGTTATCCACTAGTTCAGTTTTAATTTATTTACCGCTGATTTTTGTTTTGTTGCACTGTGTGGATTACAGATCTTTTATTCTTAGAACTTAAATCATGTAGGGCCAATCAATTCCCAAATATGGCCAGTAGGGCACAAATCCTGACTAAATTAAACAGTTCGGCTGCGTAAAGGATTGCCACTAGATACTTAGTTCTCTTCTTCACCAACTTTTCATGTTAAGAGAGGGGAGAAATGAGACTGCCTCTCGTTTATGTACTAGAGTTAGAATTTCATTTTCAGATTTTTGAAAAGTAGTACTGTCAAAAAGGAGACAAACGTAACAATGATACTAAGGTATGCAGGAACTTTAACATCAATAGTATGTGTGTGCTAGGATGGAAAAAGTGATTGTTATAGCAGGTGGCTTGTATCATTTCTAGTCCTTGGATAATGAACTAGAATATGTGGAATTAAGGACTTCTAAAATTGATTCCTCTATATTATTTGTGCCCTACACTTATCACAACTCATGTCAAATGTAAACTAGCTGAGTGAAAAACTATTATTCAAAACAAATTAAAAGTGGCTAATCACAATACATGCCGATTTACCAAGTTTAAGGAAAGACCAAAGAAAGCCCTGAAAGCTTTAATGCTGCTCAGTTTTCACGTAGGAACACAAGCTGGAAGGAGCCAAACCTGAGGGAGGAAGAGAAAAAGCCCAGGACTATATACCAAAAATCACAGCAAAGAGTAAAAGAAATATAAAATCACAAGCAGAGTGTAAGAATATGAGAGAAGAGAGTATCTCAGCTGACTTGGATATTTCCAAATTCAGCATCTCATCAAAAGATTTTAGGACAGCCTACCACAATTCAGGGCCTTCTAGATCCATTGGAGACTACAACTCCTTGAATCTTCTACCAGTATAGGTATATTAAGAATTTTCACAAGAGATGTTATCTCTATCTCCAATGTACCCGGAAAACACCAGGTTAACAAAAATCTGATTTGGAGAAATCTTAAGATTAGTAAAGGGTGGATTTGCTTTTTTAAATATATACTTTTAAAAATCTGATTCATCTAATAAGAGCAGACAAAGCAGACAAAAGAGAGAAGAGACAGCCAATTAGCTTTTTATTGGTGTAATAAGCGGAGCAAAGACACAATAGAACTTGTTTACTAGCTATATGTATATGCTTTTCTGCATCAGCAATGGGGAAGCTGTCTGACGCATACATTGTATGTTGAGAAGATCATACTACCCTTTTTCTTAAAGTACCCAGTATCTAACATAGCTCTGAGTGCTTTTAAAGTGGAAAAGCAAGATGTAAGCTGCCCAGAGTTGTTTTGATACAAGATGGGCAGCAAATACATTTAATAAATAAATAAATTTTAAGTGACCAAAGTGATCAAAGTTCACCTCCTACATATACTCCGGGAATTGAGATAAACTTTTAAGTCCATGCCCAGATGCTTGCTAAGTGAAATGGTGTAGATGGTTTCTGGCAGGAGGGCATTTTACTGGCAGCATTCCAATTGCATGCTTTCCTCAAGTAGCATCTTTATCCCTGTATTGTGGTCTTGTAGGACCCTTGCTTTCCTGTGCTCTTACATACTTATTGTGATCTATATACATTCAGGATATTTTTGAAATATACATCAAGTTGTGTGCTGCAACAAATTTACACTGCACAATTTTAACTTTTATTATTACTGAATTATTTTAGCTGTCACTGTAAGCTCTCTGCAAAACAGTAGCTACAAGGTGAAATCCAACTTGTAAGTAAATATTTAAATAGGTCATTTATAATTTTATAGAGTTTGAACATCCAGTTATTCAAATTACCAATAAATACATCTGTACTGTGCTGAATATATCAGTTGTAGCTCATACACTCAATAGCTGGGCTCCCACCGTACCATGGTCTGGTATTAATCCAGTCCCTGGTCGCAAAAGGAGAAGAACTTTATTTCCTCCAGACTGAATTAGTTCAATGGCTCGAGTATGGGTGATTCCTTGTGTTGGTTCACCATTGATTTCAACAATCTGGTCACCAACCTGAGGAGAAAAGCACCTTCATTAAGTTGTAAAAAGTTATTTTCCTTGTTAGCATTTTGTTTATACTTAAACATTCTACCTTATGTTATACTTAATTGAAACCCAGTTAATAATATTGACATTATCACAAATATTAGAGTAATCCCTAATAACACTTATTTCTTAATATCACCTTGATCTTCACCAGGGACCACTCAGTTTCTCTCCAGATAATTCAAAAAGATTCAAGCTTTATGAATTGTAACTGACGTAAGGCTGCTGACTGGCGATGTAGGCTAACTATGAGGTTGGAGATGATCTACAGACTGTATAAATGGCAATCTATATACGTATAAAAGCTAATGTGAAAGTATGGGTAATATTCCATATGGCTAGAATAAATACATAACAGAAGGAAACATTCTTCCCATTTATTATGACAATTACAGAATTTGGGAAGTGTTTCCGAAAAAGATGGGATTCTAGAAAGAGAAAAAACTTTGGAAAGCAGCATTGGGAACAGGATAGTATCCAACAAAAATATGAATTAATGGGGTCTAAAAGGCTAGTTAAATATCAGTCTCAATACTTATTCTCAGGCTCTATTTTCTCTCTATAAAACACTATCCACTATGTATAAAAAAGAATTAAATGTTAGAATGTGAAACTAAGTTTCTGTCGTTCAAGCTCTACAGCTCAGCAGGGAAAAAGTGAAAAAATCAGACTCCCAATACTTCTAAACTATTGAGTTTACAAACTTGAAATGTAATCTTCAGTCTGAGAACTATCACATTGAAGTCTATTTATTCTATTTATTTTCCTATCAGTAATTTCTATTTCCTTAGCTAAGGATGCTCAAATGATTGCAAACTTAACACAAAGGTTCTGATGCTGATGTGCTCTTACAAAACAATAAAAAGAACATGATAATACCCATGTTTGATGTATTATGGTACTTGTCTATATGATGGTTTCAACTGCTTTGAAACTCATCAAATTTGGTACTCAATGCATTTTGAGGCAAAAAAATTTGTTCCAGTTTGTTTGGTACTCAATATACGAACTAGAACTTGTCAGTTTGGCTGCATTATGACTCACTAATTCCTTATGGGAAAAATTGTTTGGCATTCATTGTTTTTGTTACTCAGCACATCTTCTGGAATCAATTAACAATGAGGTACTGTACTATGTCTGATCATTATATGAACCCCCAGAAATGTGAATACCACATGGGCAAGAAAATGTGAAGCACATTTCTAAGAAAGATGACTAATTAATTATTTACAATGGCATTAGCAGATCTGAGATCTCTACAGAGGAGCATCTAGTTAAACTACTGCAACTGAACAAGAAAGAAAAGAGTTTCTAGAAAATGGGGTTTTCTCTGAACTACATTAAGATGTTAAAGTGGGAAAAACATTTTTATATGCTTAATGCACTTCTTTTGTTCAAATGTGGGGCTACACTCAATAAGCATACATACTAAAATGTATTAAGTGCATTACAGTGTTAAATACTCTTATTATATGGACTGAACATAGGAGATCTGGACAAAACTCCAATGCAATCCTTGAATTTGGTTACTGTCTCATTTTTCCTTCCATATTAGAGCAGATATTTTAAAATGGTGACTATGTTCCAGTAAATTTGCTGTGAAAGGTTAGATATTTACATTTTGTTAGATAGGACCCTGTTAGATAGGACCCTTTCACAAAAAATATAGTTGAATTTTCATGACTAGAGTTATGAAGTTCATTTAAATATTTCTGTCTCAATAATTCTTTCCTCCTATTGCCAAAGCTGGGTTAGAGTAAACATGAGTATAGAGTACAAAATACTGCCTGAAAATAATTGCATAAATTCACATTTAATTAAAATGGCAAAGAACATATAAATATTATATATGGAAATATATTTTAAAATATCAAATTAATATTAAATTAGCTTTTAAAACAATAGATAACCTAACCAACTAGAGCTAATAGATACTTACATGAATTCTCCCATCTTTAATGGCAGGCCCTTCCTCAGCTAGTCGAAGAATAAATAGCCCCATATTATACTCTTTTCCTCCACGTAGGCTGAATCCAAAGCCTCGAGGACCTCTCTCCAGTTCTACTGGATAACAACCAGGATTCTGTGCAAATAACAGAGTATGCAAATTAAAATTATATTGGAAAAGACTTTCAACTCTTTGTTAGAATTAAATTTGTTAGAAAAAAATCAATTTCCTAAATTCAAAGTAATTTTATCCAATTATTAATGTAATTATATTTGCTATGTTTGACATTATAGTAATATCTGTACTAATTCCACATGTAAATTCTACTTTCCCTGTAACAATAGCAATAGCACTTAGACTTATATGGTGCTTAATAGTGCTTTACAGCCCTCTCTAAGCGATTTACAGAGTCAGCATATGGCCCCCAACAATCTGGGTCCTCATTTACCGACCTCGGAAGGATAGAAGGCTGTGTCAATTTTGAGCCAGTCAGGATGAAACTCCTGGCAGTGAGCAGAGTTAGCCTGCAATACTGCATTCTAACCACTGTGCCACCATGACTCTGTAAATTTTAGAAAGCTATCACTTGCTGTTCTGAAAGGATATAAACCTGGCCTTTTATGTTTTTCCATAACTGATGCATGAGCAAAAATTCAGTTCAAAAATCCTGGCTGATGTCTTTGATAACATCTTATTCCTTTTTTCCTTTATTACACATGGACATTTAGAATACTGAAAATTGGTGGGAGATAATGGCACTCATTTTTTCCACTAAATATTACACATTAAAATTTCAATGCATAAAGAAAATGGGGACATAATGTTAGGTATAAAATAAAATGATGTAAGCATCTAGACTGATTTGTAGTGATCAAATTCCATGAGATCCATCTACCAAAATATCATTTTTCCCATCAAAATAATTAATAGAATCTCAGGACTATCTTCAAGTATGCTCTCTACATATTTTGCTGATACCTTTTTAAATTTCTAGTTTCAAATACATTAAGAAACTGATATGTACCATATTAGAAATACTAACAAAACAGATTGAATCCCATCTTCAAGAACTAATACACCATGTAGTGAAGGCTTTTGCATCCTAAGGATGTTATGACTTATAATACTGAAAGTGTATTCTCCCAGAAAAATCACTCATCATAGTCAAGTCACAGATTAGGGGTAAGCTAAATATGATTCATTGAAGAAGGAAATGGTAAACTGGAGTCAGTATTCTGCCAAGAAAAACAGATATTCATAAGCAGAATAATGTTAGAAGATGACCCCTTTCCCCCCAAGTTGGAAGGTAGCCAGTAAACTACTGAAGAATATAAATAGGCTATGATGTGGTTGGAGTACAGCCAAAAGCATATCAGATGTTGTACTGTCCAAGAGCAAAAAGTGTGATGCTACAAAATAATTCAACTAAAGCAAACTTTAGTTCCAAACATGGAAATGCCAAGATTAAATATTGACATTTTGGGAATCAATGAACTGAAATGGAATGAGTGACTTCATATCAGAGGAACATCAGATCTTTTACTATGGACAAATAGAGAAGAAGAAATACAGTAGACATTACAAATAACAAAAGTATATATATAGCAGTTGAAAAAAATGGGATTAAAATTCAATATAAAGAAGATCAGAGAACAACCAGCTTTAGAATTGATAATGAAGAAGTGGTGGATAGCTTTTGTGTTTTAGGATCAATCATCTACAGCAAAGAATTAATTATGCTGATGATGCCATCTTGATAGCTGGAAGTGTGAAAATAACTAGGATTTTTTTTCCGAAAGGGAAATGAGAGACTACAAAGGCTGTTCTGATGCTTAATATTTAAAAAAAATTCTTACGATTATGTCAAGTTAGTGCCAATAATGTTACATTGATGCAGATAGATTAGTAAAATATTTCATTTAAAGAGGCTCTACATTTCAAGGGATAGTGACTTAAGTAAAATAAAGAGATACCAGCTATCTGGAAGAAAGATTCTTAGAAACCTAGATAAAATAATTAAAGTGCACTGACATCAGACTGACAATAAAGGTATATATTGACAATGCCTTATTATATTCAGTCATAACAAATGGCTATGGAATGTTGATTATTAGAAAGGCTGAACAAGGAAAAATATTTTTCGTTGAATTATTGAGAATAGATTAGACCATAAAAAACCATCATTCAGTACTAGATAAAAAGTCTTCACCCAAAGTCCCACTGAAGGTTTTACCTAGTTTGGCAATGAAACATCTGTGAGCTAAATGGCAAGCTCAGAGAACAAACCTCTACCAAAATCTACAACTCAAACTACAAATATTCTCTAATATTTCATATTGGATATATACTGAAAAGCGAGGGAGAAGACTCCAATGGTTTTTTTAAAAAATGAAAGCAATCAAAATATGTTGACAGAAGAAGGAAGGCTAATAGTTCTCCACTTATGATTGGTTGCTTAACAACTGTTCAAAGTTATGACATTGCCCTAGGGCAACTTATGATGCAGATTCAAAGTTCTGACGGTCAGGCTGTTTGCAGCATTCCATGGTCATACAACAGTATTTTATAGTTGTTTTGCTGAAAACTGACACTTCTGGGTTTTGGCAAAACTGTGCCCATAGTGTCTGCTTTATGACTACCATGTTTGCTTAATGACTGCCATATAATGACTGTCATAAAAAAGGGACTGACCCATTTTACGATCATCACAATTTATGACCATGATGGGCAGGCTCCAATATGATTGTAAGCTGAGAATTACCTGTAGCATAACTGATAACAGAATTATAAGCCACGCAAAGAAGTAGTTAGTAACAGACAATTCTGGCAAAATCATATGTACCAGAAGAACTGAAAAAGTCAAAAGCAACTGAATGACAACTAAAGCCAGCCTTTGGTGCTAGAAGCACAAAGACATTTAATGAACCTTCCAACAATATCTGGAATATTCCACTGACTATCCAGTGCACAAGTGATTAACATTGGATACTTCCTACAGCATCTATTATTAGCAGAAGAGCTTATCTCCTATATAATAATAAAAAAACTTTAATAGCTGTTTTCTAGTGAGTATATGTATATACCTGAGAAAGTGTGCTCCCTCCGAGAGACCCAGCAACTTCAGTTAATGAGAAGTGCTTGTAATTGTTGCATTGTTCTTTTCCGACATCAGCTTCTATAGCACCCCTGAAGTATAAGGAAGCATATGGATCGTTACAAGGGCCTCTGTTGAGTTCTCCCTAAAGGAAGATTAGAATGGATTCCTAAAGGAATTTACCAAATATAAGCCAGGTTCCAAAATTCAGCCATAGAAACATATTCTCCACATACAAAATTAAACAGGCTGTAGATATTCTTATGCAGATTTCATTTCTTGTATTTCCTATTCAAATTCTTTGAATTAATTAATTAATTCATAACATTAAAGAATAAATTTTGAAATTGAAAGGACTGGCCAGAATGTGCCACAATTTCTTAAGAGAAATTCTGATTTCCCATTAGTCCATTTCCTATCAGAGTACAAACTATATTTTGAATGAAATTATTAACATTAGGATTAAAAAAGAAATGTGCCACAAATTTTCTTTGAGATTAAAATGCCATAGTTTACTAAAACAATCTGTAATGCCCTGAAGTAGTTATTTATTTATTTGTAATGTATGTATTCTGTTAATGTTTATCATTAATTCTCTGCGCATGCCCCTAAAGATGGCCGCTCGTTCGTAGCGTCCTGGGGGTGGCATGGTTTGAAGAGGTCCGTGAGGAGGTGTGGAGGCGTTTCTGTTCCCCCCAACCCCCAGGTTTGGATATTTGAAGACCTGGTGGATCGGTGGGTACTAGCGTGGTCGGGCCTGCCTGTCTCTGAGTGGCAGGCTCTGGCCGTGAAGCCGATCAGCTGGCAGGCGGGACAGCTGGCGGCCGGAGAAAGAGGAGGCGGCGAAGGAAGAGGTGGCGAACGAGGCGAGCGGCGATGTTTTGGCCCTCACCCCAGCGCCTGACTTTTGCTGCGGTTCGGCTTGTCCTGGGGAACCCGCGGTTGCCGGTGGCGGTGGTGACGGGAACAGCGCAGGAGCAGCGGCGAGGTCGCTGGTGGCAGCGGCGACAGGGTTTTGGCGCTGGGGGCATTGCCTTCGCCCCAGCGCCTGATTTTTGCTGCTGTTCCGTTTGCCTTGAGAAATCTGCGGACGCTGGCGGCAGCGGCGACGGCGGGGGAGCAGCATTGAGGTCGCCAGTGGCAGTGGCGACAGGACTTTGGCACTGGGAGTGTTGCCAGGAAGAGGGCAGCGCAGGCGCAGAGAAGAACATCAGCGCCAGTGCCCATGACTCAGTTCTCACCCTAGCGCTCATTTCCCGCAGCGGTCCCGCTAATTTTGAGGGCCCGCGAGGTCACTGGTGGCAGCAGTGACGGCGGGGGAGCAACAGCAGCAGCAACAGCAGGTGGCAGCGGTGACCTGTCTGTGGCTTGGAGAGCGCTGTTAAGAACTGGGCGATCTGGGCGCGGATGACAACGGCGCCATTGACCAAGATGGTGAGGATGGGGGCGGTGGATCGGCGAATGGCCTCGCTGGGCCTAGAGGTGAAGGTGGTGTTGGCCCGAGGTTGCAGCCGGTCTTGGTCTCCTTGTACTATCAATTTTACCAGCTATCCCACCACCTGGTGTGTAAGCAGTCCTTCCTGGCATTTTTGGGAACAGGCCGGAGGCTTTGTCTGCCCTCCCTTCCCCCCCCGCTCCCTTGTTCTTTCTGCCTTGTCTTCTTTGGCCTGTTACATCTTTGCCTGGCCACGGACTATGAACTGTGCCTCCCCTTCCCCCTCTTCACCTGATGGATGCTGGCCTGGGGTTTCTGGGTATTCCCTGCCGATTTGCTGTGGTGACAGGGCAGCATGGTGGGGATGCCTTTTCCCCGCTAATACGGCCTGGCTTGTGTCATCTGTCCTGATCGACTTTCCGGAAAGCCCTGCAGTGAGAGCGCGGTGGCTGCAGGCCCAAGCATGGGATTGTACCATCGACCCACAGGACCTTGGCGAGAGGGCAGTCCTGATATATGTCTTTGGTCCTTCCGGTAGCCGGTTAATTGGACTCCATTGGGTGCTATTATCATTTTTAACATCTTTAACACCTGTAATGGCCAGACTTTTCTTCCAACCATGAACTATTCCCCCAGATACTCCATCACTACAAGATTCGGACCTATTCTTCGACAGAGCTGCAGGCCTTAAGGGAGCGCCCTCTCTCCTGGGTTTGGCCCTTTGGACTCTCGATGGTCTATCTCGAGGACGGGTTATGGAACCCTGAGAGATTGCACAGTGCGGGGAAGGGTTGGGGTCTTGGGAGGGGCAATAAGAGGGCTAGTGGGGCTTTGTTGATCTGGTTTTTAGACCGTTTCTTAAGGGGGTTGGGGGGGTCGTAAGGAGGGGACTCAGCGCAGCCCAGATCGGGGTCGTGGTGGGGGGTGCTGGGGGGTGCCGGTGGGGCCCCGGAGGACAGGGTGGGAGCGACGATTTCCAGGGTGGTTGGGTTTGGCAGACGAGGCGCGGGGCCAGATCAAGTTAAGGGAGCACGCCCCCAATGTCTTTATGTGGTGGCGTGCTCCGACCCCGATGCCTCTTCCCAATGTCCTGGGGACCCAGGATCTAGGGCCCCTGGACTCCGGCTGGTGTACTTTAATGCCAGGTCCGTGGCTAATAAAGCAACCCTCCTCTGTGAGGTAATCGAGGAGGAGGCTGCGGATCTGGCCTGTATCACTGAGACCTGGGTGGGCCCAGAGGGGGGAGTCCCTCTAGTTGATCTATGCCCCCCAGGTTTTCGGGTGTTGCACCGGCCACAGGCTCAGGGAAGGGGTGGGGGCGTAGCTGTTGTTATTCGAGAAGCCCTGATTCCAAGGGAGGTCTCTGTTCGAGATAGGGGTGTGAAGCCCTCCTTTTGAGATGTGGGTCTGAGAGTCGGATGGGCTTGCTGCTCACATACATTTCCCCAAGCTGTGTGGCAGCTGCCCTGCCTGGGCTGCTTGACGCCATCTCAGGTTTGGCGGTGGAGTTCCCAGGACTTATTGTCCTGGGTGATTTCAACTTGCCTTCTCTTGGGGTGGCGTCGGCCTTGGCCCAGGAATTCATGGCCCCCATGGCAGCCATGGATCTGACTCAAGTGATTGATGGCCCGACTCACGAGGGGGGCAACATACTCGACCTGGTTTTGTCTCGAGCAGTGGCGTAATGATCTGGGGAGTGGTGATCTTATTATCCACCCCGTTCCATGGTCAGATCATTATCTCCTACGGCTGGTTTTTCGACAAGCTGCCCCACACTGCTGGGATGAGGAGCCCCTTAGGTGGTTCCGCCCCAGGCACCTGATGGACCCGGAAAGGTTCCAGGCAGAGCTGGGGTTTTTTCCTACATCCCTGGTCCACAGCTCTGCCGAGACCCTGACGGCCACTTGGCAACGGGCGGCCACGGGGGCTCTTGACAGAGTTGTCCCCATGTGTCCCCTTACCCGTCGCAGATCCCATGTGGCTCCCTGGTATACTGGGGAGTTCTGGGAGATGAAGCGACAGAGAAGGGGTCTAGAGAGCAGGTGGAGGTCGACCCGCTCCGAATCTGACCGAGCCCAGTGGAGAGCCTATATCAGGACCTATCTGGTAGCTGTGAGAGCGGCGAGAAGGGTTTATTTCTCCGCTCTCATAGCATCCGCAGGAAACCGCCCAGCCGCCCTGTTTGGGGTCGCCCGCTCCCTCCTCCATCCGGGGCTGCGGCGGATCCCCTGCGGGGTCAAGCTCAAGAATTTGGCCAGTTCCTGCAGGATAAGATCGCTCGGATCCGGGGGGGGCTGAACTCCAATTTGCCGTGGTCTGATGCCGAGGGTGCAAGTGGTCTAGCTAATGTAATCTGGACTGAGTTCGATCCTGTTTCTGAGGATGAAGTGGACAGGATTATGCGACGACTGAGTTCCACCACATGTTTGTTGGACCCATGCCCTTCCTGGTTGGTCTATGCCTCCAGGGAGGTGACATGCGGCTGGCTCCAGGCAGTGGTCAACGCTTCTCTGGGGAGGGTACCTTTCCCGCTGCCTTGAAGGAGGCGGTGGTGAGGCCTCTCCTGAAGAAGCCTGCCCTGGACCCAGCCGAATTGAACAACTTTCGTCCGATCTCCAACCTTCGCTTTCTAGCGAAGGTTGTTGAGAGTGTGGTGGCTCAGCAATTTCCGCTTTTCCTGGATGAAACGGACTACTGGATCCATACCAATCGGGCTTTCGACCCGGGTATAGCACGGAGATGGCATTGGTCGCACTGATGGATGATCTCCTGAGGGCTCGGGACAGGGGTTTTTCCTCTGTCCTGGTCCTGTTAGATCTCTCAGCGGCTTTCGATACCATCGACCATGGTATCTTATTGCGGCGTCTCAGGGGGTTGGGAGTGGGAGGCACTGTGTTGCAGTGGTTTGCTTCCTTCCTCTCGGGACGCTCGCAATCAGTGTTGGCAGGGGGGCAGAGGTCGACTCCAAGGGCTCTCACTTGTGGGGTCCCTCAGGGGTCTGTCCTCTCGCACCTTCTGTTCAACATTTATATGAAACCGCTGGGTGAGATCATCTGTGGCTTTGGGGTGAAGTATCATCAGTATGCTGATGATACGCAGTTATACATCTCCACCCCAGGCCACATCAGTGATGCCCTCTCTGTGATGTCCCGTTGTTTGGATGCGGTACGGATCTGGATGGACAGTAACATGCTTCGGCTCAATCCGGCTAAGACAGAGTGGCTGTGCATACAGACATCTCGACCCAGTCAGGAGATTCCATCTTTGGTCATGGGGGAGAGGTGTTGCCCCCCATGGATAGGGCACGGAACCTGGGGGTCCTCCTGGACTCACGGCTCAGGTTGGAGGAGCAGGTGGGAGCCGTGGCCAGGGGGGCCTTTGCCCAGGTCCGGCTGGTTCGCCAGTTACGCCCATATCTGGACCGAGATGCCCTGTGCACGGTCACTCAGGCACTTGTCACCTTGCGGCTCGACTACTGCAACGCTCTCTATCTAGGACTGCCCTTGCATACCATCCGGAGGCTTCAGCTGGTGCAAAATGCTGCCGCGTGGGTTGTGATGGGAGCTTCCCGGTTCTCCCATGTTACGCCCCTCCTATGTGGTTTGCATTGGTTGCCGGTTGCCCTCTGGATGAGATTCAAGGTTTTGGTATTGACATTCAAAGTTCTACGAGACATGGGTCCGGGCTATCTATGGGAACATCTACTGCCGGCATCGAATACCAACCGCCCTGTACGAGCGCACAGGCAGGGACTCCTCGGCGTGCCGTCTGCGACTCAATGTCGCTTGGCGGTGACGCGGGGGAGGGCCTACTCTGTGGTGGCTCCCGCCCTATGGAATCAGCTACTTCTGGGACTCCGCCTGGCCCCCGACCTTCGCACCTTCCGCCATGACCTGAAAACTTGGCTTTTTGAGCAGGCTGCTCTGTGCTGACTCCTCTTGGGGGGGGTTGTTTTATAATTTGTTTTAGTAATTTGGCTTGTTGGGTTTAATTCTATTTTAGGTAATTATTTATTGTGTTGGTTTTAATTGTGAGCCTGAGTCCGTTCGGGAGAGGGCGGCATACCAGTCAAATAAATAAATAAATAAATAAATAAATAAATAAATAAATAAATAAATAAATAAATAAATAAATCATTTTCTCTCAAAAATATATGTCAAACATTTGTGAAAGTTGCACAAAACTATGATAAATTTCCATTATTTTCAATTGACATTAAAACACCTGCATTTTATAAATATTTCAATACAAAAAAAGAATAAATTTAGCAAAAATTGTATACAATAAATGCATTATTTCCAACTTTAAATAATTACAAAACATTTGATGAAACTGAATATTATATCTATTAACTATCATTAATATGGGTCATATTAGCATTGGATGAAGTATCTTTAGTAACCTTTTCTGAGATAATTAGAGCTACATGGCAGAAGGAAGATGTTCATTTATAACATCCATTTTTATACCATGAATACTTATAACTTCTCAAAGAAACTCTTTAATCTTTTATCAGTTTTATTTTGTTCATTTTCCTCTTCCAGAGGACCTTTTCTCTTTGACGTTCATTTAAATAAATCTGCAGTTTGAAGTCTCTGATCGATTACTTATTACTACAGGCTTGAAATAAAAACAATCTTGTGGCATACGAATGATAAATTTATTACTGCAAAAGCTTTTGTAGTTTGCTTCATCATATATATCATGACAAGGAAATTAATAGTGAAATGCCAAAAGATGATAAATGCAGACTATTGTGTAAAAAATATACATACACAACAAGTACGAAAAACATCATAGAAATATTTCTCCTGGCAATATGAGGGAAGACAACTGCTGCATTCTAACTAGAAAATTAGTCTGAATAAGGAAAAAAATCTGAAGAACTGAAAAGTTCTGTTCCCTCACTGCCTTTACAAAAAAGAAGTTAGGTATTTAATTTCATTTCCATGTTTATTTGTGGTCTTAAAATGAAGTTTGTACCTGTCAGTAGACACAGAAGAAGCTGGAACTGGTCCAAGAACTCGATGCTGTACAATTGGACTCTGTTTGGCGGAGTTTGCTCCGGATGGGGGACCACGGTGCTCTAATGAAGACACAAGTAGCTGATTAGATATATATTTAGCAATACTAAAATATTGCCAAGGACATTATTGTCTTTCATTTTTTATGTGTTATCAAATAATGTTGCCAGTTCTTGAAAAGGCCATTGAGCAGTACTGAAATGCATGCTAAGAGATTTATTAAGCTGTGTGTGTAAATTTTTGATTATAATAGTAACATCTAATACAAACTAAACTTAAAGAAAGAGAAGGGAACAGAATGAGATAAAAAGTGCAAGAAAAAAGCCAGAAAAGTAAGAATATAATAGCAACAATAATAATAAGTGATCAGATAAACTAATTTTACATTCCTTCCTTTTACTTCAAAAAATCCTAATCTTTGTCTATAGTTGTCTATAGCACATGTGGGCAAACACCCATCCTCTCCTTATCTGGAGATGTTCAAGAAGCTGGTCTACTCACTGCTTCCTTGATTTAAACCATGATCATAGGCTCTACTTTAGCAGAGCTATATATAATTTACCAAACCTCCAAGCCTATCAAGCTCCGGACACAAACTATTCACTCTTACGTGTAGACTTATACATATAGTCTCCTATTATTCTCCTATAAAACTATTCAACACCACCAACAATGCTACTGTCCTTCAAAGCGACCTTGATTATGTGTCTGAATTGTCAAACAATTGGCAACTCCAAATCTTGACCAACAAATGCTCTGTCCTACACATTGGTAAAAAAAATCAGTACACCAAATACAAACTAGGCAGATATGACCTTGTTGATGATCCTCACTCTGTCAAGGACCTTGGAGTTCTCATATCAAATGACCTAAGCACCAGAGCTCACTGTAATAGCATTGCCAAAACGGCATTAAAAGTTGTAAATTTAATCTTACTAAGCTTCTCCTCTGGAAATATCAAATTGCTAACTAGGGCATACAAAACTTTTGCTAGACCAATAGAGCTCTTCAGTCTGGAATCCACACTGTATATCAGACATTAATACAATTGAGTGAGTCCAGAAATACTTCACGATAAGAGTACTACACTCCTCTGCTCGCAACAGAATACCCTGTATCACAAGGCTTGAGATTTTGGGCTTGGACAACCTTGAACTATGCCGCCTACGGTTAGACTTAAGCGTAGCACACAAAATTATCTGCTACAATGTCCTACCAGTCAATGACTACTTCAGCTTCAACCACAACAATACAAGAGCACACAACAGATACACACTCAATGTAAACCGCTTCAAACTCGATTGCAGAAAGTACGACTTCAGCAACAAAGCGGTCAATGCACTACCGGACTCTGTTGTTACATACTCTAACCCCCACTCCTTTAACCTCAAACTATCCACTATTGACCTCACCCCATTCCTAAGAGGTCTGTAAGGGGCGTGCGTAAGTGCACCATCGTCCCTGTCATATTGTCCCCATTTATTCGTACCTATTTCCTGTATTCTTACTCATGTTTACACTTATACCTATTATCTTGTAAGCAACTGACAAATAAATAAATAAATAAATAAATAAATAAATAAAATATTTCCTTTCAGAAGTAGTAGCAAAAAAGCATAACAACAAAGAGATGTATTTTTTGGAATATATTCTGGCATTGGAAGGTGTGGAAAAGAATAAATGGGAGAACAAAATTGGATGGCAATGAGAGCCAATTTGGTGTGGTGATTAAGGCAACATGCTAGAAACAAAAGGCTGGAAATTCTAATCCTGCCTTAGGCATAAAGCCAGTTGGGAAAGTTTCGGCCAGTCACTCTCTTTCAGCCCTAGGAAGAAGGCAATGGCAAATCACTTTGGAAAATCCTGTCAAATAAACTGCAGGGACTAGTCCAGGTAGTCAGCAAGAATGAAGACTGACTTCACAGCAGAGCAGAGCACAGTGCAGTATAGAGCACAACACAGCACAGTATAGATAGACAAGACAGATATGTATTACACAAATCTTACATTTATTTGACAAATAACCTTTTCCAAGCAATGGTTAATTGTAAAATTAATATTTAAAGGCATTCATCAGCAGAGTTTTCTGCAGTCCTCACCACTTACCTGGTCACTTCCTTTAAGCAGTTTCTACTACTTTATCAGCCAATGTAAATAAGAATATCTTAATTCACCAGCAATTTAAAAACATTCTTATTTAACTATCTGATAAATAGGGCAACTCTCTGAAAGTCATTATCTGAATGACAATGCATCTATTGAATCAGTTTCTATTTTGTAATCAGTTTTGTTTCACAATATTGTCTGCTTTTTGCCTTTCACCTAGTGATACTTCAGAAAACAAGCATTTGGGTAAACTTCTAAGCTTCTGCAACTTGGTACTAATAAGAAATGCATAAAAAACTTCCAAGCTTACCAAGTAGCAAATAAATTATTTAATATTCTATTTCATAGGATGTAACATTGTAAAATGCACGTCAAATATGAAACTGGAAAATGAATTTTTGGGTATAATTATTATTCCGATTGGTAGAAACCATCTTCCTAGCAAAATAATCAGAGCAAGCTTCATTATACACCTTAGTGTTGCAAAGCAGTCTTTTTTAAAAACAAGAACCACCACCCTAAATTTGAAAACTTAGTTTGAAAAATCAGTCTTTTCAAAAAAACACTGAATTTTAAAACACCAAATTTGAAAATAAACTGTTTTTGCATATTTACACTGAATTATGTGTGCAGGGAACAATTCTTATAAGGGGATTCTGGCTTTATAAAAAAATATCATTTAAATACTCAGAATGCTTTGATGAACAATATTTTTGTCAGCCCCTTGAATGCTGAAAGAATCAAGGCAGTAGCAAATCCCCTCTTACCAAATAACTGTAACATGAGAATGGGAGAAATAAAAAGTATTCATGCTGCTTGAAGATACTATTTATATCTAACAGTATTTTCTGACTAAAAATATGAAAATTGGATAGTTATTCAGGATAGGGGTGGTTGAGGAAAAGAGAGTGGCACTATTTGGTTCCACACTCATTAATGCTTGTCTCTTTATCAAAAGGAAAGGCAAGAATTTCTGATGAGAGATTATTTACATTTCAAACATAAAAACAAAAAGCTCTCTATAATTATTTCTCATCTAATTACATGATGATGATAGAGATTAGCAGAGGATCTGCAATGGAACTGCAATGAAAATATTTTATGTGACAAATTACAACAACTTTGGTAACTAGACCCCATACTGTGAAGACTTTGTAAGTTAGCATCCATTATCTCAAACTGTCCCTGAAAAGGACTAAGTAACAGAATCAACCACTGAAATATAGCCTTTGTAGCTTTCTTAGTCAAGTAATTTAAGAGACTTCTAAATTGACTCTTCCACAATCCTTTTAGAAGCAGCCCCTATATATCCTAAAGATGAATAATTAGTGTAAACGAATTACACATCATTGTTGAAATGAATTTACTAAGAAATGGTACTGAATTATAGTTTACTGGTCTTCATGTAGTTTATTAGTGGCCTAAGATTATTATTCAACATCTCTACATCGTACCTGATGAACCAAGACATACTTTTTACTGTGTCTATTTTTTTTCCAAATAATTTCACTCAATAGTTTCTTACACGTTTTCAACATCATGTGGGAATAAGACAGAATTTTGCAGAACTCCAAAAATACCAAAGGATCAAGCAGAAATCCTTAAATACCTACCTGACTGCCTAGATAGGAATGAGCCAGTAGAGTACAGTACTCTCAACCTTCAACCTAGCTAACATATGCAAAAATATTTTTACAACTATTATTGAAAGATACTGATATTGCTACCTTGGGGAAGACATAAACAAATGCAACTTCAGTGAACAGCAGCATAACAGTAACAATCATTCTTACCTTCTTCAGCAATAACAGTGAGTGTGACAGTATTCCCTGCATCTTTGATCAGCTGCACAATATTTTCATGTGACAAGTCTATGATTGATTGTCCATTCACTGCAGAGATTCTATCTCCTACTTTCAGTTTTCCACAATGATCAGCTGGACTCCCATCTATAACACGTCCAATCTTATGAGGAATTACTAGGAAATGAACAAAGTAATATTCTGTATCACACATTACAGAAGCTTTATTTTATTATCATTTATTCAAATCACTGCGCAATTTCATAGGAATGTCACCAGATTCATAACTTGATATTAATATTTATAGTCTGATTTATCTGTATTTAAAATTATTTTGGTTTTACATTGGCTAAATTATTTCTCAAAAACTTGTAGAATTATCATCTTGTAAAGATGATGAGACTACTGTAAGAGATTTTTAACTTTCCTACAGTTATAAAAATCCTGAGATTTCCTTGAGAGAAAGAAGAGAATTATTTTAAATTAAATCTGTACAGTGATTTAATTTAAATTAATTAAATTACAATTGAGGAGAGAGTTTACGACCTTTAGAACCTAATTACAAGCAAAAACCAATAGATTACCAATCATAAAAGTAGGTAGGGAGTGAAGAGAAAGAAGAAAAATTCAGATGCAAAGTAGGAGATGTAGGAAGCATATACATAATCAACCACAAAGAACTAAAATGCCTATACACTAATGCTGAAAGTTTAGGTAACAAACAGGGTAAACTTGATATACTAGTATATGACGGCAAGTATGTTATAGTTACCATTACAAAAACTTGGTGGGATGAAACTGATGACTGGAATGTACTGATAAAAGGATATAAACTATTCAAAAGAAACAGACCTAACAAAAGAGGAGGTGGAGTTGCATTATGTTAGATCATTTCCTCTCTACAAGAGGTGCACACAAGAAAGAACAAAAGCCTTCTAGAATGCATATTGGTCAACATAAAAGGAAAAAAAGAATGACATTGCCATAGGTGTATACTACAGGCCACCCAACCAAGCAGAAGAAATAGATGAACTTTTTGCTAATCAGTTAATCAATGTATGTAGGAAACACACCACAATAGTAATGGGGGACTTTAACTCTCCTGACATGAATTGGGAAACAAACTCTGCAACAAGTGGGAGATCGAACAGAGTCCTCACCAATCTAGCTGACAACATCACACAAAAGGTAAAGAAGACAACTAGCAGGACAGCTATATAGGACCTTATTCTTACCAACAGCAAAAAAAGTGACAGAGGGAATTGAAGTTGCAGGAACCTTATGGGAGAGTGACCATACCATATTAGAATTCATTATAAAACAGACACAAGCAACAAAGCATAATCAAACCAGTGCCTTAGACTTTAAAAGAGCAGATTTTAACAAGTTCAGAGAAAGCTTGAGAAGGATTCCATGGATGAAAATCAAAGAGAAATTGACTCAAGAAGCTTGGGTAATTCTGAAAAATACAATTATAAAAGCCCAGTCCAGTTCAATACCACTAAAAAAGAAAACCAAGAAAAAGCCAATATGGTTGCACAAAGAACTCTCAGACCAACTGAGAGAAAAAAGAGATAAGTACAAAAAATGGAAAGAGGGACACATAACTAAGGCAGAATACAAACAAATAGCCTGAACTTACAAAGATGAAGTTAGGAAACCTAAGACTTTGAAGAAGTAAGATTTGCAACAGATGTCAAAAACAATAAAAATGTTTCCTTCAACACAAGAAAAATAAACAAGAAAAATTGGCCTACTAATGGAGAAGATGGCAAAGAAGTAACAGGCAGTAGAGAGAAAACAAAACTGCTTAACATTAATACCTGGAAAGATACTGGAAAAGATAATTAAAAAAACAGATCTGCAACATCTAAAAATAAGTAAAGTACTAGCAGACAGCACGGGTTTGTTAAGAACAGATCATGCCAAAACAATCTATTTCATTCTTCAACATAGTGACTAAATTAGTAGACCAGCAAAATACTGTGGACATAATATACTTAAGATTTCAGCATTCGACAAAGTAGACCACAACCTACTTCTTGGTAAGCTAGAAAAAAGTGGGATAGCACCACCACCAGATGGATTTGCAACCGGCTGACAAACTGTACTCAATGAGTAGTCCTTAATGGGTCTAAGTCTACATGGAGGGAAGTAAGCAGTGGGTGCCACAAAGTTCCGTCTTAGGCCCAGTATTCTTCAATATCTTCATTAACAACATAAATGAGGGAATAGAAGGGGAATTTACCAAATTTGTAGATGATACTAAGCTGGCAGGAATAGCTAACACCCAAGAAGATAGGCTCAGGATCCAGATGGATCTTGACAGATTAGAACACTGGGCCATATTTAACAAAATGAAATTCAGTGTAGATAAAAGTAAAGTCCTACACTTAGGCAAGAAAAACCAAAAGTACACATATAGACTGGATGAAACTAGGTTTAATAGCAGTAACTGTGAGAGGGATCTTGGAGTCTTAGTGGACAACCAGCTAAATATGAGCCAGCAGTGTGCAGCAGCAGCCAAAAAAGCTAATGCAATCCTAAGTTGCATTAACAGAGGGATACAATCAAGATCAAGTGATGTACTAATACCACTCTATAAAGCCTTAGTAAGACCACACCTAGAGTGCTGCATCCAGTTTTGGTCACCACACTATAAAAAAGATGTTGAGACTCTAGAAAAAGTACAGAGAAGAACAACCAGGATGATTAGGGGACTGAAGACTAAAACATATGAAGAACTGTTACAGGAACTGGGCATGGCTAGTCTAGTGAAGAGAAGGACCATGGGAGACATGATAGCAGTCTTCCAATATTTGAGGGGCTGCCACAGAGAGGAAGGGATCAAGCTATTCTCTAAAGCACCTGTAGGCCAGACAAGGAATAATGGATGGAAACTGAACAAGGAGAGATTTCATCTGAAAATAAGGAGAGATTTTCTGACAGAGAGAATAATCAACCAATGGAACAGCTTGCCCTCGGAAGTTGTGGGAGTGCCATCACTTGAGACTTTCAAGAAGAGATTGGACTCCCATCTGTCAAAAATGGTGTAGGGTCTCCTGCTTGGGCAGGGGGTTGGACTGGATGACCTACAAGGTCCCTTCCAACTCTGATTATCTATTATCTGCTTAATTCATACTTTGCACCTATCTTCACATAAAAAGAAAACAATGCTCAACTTACCAAAAACAGAACTGTAAATGATTAGGAGAAATTTCCTACCAGTGAGAGCAATCAACTACTGGAACAACTTGCCTTCAGAAATTTTGGGTGCTCCATCATTGGAGGCTTTCAAAAAGAGACTAGACAATCATTTATCTGAAATGGTATAGGGTCTTCTGCTTAAGCAGGAAGTTGGACTAGAACATCTCCAAGGTCTTTTCCAACTCTGTTATTCTATGTTCTATGTTCAGTATTGCAGATATGCAGAGACTCTGAGAAACAATTCGTAAGAATGTTGTAATACAGACCCACTCCATAGGACAAGCTCCAACATATTTAAATATTTGTATAATTTCTGGCAAAATGGGTGGCATACAAGTTTAATAAATTAAATATTTAAATAAAAAGATTTTTTTGGTGACCTTCAGACAACAAAGTCAATGGGGAAGCCAGATTCACTTAACAATCATGTTACTACCATAACAACTATAGTGATTCCCTTAACTAATGTGTCAAGAAAGGTCGTAAAATAGGGCAAAATTCATTTAACAAATGTCTCACCTAGAAACAGAGATTTTGGTCTCAATTGTGGTCCTAAGTCGAGGACTACCTGTACTTTTAACTGACCTAGCCATTTAATCATTACTATTTTGAATATCTTCCACTAACTTTCAGTCTATTTCTAAGATGCTTTCAAGTGATAATGTCTGCATTTAACACCATAATTATAATTAACAAAAATAACTTTGGCTGTAGACTTGACAGACTTGAATAATGTTAGATGCTACTTGAAGAGTTGCTAAGTAGTCCAGTAGCACTTTAAGTGTCAAATTTTTTATTTTATTTCAGTGTAGTTACATCAAGCCTATACACATCCTTGTTCATATAGAATTAACAATTCTAAGAAAGACTGTGTATATTGACAATTGGTTGCTTTTTGTTATGAAGCTTCCACCATTAATGAACTTCTTTAAAGAATAAAACAAGTAAGTCTTAATACAATTTATGCCTATATACTTAAAGATAAAGAGATAAAGATTAGAGAAATATAATTCATTCTTTCCATATATTATTACATATTACATCCATATATGGGTTGCAACACACAAATGTGATAGAATTTAATTTTACAAATGTTTACTATTGAAGAAAAATGTTTAAATATTGGTGAATAGTGTCACAGTCTAGTTAAATTATGCCAGGCTGTCTGAGGAACATTTATCTGGATTTTTTAAGGAGGGCTAAACTGTAATCCTGGGGAATCATGTCAGATATTGTGTAGTTTTAAAATATACCAGCTAGAAATTCAAAGATTGTCCTTGCACTAAATATTGCAACTTAAGATTTTGGGCGAAATATATTAAATATGAGCACCTATTTATTTTTCCAACTTTTATATTTACGAAGCCTTGGTAGAGGCATAGTAGCGGAAGGCTTGATTCTGCATGAATCCTTTCAGCTGTTTTTACAAATATTGTTAACTTATCGTGTGGCATGTTTCATATAAAAAATTTCACCAAGAATCATCTCAGTTTATATGTTACCTGAAAACCTAAACTGCTGAGAAACTGGTATTTCTCAACCATGTGATACTTCATAGGAAGAAAAAAGATGAGCTAGCTTTAATCTTTATCTTTTTTTCTTTTAGTTTAACAAATCTCATTTGTAACGATGAAGCCAAAACTGATCTATGACAATGGAAGTATTATAGAAAAAATGCTTTTGCTGAAAAGAGATTCTAGTGTTAAATGTACTGAAGTAAATGATGACTCTAGAATGCTCCACTAAGATTATGTCTGTTTTCATTCTTATCAAGTTGGCATAAATGTCACCAATGGAACTACTATTATGTTTGTTATTTTTAGATGAAGTATAATACAGAATTCTTTTTTTAAGAGTGATGCGATATCTCACACTAGTCAGGCCAAGCTGTCTGTGGAATATTTATCTAGGTCTTTAAGAAGGACTAAACTGTATTTTACATTATTCACAAGGTTGCACAAAACAACCTAGTTAGTTATTAACAATAATTTCCTGTCTAATGATTAGACAGTACAGATATGCAAAGCATTCTGAACATAAATCTTCAATGTATGGAACTGTACTTTTGGACGTCTGGATCTATGTATGTTCCAGAAGGAACTGTTAAGGGAGAAACAGTGGGAAAAAGCCAAGGACATTAGCAGAGTAGTTAAGGACAGACAAAGAAAGAAAAGTGCTAAAAAGGTTGGAGAGGGGATTGTGAGCTGGTTGAATATGATCTGTTTAAAACAAAGGACACTGACAGTGATAACTCACAGAGGAATGAAAGCACAAAGGAGGTTAGAAAGAGGTAAGGGTGATGTACTCCTAATCATTCCATAAGACACTTCTAGTTATTAATTTTTTATCTGAAACCTGGAATAAATAGCGTGAGCTACTTAGAGCCATGTATGTAAGATGCACAGCTATATAAATTGAATGGATGGATGATGAATGAATGAATGAACATCTAGGTTTTGATTCTGCCAAACAGTAGTTCACATGAAATGGTTCAGCTGAATTTCCAAAACATCTCATTTCCTATTTCATATTCACTCATACTTGGAAACGTGAGAACTGAAATTAATATTTTAATGTAGTAAACAAGATTAATTTATAATCAAAAAGATTCAGAAGACTGAATTTACATTTTACAAAAAGTAAATTACCAAAATATTATGAGCTTAAATAAATATACCAAATCAAGTCTACATTTTGTTCCAATTTTAAGAACAGATCCAACAAAACCAATAATCTGTGGAGAATACTGTAGAACCTACCCCAAAATACAACTCCGAAATATGCCTTATTCATACAGTGGGAAAAATCTAATTAAGAAATGTCTAGAACCGAAACTGAGATTCCATTTTTAAATATATTCTTATATATTTGGGGGGGAAAGTAAATTGCTGAGTGACCAGAAAATGTCAGCCTGTAGACAGAAATATCCATTAGTTCAGCAAATGTAATGATAGCTCTATATGTGTCATGTAAAGATTTCAAACACAAAATGGTCTGTAAAGATTTCAACATGGCTAAGTTTCTTGAAAAAAGAAATGGGTTAAATGCAATGGCATGTAAAGGCATCTTGTCCAAGCAGGAAGAAACGTAGCTTGCACAAATACAGCCTTTCTAAAGTTTTCTGATTATCCATTCTGCTAGAGTTCCTCAATGGCCTATCCTATTGGATCCTTTGATATTTAGGGATAAAGGTGTCAGGAAAGCCCTATTATGTAAATGTACTTCTCTTTCCATATTTTTAAAAAAGCCTAATTATTTATATTCCATCAAACTACACAAGGTTTTAAGTAATACAAAGACTACATGGTCAAAGTTACCCTTTATTCCATTAACTATCTGAATATGAAGCCAACTAACATAAATAGTTAGTCTGAATAACTATTGGGGGGTTAGGATCAAATTTAATAGGAATCTTTTCCTTGTTAGTTCCCGTTGTGGTTAGCCAGCAGCAGGTGCAGATGGCTAAGGAGAGCGATGACTCTGATGAGGGGCCAGGACCATCAGGGAGTGGACTGCTGCCTTCAGAGATTGTGGGGGTTGGCAGCAGTGACGAGGAGGTTCCCGAGGAGCCTGTGCCAAGTGCATGTGCACGAAGGGTTACTCGGAGGAAAGAACAATTACAGCAGCACAGGCGACTCTGGAGTAAGGCTGCAAGGTAATGGCCCCTCCCTCAAGAGGATAAAAGCCAGGCTTGGAAAAGCGTTCTTTGCAGAAAGCAAAGAAGTTCTGAAGCTCAACTGGTGGACATCTTAGTTGTAAATTAGTTCTTATCTTTGGGTTTTTGGCAGCCTTGACAAACAACTTGGCAAGGCTCTTTCTTGTCCGAGCTAATTAGTGGAAAGCAGCCTTCAGAACAGAATTCGTTATTAAACCTTAAAAGGTAGGGGCTGCTGCCTTTGTCTTTCTCTTTCTCTTTGGGAACCCGGTTGGGTCAGAATAGTTCCTAATTAGTTTGACCATGTATAAAAAGTAGAAGAAACTTGGAGAACAATCAGCTTATGTGCACAAGCATACTACTTACAGTATATACAACTAGACAGAATTCTCAGCAAGTCTCATTTAACATTATATCTGAATGCAGTTAACTTCAAAGACAGCCTTAAACAAAGCATATTGCACTAAATATGCACTAGCCAGTTTAGATGCTACCGAACCATTATCCTCCCCCTCTCTCCCTCCAGCATGATAACAGCATTATCTGACACCACCAATATACAAAACACATTTATTATTATACTCAAGAAGAAAGCAGCATGTGAAAAATTGAGGATGGCTATGCTTCAAAAGAACAAAAGTGAATGAAGAAATTTGCAGATATAGAAAAAAATAACTTTGTGAAAGAAAGTAGTTTTTAAAATCTGGGTGTTATGTGTTCAAAGGTTTGTACAGTGAAAACAAGCAATTCTAACTGAAGTACTATAATGAACAAAGCTGACACCTCATCCTACTTACCACCACGTGGTGGTTTATTCTTTGAGGTAAGGATCACAAAACCAAATCCTTCGTTTTCCTTTCGTTGCAGTACTACATCATAAGCTTCTGGGAACTGTTTGTTGATTATCTCTTGTCGGTTAAGTCTAGGGGAGCCACTCTGGGAGATGAAAGGAACTTCAGATGTTATTTCTTCTTCTGGTTGTTTATCAGCTAGGAACACCATAAACAGAAACAAATAAGCAAAAATGTTGATCAAAGCAAACATATATTATTGATAATCTGTGTGTGCAGAGCACTCAAAATTTAAAGAGAGATGTAACCCACAACACATATATTCAATTTTATTCAAAAGGAATTAACAAACATATGCTGTTAAGTTTAGCAACAGAAATGGCTTTTTCCAAACTGCTGCATACATTTCAATCCCATTTTCAGTGGAAGGCTAACCAGCAGGTAATTTGAAAACTAGTTTCTAATCTGAGCATTCATTAAACATTTAGAGACAAAAATCCATAAAGCGTCCCTCCCCTCCCTCTGTTTACACACACCCACACCCACACACCATGATTTGTCTCCTTAAGGAGGTAAACTAATTTGTTGCAAATACATCTCCTTACAATGAAAAAGTCTTTTATTTTTCTGCAAACACTTTCATTGGAATTTTCATATTGAATCCTACAATACTCATAGAAAACCTGTATCTGCTGTTGCATAAATCTGGGTACAGGAAGGCCTTGACTTACAATCATTCGTTTAGTGACCGTTTGAAGTTACAACAGCAATGAAAAAAGTGACCAAATTTAGACACTTGGCAACTAATTTATTTATGATGGCTGCAGTGTCCCAGGGTGATGTGATCACCTTTTGTGACCTTATGACAAGCAAAGTCAATGGGGAAGCTAGATTCACTTAACAACCATGCTACTAACTTAGCAACTGCAGTGATTCCCTTAACAACTCTGGCAAGAAAGATTGTAAAATAGAACAAAACTCACAAACAACTGTCTTGCTTAGCAATTGACATTTTGGGCTCAATTGTGATTGTAAGTAGAGAATTGCCTGTATTCGCATGGTAGTTATAGCAAACTAACACTTTGTCCCTTAAACCCTTGGAGCATTAGCTTTTCATTTTCCCTGCATGGCTGGTTGGAATGTACGTTACAGTGCTTTTAACAATTATCCCAGCTCCTCTGAGGCCACATTATTCTCCTCACAGAGAAGGAATTGGAGGATAATGACAATTAGTCAGCCATGCCAATATCTCACTACAGGGAGTCCTTGGCTAATGATCCCTCATTCAGTGATTGTTTAAAATTATGACAGAAGAAATGACCCCCAGATCCTTTTAATAACTCAACCACCGGATAATAATAAAGAAAGAAATGACTCTTATTTACAGATTACACAGTTTGATCCTGTATATTAAGGTTTCTGTACAGTGACTAAGAACTTATCCCACAGAGCAAACCTTATTTTAAAATACAAGCTGTATTTTAAAATACAAGCTGTAGTTTACTGGATTGTAACAAGCCAACCAGCAAGCCAATAAACCACAGACCAGTTATATCAGCCCTGAACCAAGAGAAAGTGATGTGCAGTAACTATTGAAGCATGGGTATGTTTGCTTCTATGGACGTTTTTGAACTAGTGATTCATATTTAATTCAATGTGATCATTTTTATATATGAATTATCTTTTGTGACAAATTATAATTCTCTTCTGTTATAATGGTTCAGGGAAGCTTATAAAAATACAATTAAGATTATTAATAGAAAGAGAAAGCAGAACTGATATTTAAAATTAAACTCTAATGTGCAAAATGGTTCATAGATGAATTAACCCATGAAGAAAACAGCTGCTTTAGGATAGTTTGTGTCTGAACCGAAATAAATACATTTGTTGTGGTTCGCCGGCAGCAGGTGCGGACGGCGGAGATCTCGGAGAGCGAGGACTCAGATGAGGGTCCTGCATGTGAGGCAGGGATGGGGCCAGGACCATCAGAGAATGGAATGCTGCCTTCGGAGATTGTGGAGGCTGGCAGCAGTGATGAAGAGGTCCCCGAAGAGTCTGTGCCCAGTGTGCGTGTGTGCAGGGCTGCTTGAATAAGAGTAGCTGCAGCAGCATGGGCAACTCGGGAGTAAGGCTGCAAGGTAATGGCCCCTCCCTCAAGAGATAAAAGCCAGCTGAGAAACCGGAGTTCTTTGCAGGAAGCAAAGAAGTTTTTGTACTCAAGCTTTGTGGATGTTTGGAATATCTTGGTTATGTTTGGAGACTCTTTGTGTTTGAAATATTTCTTAGTAACTGTATCTACTGTTCTTGACAGCCTTGTACCACCTTGGCAAGGCTTGTTCTTATCAGAGATAATTAATTTGAAACAGCCTTTTAACCATGAAGGAACGGAATTCATAAAGAATCTTTAAAAGGTTTTTCTGTTACTTCTGTTTCGTGTTTGTTTCCTTGGAACAAGGTTTGGGTCAGAACAACATTTGACTGGCTTTAGAAAAAACAAAAAGGTGCCATTTTGCTTTGGATACAGATTGAAATGTAAAAGTATTCTAAGCAAAACTGTTTTGGTGGGAGGAGGAAGAATGTGAAAAAGTCGAGGACACTCATAGTTTTAGAACCCAAGGAGAGGGAGAGAAAAGAAGATGCTAAGTTGATAGGTGGGCACGCCAACTGTTGGGACATCTTGAGTTTGCACATCTGAGGAATAGCAAAGAAGGAAGAGAAATGAAGACAATGGGAAGATTGGGAAGACAATTAGGATAAGATGTGCCTCTGAGGAAAGAACATGATGGCACTGAAACCCAGTGTTACCCTATTTGTCACATTTTTAGGGCAGGGGTGTCAAACTTGTGCCATCACGGCGTCGTCATGTGATATATCAGGACTTTTTTCCCTCCGCTAAACCAGGCGAGGGCGCGGCAAGCACATGACGGATCTGGCCCCTGGCTGCGAGTTTGACTCCCCTGATTTCTGATTTCTCCCCTGATTGATATCTTCAGGTTTTATTTTGGGCCAAAACTAGGAACAAAGAAGTTTTGGATTTGGTTCTTGTGAACCATGGCAAACTGGAATAGTACAGCAAGATGTCCATAATATAATGGCTTGGTTTCAAGTTCAAAACAATTTTCTGTTTCAGGCACACTTCTAATAAAAGAGCATCATATTAAAAATGCACAACAGATATTATGGCAATGATAGTCCTGTGAGTCCCTTGCAACTAAACTACCATTATTTTATTTATTTATTTATTTATTTATTTATTTATTTATTTATTTATTTATTTATATTGGATTTATGCCCCCATCTCCAAGACTCAAGGCTCACAACTAAAACATACAAATACAATAAATAATTAAAAAGAATTAAACAACTATAAAGTCCAATAAGACCAAATTAAAATAATTTAAAACTATCCCATACCCCCCGTGAGGTAGTCCCAGCCCAGTTTGGTCAAATAGCCAGGTCTTCAAATCGCGGCGGAAGGTGTGGAGGCCAGGGGCCAGACGGAGGTCTAGAGGCAGTTGGTTCCATAAGTCGGGGACTGCCACAAAATAGGCTCGCCGCTGGGGGACCGCCAGCCGGCATTGACTTGCCAACGGAACCCCGAGGAGCCCCTGCCTGTGTGCCCGTACAGGGCAGTTGGTACTCGATATCAGCAGGAGACGCTCCCTTAAATATTGTGGACCCATATCGTGTAGGACTTTGAATGTTAAAGCCAAAACCTTGAATCTCACCCGGAGTGCAACCGGCAACCAATGCAGGTCGCGCAGGAGGGGGGCAATATGGGAGAATCGAGTAACTCCCATCACCACCCACGCGGCCGCATTCTGCACCAGCTGCAATCTCTGGATGGTATGCAAGGGCAGTCCTAAATAGAGGGCATTGCAGTAGTCGAGTTGCGAAGTAAGGGCATGAGTGACTGTGTGCAGGGCATCTCGGTCCAGAAATGGGCGAAGCTGGCGAACCAGCCGGACCTGGGCAAAGGCCCCCCTGGCCACGGCCCCCACCTGCTCCTCCAACTGGAGCCATGCGTCCAGGAGGACCCACAGGTTCCGCGCCCTCTCCACAGGGGACAACATCACTCAATAAACTATAGTTTATTAAGCCACCATAAGCTACAGATGGTCTATTTAATAACCACTCTGTCAGTGATTATTTTAACTTATGACAGCACTGAATGAGTGGTATTTACAACCATTTCAAAGTTCCGGCCATGGTCCTGTGATTGCAATCTGGATGCTCAGCAACCAGCTCGCAATTACAAGATTGTAGCATCCTGTGATAATGGCACATTAGCATGGACAGGGTTTTTTTGTTTTAACTGGCAGTGTTTTATAGTTTTTAAAATGATTTTTTATGTCTTAATCTTTGATTTGGCTGGAAGATGGGCTGCTACATACATGTTTTAAACAAACAAACGAAAAGTCACATTTGCAACCTTCACTAAGGCTTCTGACAAGCAAAATCAGTGGAGAAGTCACTTTTTAGTCCAGTTTGTATCAGATTCTGCTTGGTGTGGAAAGCACTAAGTATATTTTGGAGTGTCCCTACTCCTCACATTTTGGTGAATCCTGGGCCAGCTTAAACTCCCATACTGTCTTTCAGAGCCATCACATGAGCTTATATTCCAGTACTTTTCAAGTTACTAATACATGTGTTATCAAAGCCAAGTGGCTCTCCTTCAGGTAGCTAAAACAGATAAAAAGTCTCCTTGCCATAGATATTACAAAGCTATCTAGCATCAATGCTAGATCCAGGATAACCCTCAAAACTGAAACTTGATTATTAAGGAGAACTGCAACCTTATACAGAACACGTTTATGTTCCCAATCCTAAAAACCTATGCTGGGAATAAGTAACAATGCACATACATTATGCCACTGTGCCACAAACATCTCTTTTGAAAGCAGTATAGTGTTACCATGTGTATTGCCATTTTTTAAATCACAACTCATTTTTGTTTTCATTCAACCCATTTAATGCTGCTGATAATAAGAACAGAAAAAGTAAGGATTCTATAATTCCAGTTATCTTGTAGGAGACATTGTCAGCATAGAAATTTGATAGATCGATTGATAGATTGATCGATATAGACCCATGATGGCGAACCTATGGCACGCGTGCTGAAAGTGGCACGCAGAGCCATTTCTCCAGGCACGTAGAGCCATCACCTGTTGCTCTTCCAGGTTCCAGCGTGCCGGCCAACTGGACTTCATGTGTGTATGTGCACCAAAAACCAGAAGAGCAGCCACCTGATGCACATGCGCACTCCAGGAAGATGATCGTTTCCAATGTACGCATGTACGTCGGCCACTTGGTCTGGTTTCTGGTGCACATGCGGGTGCAAAGACCAGCAAAGGAAAGAGTATTGGGCGCACATGCCAAAAGACCCAGAGAGGGGCAGAACTGAAGGGCAGGACGGGGCTTCCCTCCCTCTCTGCCTGAGTGTGGTTATTGCGCTGCTCCAGTCCACAGCACATCCGTGCTCTGGAGCACCTGGCCAGCTTGGGTGCCTCAGAAGAGCTGCCCGCCCCCCACGCAGCCCACCTTCCCACTTTTGCCAAGGTGGTGCAACTGTTTCTGTTCCCGGCATTCCTCCCACCCAGCTCAGCACGCTGGCAATCAGCCTCTCAGCGGCATCTCCATTCAGGCAGCTTGCCTCCCCACCGGAAGCTCCTCCTCTAGCATTCCTCCTGGAAGTGGCAGCCCAACAGCCACTGCTACTGCCAGGGGCAAGGGGGCAGCAGAGGCATGGATGGCAGGCCAGGGCTTCCCTCCCTTCCCCCTGAGCATGCTTCTTGCACGGCCCCAACCCTCCAGCCCACGCAACTGATGCGCATCTGTGCTCAGGAGTGCCTGGCTGGCTTGCGCCCCCCCGAAGAGTTGGCCAGCCTCCCTTCCCACCACTTTTGCCAAGGAGGCGTGACTGCTTCTGTCCCCGGCGTTCCTCCCACCCAGCTCAGCACGCCTCAGCGGTGTCTCCATTCGGGTAGCTTGCCTCCCCACCAGAAGCTCCTCCTCCAACTTCTTGCCTGGAAGCAGCACCGCACAGCCACCACCGGAGGCAAGGCAGCAACGGGGTGAGGACAGGAGGGCTGGGGCTTCCTTCCCTTCTTGAATGGCCCCAGCCGTCCTGGCCAGCAGCTCTGGTCTCCTTGCTCTTCCGGATTCCAGTGCCAGCTTGGGCATGAGGCAGCCGCCCACCCAACCAGCAAATGCTGTCCTGTGCACCTGAGTTTCCTGCGCGTCAGTGCCGTGGGCTGGAGGGTTGGGGCCACACAGGAAGCATGCTCGGGGGGGAAGGAAGGAAGCCCTGGCCTGCCTGTCCATGCCTCCGCTGCCTCCTTTCCCCCGGCAGCAGCAGCGGCTGTTGCACATGAGGTGGGCGTCCATATCAATCTCTGCAATAAATAAAGAGAAGGCATCGTGTCTGGGTGATTTCCTGTCTGGGGACAAAATCCAGGTGATCCCAAGGAAGGAGGAATTTGCATTTCATTTGGGTCCCCGACCTTGAACTGGGAGGGAAAAAGATCCCTCCCCCCTTTATTCTCTTTGGATTGTTTTGTAGCTACAAATAACTGAATCAGCCTGACATACTCAAATATTCAGCACTCAAACCCATCAGAATTCTGCCTTCTTCAGCAGCGACTTATGCCTCGGGGCATCTGTGGACCTCCCCTTACCCTCCCCCCTCCCTCCCATCTCTCTCTTCATAGGAGTTTTCTTCCCGGATCCCCTGCCACAAACGATCCGGAGCACATTTGTGACGCTCCTTTACACGCCCCTTCTGTAGCTGAGCCAGGCTCCCTCAACCACCCTCCCAAAAGACCAAGGCGCTGCCCAGCAGCCCCAGCAGGATCCAACGGAGTCCCTGCCCCCCGTTGGAGAGAAAAGGGATCCAGCGGGAGAGCTTCTCGGAGAGGCTGGATGGAAGGAAGGAAGAGGCTCCCGGCAGGACAGAGCTCTTGGAATGGCTCAATGGCTGGTCCCCAGGCTCCTTCTGGCCCTCCAGCTCCGCCTGGCTGCCTCCGCAAAGGGCTTGGCTGAGTCCGAAGGGTGGGGGGCTGGGAGGGTCTCCGTGGCTGCAGAGTCCTTTGGGGGTCAGTGGAGGGAGCCTGGGGGGACTGAATGCTTCGGCTGATGGGGAGGGCGCCCCTGAAGGAAGGGCGGGACAGTCTTGGAAGCTGCTTAAGGGAGGAAGGGAGACCAAGATCTTCTCCCCTCCCTCTTTTCTCTTTTGCTCCCTTGACACTTCCTTTGTATGGACTTGAAAGTGTTCTTTCCCTTGACGGCATCCTTGTCTCCCCCGTCCTCTGCCTTTCCTTGCCCCTCCAGGAAAGCTGGACCGAGCACTGAGGAGCTTCCTCCCAGCAGGTGGCCAAGTTGACACCGCTTCCTTCCCATCAGGGCTCCATCTCCAGAGCTGCCCGAGGGGAGGGGGAGAAGGCAGCTGGGAAGGCGGGCTGCATGGGGGGCGGCTGGCTTTTCTGGCAGGAGCTAAGCTGCGTGGGAGGAATGCCGGGGACAGAAACGGTTGCGCCTCCTTGGCAAAAGTGGTGGGAAGGGGAGCTGTGCGGGGGCAGCTGGCTCTTCTGGGGCACCCAAGCCGGCCAGGCAGTTCGGAGCACAGATGTGCCATGGACTGGAGCTGTGCAACAACCCCACTCAGGTGGAAGGAGGGAAGCCCCGTCTTCCCCCTCAGCTCTGCCCCTCTTCAGGCTGTTGCACTGTCTCTTCCAGGTGGGATGCTGGAGGAGCTGCCCGCATGGCTCGCCAGTGTGGAGCAGTTGACCGCCGAGCCAGCAAATGCTCACTGGAGGAATGCCAGTGTAAGAGGTGTGCCGGCTGGGAAGCAGTCACGCTCCCTTGGCAGAAGTGGGGTATGTGCAAGTTCAATAAATAAATGTGTGTTTCTGCTGGCTTGTTCTCAGTGGTGGGCTGGAGAGGGGCGCTTCAACCCAGCCAGAGTTAGGGCAAAGCTTTCCCACCTTCTAGCTCCACAACCCAAACCCCAGAAACACCAACGCCCCTTTCCTTCGAGGCCAGGAAGGGGCTCCAGCTTTCCAGCGGAGGGAGGCAGCATTCCCCACCCAACTTTCTTTCCCTGTCCAGGGCTGTGGAACCAGGTCGTTGGTAGGGATCTCCCACCATCCCGACAGGGGGCAGGCAGAGAGGCGCGAGGACCCCCAAAATGCCAGGCAGATCCAGTGCATGCGCACTGGCCAGCTGGTCTGCCCATGCGCACTGGCCAGCTGGTCTGCCCATGCGCACTGGCCAGGTGGATCCAGTGCATGCGCACTGGCCAGCTGGTCTGCGCATACGCACCAGAAACCGGAAGACCAAGCACATTGGAAACTGGAAGATCATTTGTTTTTTTTGGTTTCCGGCACGTAGGAGCGCGTGCACTCCCGCCCATGCTCCATTTTGACACACAGTGCCAAAAAGATTACCCATCACTGATATAGACATACATACATACAGGTAGGATAGAAACATGTTTGCATTAATCCTGCCATGATACAAAGTAGTACCAAGTGCAACAGTATAGTCTTAATTAATAAGACATGGCACATACCACCAAAGTAGATTTTCCTGCGAACGGTCAGCAGCACCTGTCCATTTCGTGCAGCGCTTGTCATTAAATCCAGAACTTGCTTATGTGATTTCCCTTTCACTGGAATTCCATCAATGCATACAAGCTCATCAGCAGCACGGAGTCTACCATCTTTCTCTGCTGCTCCCAGTGGGATGATTGCTCCAATGTAGATCTAAAGCAATATGGGATAATTATAATTATACTTTGTAACTCGAAGACTAACTGTACTATCAACTACAATAGCAGTTGAAATGCTACTAGTAATACAAATTGGTTGGCAGTTTAAATCCTGCTATAGTGCCTCATCGTGGTGGGGATTGTTCCCAGGAAGAATGAGCTAATGCCAATAGTGTACATCAAGGGAAGTATCCCCAGAAGGTCATCCCAGATGCCCAGTTAAAGCATATATCGGGCAACAAAAATATTGGTAGATATTAGAGGCACATTATCACTTTACTGACCATCTCAGTCATTATTACACACTGTGTGGGAGAAGGCAATCTGTCCCACTGTGTGGGACAAGGTTGACTCAGCCTTCCATCCTCTCGGGGTAGGTAAATTGAGGACCCAAGATTGTTGGGGGCAATAAGCTGACTTTGTAAAAATGCCGCTTAGTAATAAGCAGGCATATACAATGGAATGAAGGCTATTGCTGAGCGCATTGGGTTGTGCTCCAAAAATGGTAAGCCGCCCTGAGTCTTCAGAGAAGGGCGGCATATAAATGTAATTAAAAAAAAAAATCTGAAAGCATTCTTGTATTTTATAAAGAAAACCACACAGACAGATAAGATAAAGAGGCTGACAATATAATGTTGATGTCATTCAACATGCTATTGAGAAAAGGAGAAGATCTCTGGGAGTATAAATAGTGTTTATGATGCAGCTACATTAAAGCCTTCAGGTTATCTAGCTGCTTATGTTCCCATGCAGAAAAAAGAAAATTCTTAAGCTGCAAAGACAAAATCATAATGGAAACATGGAACATTATTTGAAGCATCATCTGAAGAGTCAGGTTGTAGGCAGTCTTTTCTGGAGAAGACCTATCTATGATGTTTCTAAGATAGACACTGACTTGGTGGCCCATAATCAATCAATTCAATTGAATAAATACTTGACTTACTGACTGATCTGGACCATCTCCTCCAAGAACTCGGAAACCAAACCCAGATTCTTGCTTTCGAAGGAAAACATCCAAATCCTTTGTATTTGGAGCTAGTAAAATGGATGGGAAATATATGTGTTAACAAAGAGAACTATGTTTGGCCATTTAAAAACAGTGTACACAAAAATTAAAACTAAATCATGTTGTTCACTTAGAAGCAAATTACTTTCTAAAGATATTATAAATAACATGGTTAACACACCTGCAAAATTAAATCATGAGTTAGAATGATTAACATTCCATCTGCAAAGCACAAACGTTCAACAAATTCTGGCTGTTTGAACACGTAGGGTTTTTTTTTAAATAAAGATCCTTTTTGGTCTTTATAGTAATTCAGTTGTAGATGTTTCAAATTACGAACACGTAGTTTGTTAAATCCATATAAAAATAAAACAAAATCTAATATAATATTTCTATGGGTAATCCTTCACTTACAATCACAATTGGACCTTGATTGGCATCGTAAGTCGATGCAGTCTTAAAATTAGATGCCATGTGACCACATTGACTTAGATGGCAATCCCAAGACTCTCTACTCTGGTCATTAATCAAGTATAGTGGGTCATTAAGTGTGTATTCATATTATATTTTTGTCGTACTTCTTTCACTATTTGTTAAAAGTTTTTTACATAGTCTTTTCTTCTCTTTGACAATGTATGTATCTTCATTAATATTACTTTTGTATTTTGCTCCTTTTTTGTTATTAATTAAAGATCAATGAATATCCACCCCAATCCAAGTCTTCCAGGTTTGTTCTCTCCCAACCCTGAGCCTCAGTAAGGTGTCTTCTGCAACTTCCCACACCCACCTATTTCCCCCTCATCTCTGCCCTTTGGCTACCATGTATTCTGCCTTGCAGGGAGGCAAACAGCCCCAGAACAGGCTCCATGTGGTTCTGGGGCTGCTTGCCACTTCCCAGGAAGCCTTAGCTGTCCCATGCCACCCCGGCAAGTGTCACCCAGCATTCATTTGCCCAGCTGCTTCCTCCTCCAGCACCAACCTTTCACCTTTTGTGCCCAATTGCTGTGTGTGAAACAGAGGTATCTCACTGCCTTTGCTGTTCTCTTTTTGGGTCTGTGACTGCCATGCTACTCCAGCGTTCAAATTCTCTGGGTTCCTTCAACATGGCCCCTCAGCCTACTGCAGCAGTTTGGTGCCAAGCAGCAGCCCCCATTAAACTCCCAGCAAGCATTAACTCACCCAACTGCTTTCTCTCCCAGGTCTCCACGCTGACCTTTTGCACACAGACACCTTAGATAAAGCAAAAGCAACTTTGCTGCCTTTGCTGTCTCCTTTTTGGGCCCAGCTTCTCTTTCACATGTTTTCTACATATGATCCTCTGAGCCTGTGCTTCGTAACACAGTCCTGCCTTCGGAAAGCTACACTGTTGTTGAAACACTTTCCAAAGACATGACAGCTTTCTGAAGACAGCTTTTCCTCTTTACGAAGAAAATCTTCAGAATGATAACCCAGCTTTATAAAGGCAACATAGCTTTATGAAGACAGTGCAACACTGAAAGGCTCAGAGAATCCCGAGTAGGAAATGTATGAAAAGAAGATAGCAAAGGCAACAAGGTGCTTCTGCTTCGGGTGCTGGGAACAAAAGGTGAAATGTCACTATATAGTGATTCCCATTACAGTATGTTCACAACAACAACAGGTACTTATTAATCTGACATATTCTGTCTTGCCAACTATATGGACCCTAAAAAAAGAAATTATTATTTTAGGTTCCTAGGTATCACAGTGTAGGTAATTTCCATTTAGCATCCACTACTGGGACCAGCAACTCTGTCATGAAGCAAAGTGATGATTAAGTGCACAATCATGTGACCATGACTACATTTTCCTCTTCCCCGCTCTCCCAGCCTTTGGAATGCCCATCTGACACTGGGATAATCAGGCAAGAGAATTAATATTTGTGTTTATAGTCACTGGAGATGAAGGGATTACAAGAGAGTAAGCAGGCACACAATAGGGAAAATGGAAGGAGAACAACAACAGGTCAGGCACCAGACAAAATGTAGCTTACATGACTGAGGGATAATGCAAATATCATAAGTGTGGCATTAGTTTTAAGGTTCTTTTTTCAGGACCATTGGAACGTCAAATGGTTGCTGGGGGAGGCAGCTGATAAGCGAGGACTACTATTTTGCCCTACCTAAGAGGGGGGATGAGGACTTAAAAAGCAAAAGAAAGCAAATTGTCTCCTTTCTTGGAAGGGTCACATCCTAAGAAAAAAATGATTTCAGGGCAGGGGAGGATTAAACATGAATAATTGGAGAAATAAATCCTGAGCCTAAAAGAATTTGAAAGACTATCTTCACTAAAATGTTTTGTCAGCTGGATTATTTCATCCCCTGAATACATCTACGATTCGAACCTTTATAAACAATACATTGAAGATATCCAACACTTTGAAGATGGTTTCAAAGCAATCACTTTCATCGCAATAGATTTCAGAAGTTTAAAGCAATTTACTCTGACTGAATGCTATGTTGCAGCTGGGAAATATGAATGCTATGGATTAGTCAAATTAAAGCCACCTCTTTTAGGGATGAAATTGACAATGCAGAAATCAAAGTGTTTCCTTCAAAACAAAAACAAACAAACAGACAAACAAACAAACTCTGGAGCAGCAAGTAACTCAAGTTTATGTACTCACGTTTATCTTCAAACAATATTTTAGATTTCAGATAAACTTCAGAAGGGTCAAGCTTTGGAGAAGATGACTTCACAGAAGTAGGTGGAAAAGGCATTGGATGTGGAAGAGGCTCACCAATGGCCTCTAAGCTTCCTGAAGTTTCCTGCTTATTTATTTTCTGAAATAAATAAGAGTCATATAAAATAGGTTGCAAAAATGGATATTAACTGCCTTAAACAAGTAAACAGAAAGATGAGAAACTAAAATATTCTTCAATAAAAACTTTATTGTCTTTTTAATGAGATTAGAACATCTCCGGAATTTTTCCTAAAATGTTCTAGTGTTGTATCTTTCGTTTTCTTGTATTCTTCAACTTTAAATATGAATAATTAACTTATTCAATCTAACAATAGCAAGATTGTGGCAGGATATGATAAAACATATTTCAGAGAAGATATCTCAACATCGCATGTCATAAACTCCCAACGGATTTGTTTCCGAAAAATGTAATTATACACAGATGAATTCTTTCCATATAGTATACATCTACTGTAATCAGATAACAGGATATAATCAATGTATAGAATTCATAATTATGCACAAGACAAGGGGGAGAAATCTATACTATGAACAAGGTTTAGGTTGACTTTTCAAAATACTTCCATGTCCTTATTTTGGTATTTTATATCTTTGCTCTATTTCAGGCATCTGATGCAATTTAATGGAAATTATATGCAAGCAAGTGTATGAAGGGAGGTTGCAATATGTCAGGATCAGGTGGCATTCTAACCAATCATTTAATCCAGAATTAAAGAAAGGGGAAAATACTCATTGTGCATTTTAGAGAACTAGCTGGCAGAAAGGGCATGGGATAGGGTAGGCAGGGTTTTGGCCCATAAGTTGGCTAGCTCTGGTGACTAGGTTGCAACAGGCTGTGACTAGAGAGTAAGGAGCTGGAAGGATACAGCTGGAAATTTGCCAGTTTTGACTATATAGAACGAGACCTGAACAGCCCTCATACTAAAAGGATATTTTTAGTGTACTCTTCATTTCACTATCTCTCTTTCTAAGCTAAGATTATCTCAAGCATTGTACTGAATTATCCTAAAATTCTTGTCCTGAGGCTTAGGAGAACCTCAGTATTTCATGTCTTCACAAAAGACCACAGAACTGTCTCAACTAGTACCTAACTTTATGTACATACAGCAGGGCCCATACTGGAGTTTGTATTCATTTTGGATGCAACTGTAAGCTGAAAGTGGAATTCTAAGTCCAAAGACCTAGACCAGCTTTTCACAGCCTTTTGAGCCTGAGGGAACCTTTGAATATTTTTTAGGCCTTAGATAATCCCTGCTCATACAGGCTCAAATATAGGCCAGACGTTCAAAACTTTTATATTCATTTTACGGGTAGGCCCACATATATGCATTAACAATGTTCTTAAACTAAAAGTAAAGAATGATTTTTCCCCCTTTCCCCCAACTTCTTCTCCTGTAGTTTGGGTGGATTCTGCTGTCACTGGTGACTACATCAGCTCAGTCCCAGATCTTCTGGGCCCACACTGAGACAGGACACCCTCCCCCCTGCCACTGAACCTGCAGAAAGACAGGCTGCAAGCTACCAAGGAGAACCCCAGCACATGCACTCTCTCATGCGCACACTCTCTGCTCTTCTTCCTCAGATTGCCTCGGCTCAGCTCACTTCTCGGCTTCAGTTCTGCTTACCTCTCAGCTTACATGCCTTTGTGCAATCCTTGCCTCCGCCCGAGGTCAACACACATTCTAGTGGGCCTACCCAGGATTTGGAGTTGGGGTTTTGTTCAGTCTGTTTTTTAAAAATAAATCATAGTCTCCCAGGGACCCTCTAGTGACCTCTCACAGAATCCTAGGACTAAGAAACCCTATCCTAGATAAATAACAGTGTGTGGTGATTTTTAGTTTGGTGACTAGCGCTAATCTCTACACTGGCAGATGACTAGTTTAAGTGGTAAGACCCAGGTAACGGATAGATTTTCGGTGTGTCTTCTTTCTCATAAGTTGCTAATACTATTGTAATCTTAGTTGATTTGTGAAATACAGAAATCACTATAATTTATCTTGTTATCTTAGATCCTTCTAATGTATACATTGTCAAGACTCCAACAAATCCACCCCCATTCAAATGCAGCCGATACTAAAATACATCATTCATTTCCTCCTTGACCCTGGTCTTCCCCCCACCCCCTGGATGTGTATTCTCCAATGGGACCCATCCATCCCCAAGAGTCATCAATCATGCTCTCCAGTAATATTCTTGCGCTCCGACAACTTTGGGCTGCCAGGGTGATTATCTAGGCACTTAAGGAATGAACTGTTTTCCCCCACTCCCTTTTTCTGGCAGCTAAAAAGACCAAAGGAGTATCTTTTTAGTTCACATACACGTTGAGAGCAGAGGTGGTATTCAGCACGTTCTGACCAGTTCTGGAGAAAAAAAAATTGGTAGTAAAACAAATTGAATCCCACCACTGGTTGAGAGATGTGGACAATGTTATACAAAGACTGCCCTTTTTGGCTTGTTGAACTGGCCTGAATAGTACTCGTCTGGGGCAAAGAATGATAATCAGTGTGTCTTTACAAGTGAGATGTACTTGCTTAACCCTTGCCTAGACAAGATAGCTTTTCATCTAAAAGTTCTGTGCATGCTAGTCTCAAACACTCAATTGTGAGAAATATGGCCAAGATAATAGTGATTGTTTTAGCTCCAACATATTTAGATGAAGCTAATAATTTGGACTCATTAAGTTAGGTTTTTGGCTAGAATATTATATAAAGACAATTGGATTGTTTTGGCGGATGATCTACTCTAGAAACTGGATGGTATGATTCTGCTAATACTTCCTAGATCATCTGGTAGGACCCAACCTTAAGTTTTACTGTTTTTTATCGAATTATGGTTCTAATCATTTGAATTATGGTTCGAATCATTGTTCAACTCATCAGCTAATATATCCTATAGACTTCTATCTTTTCCTCCATAATGTTCAACATTTACATGAAAACACTGCCTGTGTATGAATGTTATCTAATGATTTGGAGTCTCATTACAGGAAAGATACCACCTCTAATTGCTCTTTACAATTAAGCCTAGATTAGAATTCTCTATTACTCTACATCAGGGAACATATGTATCTGTCATTCAGAGATGGTTGCATAGCTGTTGTATTTATATATATGTTAATGTTAATATCCTGGCTATGTGGCATTCAAACTGTTCACCTTCCAACATACAGGACATGCATCTCCACATAATATGCAGTTAGAATTTGGGATATGTACACATCAGCCCATCTGCAGCCATCTGTAAACTATATTTATCCACCAATCCCTTTGCAGTGTAGGTATGCGGTAACACCTACACATGGGTGGCTAAATCAAGCTTTAAACTTTAAACTCTAGGAAGGCAACCAGTACAATTAATGTTACCAATAATTGACAATTGGCTGGATGAGAGAGAACAAATTAAAATAAAAATTGAAACATGTTATATAGTACCTATGTTACATAGCACCTATACTGGGCAACTGAGATTTAGGCTGCTGCATTGGACAGGCTCAACTCCTCTGAAAGATTAAGTAAGCATATCTGGGAAAGTTCCTTGTTTTTCAGCAATCACCAGATTTGCAGGTGACAGCTGTGACAAAAAGCACCTTTGTACCACTATATCTAAAGTGCTAACTATAACCCTTCTTAAGTTTGTTAAATTTGGCAGCAAGTATTCAAGCATAGGTTATATATTTACATGTAGTTTTGACTATCCTTGAAATTGGAACTTTCAATTGGAACAATATATAACATCTTGGCTGATATTCAATGCAATGTACAATGTGATCATCATGTCATCATTGATTTAATAATTTAATATTTTTAATATTAAGCTTTAAAGCACTATCAGTGTCAGAACTCCCTCCTACCCTTCCTGTACAAGTTGGTAGATGCAGCACAATAAAGAGGTAAGTTTGAAATATTAATGGCTGGTAACTGCATAGCTTGATTGTTACCAGAATTTATTCCTACACTGCCTTATCAAATAAGAATTCCCAAGCAAACCAGGAATGTGATTTGTTCGCTTATACTTGCAGATCTGAATTGCTGGAAGTACTCACTTCTGCTCTGTCTGTAGAACCAAGCAGCTGGTTTGTCCAAAACCTCCAGTGAGTTTGGACCCCAGGTTTGCATGTGCAAATTTCATAGCATGTTCACTCAAAGCCAAATCACTTTCAAAATTTCTTTCTCTCTGTTTGGAGAACCTGACAACAAAGTCAGGATTTTCTGTAACTGCTGCTATATAAAGAACAACACTGATCCAAAATAAACAGGAGATGAGAAATGGGACTAGCCATTTAGAACCTAGATTTCAAGACCAAACAAGCTTAATCTTTCTCATCTACAAATTTCAGTTTGATTTCTTTTCAAACTTCATAAAAATCTTTATAAAAATATGTTTATTGAAATTACAAGCCTTTGTGCTTTTATTTCATACACAAATTAAACTTTAATTATTAAATGTAATTAGAATAATTATTTCTTGCCTAGTCTTAGTTTGTTAGTTTAATTGATGGAAGTGGCTTCAAATAAATTTATTTATCATTTAGGGCAATGTTTCCCAGACTTTTTGGCTTTGTAGACTGGTGGATGGGAGGTGAAGAGGGGATGTGTACACTCATGCACTTGCCCACCACTTCTGTGGCCCGGTAACAAAAGGCTCAACCCCTGATTTAGGGGGATATAGCATCAAAAAGTTTGAGACTTAAATATAAAAGAACTCATGCTGGAAAAATAGTGCATAGACAAGGTTTTTCATTGTATAGCTATCTTAGAATGCAAATTCATATTTTAAAAGTGCATCCAGAAAAAAATAGGAGTAACAGTATTTTGTGTTTATCTCCCTTACACCTTAATCCCATGAATGATAACTAATCTTGAGAACAAATGTTTTGACCACAATTCAGCTACCTTAAGCTTTGCTCCTTTATGACACAGCTTTCTTGGAACATGCTTCCTGACATGCACCCTTCTAGTTCATTCTTGTGTTGTACTTTTTTCATTTTTCTTACCAAAGAATATTAAGAGATCAAAGAGTCATTATTTTCATAGAGTTTGTAAAAAAGCATTTCATTCATTACAACTAATCAGTTCAGATTTTCCTTTAATGTGATGCCTCTAATATTAATAGCAACAGCACTTACTTATATACCGCATCACAGTGCTTTACAGTCCTCTCAGCATATTGCTCCCAACAATCTGGATCCTCATTGTACCAACCTCAGAAAGATGGAAGGCTGAGCCAACCTTGAGCCAGTATGGATTGAACCCTGGCAGTCAGCAGAATTAGACTGCAATACTGCATTTCAACCACTGAGCTACCATGCCTCTTAATAGAGTTTATTAACAATACAGTCAATAAATAAAACTTCTGCTCACAACCTTGACCTCAGAAGATGAACAAATGAAGAACAAAGTTTTTGAAAACCAGTTAAAAAGACTGAATGTTAAGGGAGTATTTTAAAAGTGGAAAATGTTACTTCATCTAAAATTGAGCAAACCCAGTAGTAAATTTGCAATTATTGAATGAACATTTACAATAGTTTACACCACGAAATGTGGAAGTCAGAGTTGTTTTTCCTTAACATCCTCCCATAACTCTCATACAGATTAAAACAATGTATGTTTAGAAAAGAATGTCAAGAAAATCCTAATAAAATGATTCAACAAAACCTTCTACAATTTTTTCCACGGGTAGGAAATACACAAGTTGCAAAAACTTTTATTAATACTCACATTATCAATAGTGGGAGTTTTTGTAGGTGAGGAAGGTCCTAAAACAAAAAATAAATATTAATACAATCAATCAGAATATTTCTATTCTATGTTTTAAGGCTATGTAGTGCTTTGCATTCAGAAGGACAGGGCACCTTCTGTGAACATGTGGGCTTTCAATAACAGTCAACATATTTTTAAAAGTGGCTTTTTTTCCAGGATCATGTCAATAATTGTCACATCTGCAACCATATATACATGGAATGACCTTTTTCTTTCACATCCATAGCGCTACACAAAGCTCTTCTGAATATCGTAACAAAAGAGTTAGACCTTTATAATCTGATAGTCTTGGCTAGCTATCAACATATTCACTTGGCAGCTTATCAAGAATTCAAGTTTCTTGGAAACAAGAACCAAAAATATCTTTACTGCAAATATTACAATCCCATGATTTTCAACTGGTAAGCAACAATAATAGTCCTTTCAAGCAACAAGAAGGACCTCAGTTTCTTATTAAATATTATAAATGCACAATCCTTTTTCCCACATACCCTTTGCACATCACACAATAAATGGGAGGGAACTAATGTAATCATAATGACTAAGTCAAACCAGTATTTAAAAACTTGTTATTTTCAATGCCACAATCTGAAAAGGGAATTTCAATAATAGAGTATGTGCCTTGAAAAGGTTTGGGTGAATAAATATTAAATAAGTTACCATGTTATCTGCCCTTATACATTCATTCATGTATAATATGTTCTGAGGCTGTTTTTTTTAAATATTTTAATCATAAAAATCTGTGCTAATCATTCTATTATGAAAAAGCCCTCGTTGTGACTAAGTTAAAAGGATTTATGAATTGTCCACCAATCTCAGTACCAAGTTAAATTCTAAGCAAGGGGACTCACCTGACAATGTAGATTTCCCTCATAAATCTGTGATAACATGTCTTAATGGCACTTGAAGGTTAGGGACAGCAATTTTTACACACATATTCACACTCACATATATTCCCGTGCAATTTTTTTTTTTTAAATCAAATCAACAAAATCAAATCAACCCAACTCAAAGCCCCCCCCCATTCCAATGTTTAAAATATTGCTTTTAATTTTAAGGTGTCACAGGCACTATTTTGTACTGGCCCATTACCATTCTACCAATTTCTTAAAGATTTAAAGATGAATTTATCTGAATCAAGAGATTAATTTGCAATTAATGGCAAACTTTCATATTTTCCCAATGACAATGAAAAGAATCTTATCACCGACATAAAAATATCAATAACATGGCATTTTCCAATTCATTGTTATATTTTAATTAGATCAATAGATCATAAATGGGGAGTATAACAGCTACTGCACTACATTACATGAGAAGTTCACAGTTTTAGTACAAATAAAATGTTCAATGATAACTAGTAATCAAAATGTTTTTTAAAAGATGCATGAAAATGACTTACTGAATAAAAAGCAAACACTTTCTACCATTACATTATCCTCAATAACATATAGACCCAGGAATGTTTGGCAGTAGATTTATACAATTTAGCCATGTCAGCAATAATCAATTTGTACTGAATGAACTTTGCTAGCAGTATCTACTGCCATTTCAAAATACAATTATCACAAATATAACTGTATATACCTCTATGTAGTAAAGTCAATATTAATATCAACCCCATAAATGAAAACAAGCTTATATGATATTTTACAATGGTTAACTGACCCTTACTGACATGAGATTGAGAAGTCAAAATAACAATAAAAAGCCATATACATAAAAAGACAGTGGACTAAGACAAACGAAGAGACAATCAACAAACCACAAGTGAGTTCTTTACATGGCACCACTCAGGTATACAACTTTTACATATTTATGTTCCTATGAAAATCTTGCCGATTAGATATAAATGGAAAAGAATTTTGCTATTGGAGAAATGTACTGTATAGATACTTGACCTCTGGATACATTCACTGCCTCTTCTGAGACTCATAGAAAAGAAAAGGGAATTATTTCTTTTACATTATTTCTTTTACCATGAATGTAGAAATACAAAACTGAAGAGTAGCAATATGGGCAACCACAGTAAGATCATATGTGCATTTTGTCATAATTTCAAAATGCCACAAATACATATTTGCATCAGATGTCCTGATGCAAAAAAGTAATCACAGAATTTGCATGATTCTATCACTGTGCATATGCCATCATTTTGGCATCATTGCATTTTTTTGTCAATGTCACTAGATAGAAGTACTATATTGTGTTTGAAAGCAACTCAGGCATTTTAAGTTATAGCAAATTCATTTACATACCTCCTCTTAGGATAAGCAGTGGCACCTCTGCTCCAACTGGGAACTGCTTCAGTACTTCTACTACCTGGATGTGTGTTAAATTCTGTACATTCTGATGATAAATCTCTTTAATTACATCCCCTTTCTGAAGTCCATGACACCACTGGCTGTCTAAAATCATCTTCACCTTTTGTCCTGTAGGGCTATCAGCTATTGCAAATCCAAAACCTTTAGGTCCCTTGATCAGAGGAATTGTGACCATTTCTGTTTGAGAACATCCTGAAGAAGACCCTGTAGCCCTTTCTTCTCCAAAGTCTATGGCTGAAGGACCGTTCAGGCGTCCATTGACTAATATATGTCCAGTTTTACTATTGTGATCCAAAACCACTGTTCCTGGGATTAAATCCTGACTGAGTATACAGGTATCTCCTTTTGGAACTGGCTGGCCATTTAAGACAGGAGTGGCTGTAACAATATCTACAACAGGATCTTCACTTTCATCAGGCAGAGGATATCCACGACACAACGTCATATTCACATACTGATTGACGGGAACTAATTGAAACATCTGGACAACATCAGCATGGGTATGGCCAAGGACACATGTACCATTTATATCTACAATGACATCACCTATTAAAAATGAATAAAGTATTAACACAAATATATTTGCATATATTAAAATAACTTAGTCCTCATTGTGGAGAATCATTAACATTTATTTATTTAAAACATTTATATAGCCACCCATCTTACAACAAACTTTGGGCATCTCCCAATTGAAATTTAGAACAGTAATGAGCAGATATTGTAACTGATTCAACCATTTTTCCTGAATTTTGCCTTGAACTTAATTTGTATTTGTTAAGACCTGACATCTAAATACTCATTTTCATTGGATTTGGGGAATGTTTATGTACTTCATAAGTGAAAAATAGAATGTTAGGATAAGACTCATGCGCTAATGTATTGAAGTCTAAATTATATATGACTTTTTTATTCAAATATATTGCTATACAACCCATGACCCTGGGTCATCATTTCAGAGATTTTTCTTACCAGATTCCTCAATGCCTTCAACAATGGCAGAGCTTTTAATGTACTTGAAAAGTTCATAAAACTTTTCAGGAAGTGTTTTCTTACACTTTGTATGATCTCATAAAATGTCTTATGATCATTTTTATATCAAAAATGTTTTATAAAATTAGCCAATTTCAGTTCCATAGGTTTCATGGGTCTCAGATTTTGGATGTATTCTGTAAGTAAGCCAATTTCATAGGTTTCATGGGTCTCAGATTTTGGATGTATTCTGTAAGTAAGCCAATTTGAGGTACTTTGACTGAAAAATTGTTACCCTATGATGCATCTAGATCTCTGCTAAATGGTATGCATCAGGCTTTAATGTGCTCTACACTCCTATTTAACACTTACACAAAGACCCTGGGTAAGGTTATCTGTCAGCACAAATGAAGTATCATTTATATGCTCTATGAGAAGCCCTAACTGTTGCATTTTGTAATTATTATTGTTGTTCTTTTCATTGTATTTTGGTATTTTTATATTGCTAGCTGCCCAGAGCTATGAGCTTAAGATGGGCGGTCCATAGAAGTTTTAGTAATAAATAAATGAATTTTAATTGGGAAAGAAAAAATGAATTGTTCCTGAATATCTAAAATACCACAAACTCTTTTGTGATCCAACTACACTATAAATTGTAAAACGTCATTTACCTGATGAAATTTTGCCATCTTGTGCAGCAGGTCCATCCTTTAACACATTCTTGACTTGTAGAAATTCATCTGGTCTGTCTCCACCAATTATTGTGAATCCAAATCCCATAGTACTTTTCTTCAGTGATGTTCGTATTAATGTCCCTATCAACTGGGATGGATCTCGAGTAAAGAAAGGTTTTGCTTGTTCTGCATACAAAGAAAATGCTTTTAGGCATTTCTATTCAAAAACTGGGAGTTCAGAATAAGGCAATTAATATTGTAGTGATAAACTATTTTGAAATATCAGATAAAAACTTTCTAGATGCACTGACTAGAATTCTACAACATGGATAGATTTATATTATTCTGTTCTATTAAATAATGCTTTATAAACACCCAATGCTGGACCACATCAAAAGTTTTCCTTCCTTCCCTTCCTTCCTTCCTTCCTTCCTTCCTTCCACCCACCCACCCACCCACCCACCCACCCATTTTCATCATTAAAAGTATTATGTTTTCATTTCTTTTACAGAGAGAACAACTTCAAATATACTTCGTTGGGATGTTTTGCTTATCTGATTAACTATGAAAAAAGTATAAAAACTTTTCTTTTTTTATTACTCTGCCATTTTAAAAATACTGTTATACTACTTAGGATGAAAAATTATTTATGTTATTAATAAATACATTTCAGGTTTTAACAGTAGCCACTGCACCTGGATTTGACAAGCCTCCATCAGTCTGTCCTAGCTGTTTTTTCCGTTTGGCTTCCAAAACTGGGTTTTCAAATTGAGTTTTCTGGTTGATGTGACTGCAAAGTACACAAAATGGTAGTGCAAATGGAATTACAAAATATTTACAGAAAAAGGTCCCTTTTTCTATATTATTGAATATTGCTGTCCAGGCAGCGGTTCTTATCAAAAATCCAGCAGAACTTCATTTCAGTAATTGCTAAGCTTCCAACACTTTAATACTTGCATAATTAATCTGAAAAACAGGTTATTTTCCAAAAGCTAGTAGCATACTTCCACTTGGATACAAAGAATCAACAGAATCAAATGAATACATAGAATCAAATTGTTTCTAATTATCAACTAACTGAGATTTGAATTCAGATAAGTGAATGAATTTAGGACAAAATCTAAATTCAACCTTAATTTAGGAAGGAGAACTTACAAATATGTTGATTTAGATAATAAATAAATGTCATGAGAATAATTATCTGATAAAGATTGGGTCTTAAATCATTTTAAGTCATATGGGGGAATAAGAAAACTTTGGAATCAAGTTTAATTTAAAGCAAGAAAATATTTATTTCTTAGTCTATCACACTTTTGGGTGGGACTACAAATAATAACCAAGAATACAGATTGATAAGCCAAATAAAAGAACAAAAGTTTTGTTAGGGTTAGGGTTATCAGTCATCAATTTTTTTATTTCTAAATTACTTAGTTATCTTGTTGTATCTACTTTGGTGATTCACAAAGTTTAAAAAGAAAAAATAATAATAAAACAATACTCTGGATATTTACTTGGTCTAAGAAAATGATTTGCTCCAAACTGGAACATTCTGCATATTCAGAGGAATAAAAAACTGTCAAGACCCAAGATCTTATTTTAAAAAGTATGTAAAACTTCGATGAAATTGTAAAAATTTCTAATATATTTTATGAGATATTTCCAAATTCCCTTAATAATAAAATTATTAATAATGTTCAAAATGAGTTACTATATTGCCAAGAAAATGTGTCATTAAAAATAGTGGGCATTTTATCATTTTATTTAAATGCTACTCAGTTTTCCAGTATTGTTCTCATCCAGGTAGTCATAATTGGGACTTCTAAGTGATGCAGCCATTAACTCAGTCACTAATTTTACATTCTGTTTTGCAATAATCGAAAGGAAATCATAGTGATTGTAAAATGAATCACATGGTCATTAAGTGAATATAACTCCCTGTAACAGCCAATGTTAATAAATGCTGTTTCTCAAAAGGTTATTTTTTATTTCCTTTTTTAAATTCATATAATCCATTTACAGCACAAAGTTAATAAATTGTTATTTAGCCTTCTAAAGATAAAGATCTACTCATTAAATTTCCTGAAAAGGAAGAAAATGTTAGCTTACTAGTCATGCTTTATAACAAACTACTGCTATTCTACTGCTATACTATGTACTGAACAAATATGTATCATATCAGACCCACTCTATGAGGATGATGGGCAGTTAAGAAGTAGAAGTGAGGGAGGGAGGAAGGGAAGAAGTGAGGGATTTGGTTTTTTATTTAATCTGCACTTTCAGCAATTAGGCAAAAAAACTTACTCAACATAGTATGTTCCATACTGAGGGTCTTCTATTTTTTCCCAGCCATAAGGAAGCTCTGTAATTAGACAAGAAAAACTGATGAGCTTATTACTTTTTTATCCCACTTATATCATGGGGATGTAGGACACTGTACTGTACTACAAATTTACAAGTATAAAAATAATTGTAAAATTCAAAAAAAGTATTAAATGTAGGTGACCAAGTAAATCAAAATAGAAACAATGTTCACTGAACTAAATTCTGGTTCAGAAACAAGTCGGCTTAAATATCAATTCAGCTGTCTTTGGTCAACCTGGCAATGTCTTTTCAAGCTTTTCAACCAATTTTTGATTATTTTCACAGACCAGTGTTACGTGATAGCATTTGTGATGGCATTTCAGGCACTCTCAACCGGCACATATACAGTTGCCTGTGATCATGTAACAGCAATTTATAATGTTTGTTTCCACTTTTTCGCAAAAACACCCAATAGCAAACAATGGGTTCACTTAATAACTGCCACGTTCACTTTACGACTGCAGCATTCACTTTATGATCATGGTGTTTACTTAACTGCCACAAAAAAAGAATAAAAACAGGTCTGGTAACATGGTGACCCACTTTATGACCCACTATATCACGACTTAAGATTGCCTGGCCATTACAATTGTTAAGTCAAGAATTATCTATACAGTCACTTCTCTAAGTAAAAATGAAACTAAATTAGTTTTAGACAGTTCAAATTGGACTGTTATAAAAGCTAAACTCTGGGAAAGATTCTTTTTAAAACATTTCCACTATTTTTTTAAAAAAACCTTGACTCAATAATTACATTGCTTTGTTATCCTTCCCTTCCCTTATTCATTCAATAGCTTTATTCACACAAAGCAATTTGAACTATAACATTTTTCATCATTTGACTTACTCCATGCTCTGGCCTTTTCTTGTGACAGACCGTTATAGCCTTACCAATCAGCATCAGGGATACTAAAAGTTCACGACTTATATTTCACTTCCTCTTTCAACCTTTTCCTCATTGCTATAATGGTTTTTAAAAAAACACTTGTGTGATTATGGTGGGTGCCAATCCAGTCTGGCTCAGGAACAATTCAATCACCCTTACTTGTTTCAGACTCTGTCATCTTTCTCTTCTGTGGCCATAGTTGGAAAATCAGCAGAGACATAGAACCATGCGGCTCAAGAACCTGCATTTTCACATGCTACTTAAGAATTTCATCTTGGTCAAGACTGTCAGAGTAGACAAGATTATGGAAGGTGGAATTTGGGGTGACATGGTGAAACTGACACTGCCTGAATTCATATGTTAGTACCGCTCATTTCTTTGCACAGAAGAATTCCTTCCATGGATTAGCCAAGCATATTGAAAACATTTCAAACATTTTACCAGGTTTATTTTGCTTCATTAGTTCCTCAAGTCAAACGTAACTCCTGGTAATAACTTGCGATATGTCCCAAAATATTCTTAGAAAAAATATATAGTCTGATTTGTTGAGTTTTTCCAAACTATTACTAAGGATGATAATACTTTCATAAAGTTATAGCTTCAGAATCGTATTAAAAATAAAAATAACTAGATGTTATTTTATTTAAGTGACTTGACTTTGGTCTGGCAGCATAAAGGAAGAGCAAGGATGACGAAAGCCGTATTGTTATAAAGAACTGCAGATGTAGAAATGGTGGAATCTGCAGCCTGGTTCTGCTTTTGTCATTTTGATGAAAGCAGCAAATTCCCGCAGACATGCTTGATGTTATTTATGCTTGAAATAATGCTTATAGATCACATATCAATTAAAATATGCATTTAGCCATTTAAAACCTCTTCATTTACACCTCATTCAACTCCACATTATTTTAAAAAACACAAATAAATAAATCCAAAACCAACATCCAAAACCCAACCGCATTTTAAGCAGTTAGATATAAAGTTTAAAAACTGTATGGAAATAAGGCTCATCTTAAATCTAAGTTGTTTCTTATCTGCTTCAACACATATTGAGAAAAAAAGGACTGCATAATTCATTTGTTTGTGTATTTTTCAAAGCCAAAAATAATATGCTTTGCATAATCATTTGTAACAGCAAATGTTCACTGCATAGAACACTTCCATGAGTAGAAGAATCACTCTGGATTCAGAAAATTATATAATAGTTTAAAAAAAATTGTATTAGAATTAAACAACAATTCACATGTACTGACTCATGATCAAAATACAGATACATATCATCACAGTTTAATCTGCAACAAATAAGAAATTTCAATGACCTATTGCATTTTTTTAGTTTTTGTTGTTATCCTAAAGCAGAGGTGTCAAACTCGATTTCACTGAGGGCCACATCAGGGATGTGTTGGGGCCGGGTGTGTGTGGCTAGGGTAGGTGTGGCCAGCTTGACATCACTCATGTCGGGGGACCTGTGGTGGCCTGGGAGGATCTGGGAGGGGCTGGGAGGATCCACTGTCTCCAGCAGAGCAAGGCGAGACTAGGGAGGGAGACCAAGGGTTTGCCACTCAGAGGGAGGCCCACTGCCTCTCCACGCAAGGAGACCTGGCTTTGTAACCAAAGCATCCTCAACGATAGGATGGGAGACCACTAGGAGAGGTCAGGAGGAGGAGACAATGGGATGGCGAAAGGGGAGCAGGGCTGCTGGTGCCAAGTGCTGAGACAGGACTTTCTTTCCTTCCTTCCTCCCTCCCTCCCTCCCTTCCTTTCCTTTTTCCTTCTCTTTTCCTTCTCCTTTCTTCCTCCTTCCCATCTTTCCTTCTTTTTCCTTCTTTGCCCTCTTCCCATCTTTCTTTTTCTTTTTCTTTGTCTTTCCTCTTTCCCTTTCTCCTTTCCTGTTCCTTCTTCGATGCTCAAATGCAAAAGGAGAAACATTTTTCTTTTTGTTTTGTTTTGCCTTTAGTTTGTTTTGCTAGCCCTCTGCCAGCGAAAATGGAGCTCAGGAGTGCACACAGCCTCTCGGGCCCCGTTTTCGACTGTGAGGCCTCCTGAAGCCCTCTGCCAGCGAAAGTGGAGCTCAGGGGGGTCATGTGCCAAGCTCTGGGGCCAAAGCTTGGCACATGGGGGGGCAAGCTCTATTTTTGCTGGCAGTGGGCTACAGGACGCTGTTGCGGCTGAAAACGGAGCTGTTTTTGCTGGCAGAGGCACTGCGGGTTGGTTCTTCTGTGTTTCCAGGGCAGCCCTGTGGGCCAGATCTAAGCTTGACTCTAAATTCTGCAGCACATGATTCCCACATCCTATATTTTAAAGTCAACAGGCAACAATAAAGGAATATGCAATTAATATATAAGTCATAGACTATTATTTGCTAAAGTAGTCGTGAAATTCTTGGAAAATATATTCAGATGCTGTGATATTTACAAAAATCAAAATCATGCAGACAATGTTTTCCCTGTGATATTCTCTGGAATGTTGTACTTTGAAGAAGTCACACAGAAAGGACAGAAGCACTGAAAGCATAGTGGCATAGAAAGAATATTAATGCTTTTGAATGCTGGTATTGGAGAAGACTCTCGGAAATACCATTGATAGCCAAGAAAAACAAACAAATAAATTAACAGAACTCTCACTTGAGGGATAAATGACCATGCTCAAATTATCCTTCTTTGGATACATTATGTGAAGTCTATGGAGAAGGCTCTGATGCTGGAAAAGATGGAAAGAAAGAAAAGAGGATGACCAGTAGCAAGATGGAAATAACTAACTGCAGTAGTGATGTATTGGAAGATCAGAAGGATCAATTGGGGACAGATACTTCTACAGAAAATCTGTCTATGTGGTCATGAAGAATCAACTCCAACCTGAGGGCACATAATCCATCAATAAAAAGCCCCCGGGGAAAGGAAATGTCAGCATTCTGCTGTGGAGTTCCTTAGGGCTTAAGAGTCTCTCCCCTGCTACTTAAAAATCACTGTGAGTGATTTCATCCATCAGTTTGAGGTGAGACAACATAAGTTTGCTAATGCTACTCTGTTGAATAATGCCAGCCTGAACTTTTTTAGGGGATGGGAGCAGATAAAAGAGAATGAGAAAAATTGCAATTCTGGGAAGCAAGAGAAGGGTTGGCATGCTCTTATCTATACCCAATTGGGATACTGCAGTTCATTCTAGTTACAGTTGTCTCTCAAAACATCTGGAAACTGCTATTGGTTCAAAATGCAGCAGCCTACAAGTTAATGACTCTGTGCCACAACCACATAGCATTTCTTTTTGGGTTGCCAGTAATTATCCAAGTACAATTCACAACATTACTGAGATATTACAAAATTCACACCCATCAATATCTATTGATGGTTCTTTGGTTCTGAGAAGTAGAAGTGGGGAGGGAAATAAAGGTAATTTTTTTTCAGTTGCAGCCCCTGCATTTTGGAATGCCTGAACTGGGAGGACAAGTTATTCTAATCTAAGGGATCGAAAAGAATTCAATAAAACAAAATAATGACCAATCCAAATGTGAATATTGATGCTATGGAGATAAAAAAAACTGGTGTCATGTAATGCAGACTGCCCAGATGGAAGGTCTTAAAAGCGAATAATAGGGAACCACCATTTCTGGAGCAGAGCACCGGGAGGCATCTTCAGAGTGTTCCAGCTGCAGGCTGACCTTGAAATATAAGAGGAAGTATGAGGATCCTTACTACAGAAAGAATTGATCAGAGTGCTTGAGACAGAGGAACAAGATTACAAGGATGTGATAAATGTATGTGAATCAGATACTATAATGCAGAAACGATATGAAACTGATTAGTACAATTAGTAATTTATTACACCAGGAAAGCTTTTTTCCAACAATTAAATAAACATGAACCAAAACCTACATAACAGGGTTTAGATAATGGGATCTTGAGCTTCTTACCTCCATCTTCACAGTCTTCAGGGGCTTTGGCCTTTTTACACAGACGAGGATCCAGCCAGGTGGTAGTTTTCGTATTGTGGCTGTGGAGACAGAGAAATTAATTAGAAAATAGTAATAAAAAGTTTCCTTCATTACAGAAACATGTTGCAGCTTATCTTCAGACACTGGCGCCCTGTGTGTGTGTGTGTGTGTGTGTGTGTGTGTGTGTGTAGAGAAAGAGAGAGGGGGGAGGGAGACAGAGAGGGAGACAGAGAGAGACAGATGCAGCTACATGGAGACAGCTCAGTCCTGCATATGTAACCTTTTTATCTGCAAAGCACAGCTATATGTGATGACTGGCACAAATGAAGAAAAATTTCTAAGCATGTAATTTCACTTTTATTAAATATTTAAAAATGAAGCCCTGGCTATGTTTAATTATTTGTAACTTGTAATTAATTAAAAATAAACGTATTTTTTCATAATTATTTGAAAAATAACTTCTGATTTCTGATAAAAATAACCAGAGAGGAACTGTGCTTCAAAATTCTGAAAGATGCTTGAATCATGTTGTTTTTAAAATGACAGATTTATATGACAGAAAAAAACTTGTTAAACAGCCAAAATCTGTTTTAGAGATATGTATTCATAGTCACAGTTGACATAGTTTTCTATAAAACAACAGATTTGTTTTGAATGGGATTAATTTAGGTTAAAGATGTCAGAAAATACTGATAACTAATGGTTTAGCATTCAGTGAATGATATATTCATGATTTGTGTAGGTATCTGTGCATCGATCATGGTATCCTTCTGAACCGGCTCAGGGGGTTGGGAGTGGGGGGCACTGTTTTACAGTGGTTCTCCTCCTACCTGTCTGACCGGACTCAGTCGGTGTTGGTGGGGGGGCAGAGATCGAGCCCTAGGGCCCTGCCATGTGGGGTTCCTCAGGGCTCCATCCTCTCCCCCCTCCTCTTTAATATCTACATGAAACCGCTGGGTGAGATCATCCGTCGACATGGGGTTGGGTATCACCAGTACGCGGATGATACCCAGTTGTACATCTCTGCCCCCGGTCATTCAAGTGAGGCCGTTGAGGTGATGTCCCGGTGCCTGGAGGATGTGAGAATCTGGATGGGGGCTAATCGGCTCAGACTCAACCCTGACAAGACCGAGTGGCTATGGGTTTTGCCCCCTCGGGCTTCAGTTGATTATCCAACTTTAGTACTGGAGGGAGAGAAATTGCTCCCCTCAGAACGAGTTCGCAACTTGGGAGTCCTTCTGGATCCACAGCTACAATTTGACCACCATCTTACGGCTGTGACCAGAGGGACCTTTGCACAGGTTCGCCTGCTACACCAGTTGCAACCCTTCCTGGACTGTGGGGCTCTTCACATGGTTGCTCATGCCCTTATCACCTCTCGACTGGACTACTGCAATGCGCTCTACATGGGGCTGCCCTTGAAGAGCACTCGGAAACTTCAGCTGGTGCAAAATGCGGCCGCGCGAGTGATTATGGGTGCACCTAGATGTGCCCATATAACATCTATCCTCCATGAGCTGCACTGGTTACCAGTGGTCTTCCGGGTGCGATTCAAGGTGCTAGTGACAACTTTTAAAGCCCTTCATGGCTTAGGAGCGGGATACCTGCGAGACCGCCTTCTGCGACCTTATGCCTCCCAGCGCCCAGTTAGATCTCACAGGGAGGGCTTGCTCCGGATACCATCTGCCAGGCAATGTCGGCTGGCGGGTCCACGGGCTAGGGCCTTCTCTGTAGCGGCGCCGTCCCTCTGGAATATGCTCCCCGCGGAGATTAGAACCATCCCAAACCTACTTGCCTTCTGCAAAGCCGTTAAGACCTGGCTTTGTCGGAGGGCATGGTATTGAGATCTTGAGATTTTGCTTTTCCCCCGTGTATGTTTTGGATTGGTATGAATGAGCTTCTTGTTTTTATATTGTACAGAAATTGTTTTTATCCTTTTGTACGCCGCCTCGAGTTCCCCTTTGGGGGAAGTGAGGCGGGATATAAATCTAATAAATAAATAAATTTTACCAGAGAAGAAACAGAGTAATGAAACAAAAACACACATGTCCCTTCTAACTATTTATAATAAGCCTAAAATCATATTCTGTTCAGCTTACTTTTAAGGATATACATAAAAATAGAAATTATCCAAACTAAAGATAAAGATTATCTCATATTTTTAGGTTGTTAGACTATCCAGTTCATAGCATAATTATAAAATAAATAGTAAATTCATTATTTAAATGAGACATTTAGTTCTTAGAATTGTCACTGTCCTGTATTAAAACTATGTATTTAGAAATACAAAAATTACATGAAAACTTTTACAATGATTTACAATGATTTACTGGAAATATGTTTACAGAGAGATTTGCCTTTTACAAAAAATGTATTCTATACAATTGCACTGCACTGATCTGAGCAAAAGTCTTCAGAGATCTTTGATTTTGGGAAATAGAGCCTCTTTGGGAGAAAATATTTTCCTTGACAGATATTTTCCCCCTCAAATAAACGTTTGCAATGGAATATGGATAGAATATATTATTAACATGTTAGCAGAAATTAATCAGCTAAAACATCTTTAAGTGTACTAACAATCATCTTGATTTGATTTGATAATTCTAAATGCATATAATATCAGCTTCTACTCACTCAATGAAATAGATCATTCCGGTATCTGTGTAGGCCATCTCCCAGTTCTTGGGCAGAGGCTCTAAGTTTTCTTCCCTTGATAAATAATTTTTGAAATCCACAGAACTATTTGTTTGACTATAACTAGGAACAGTTTTCATCCAATCAGAAGAGTCCAAATGTCGTTCTTTGAATTCTGCAATTGTTTAAAGAAAATAATTCGTTTTATTTAGTTAGTTAGTTAGTTTGCTGCCCATCTCTAAATATCTAGGCAGCTTTCAATTTTAAAAAGAATAGAAGTATATAAAACATGTATATAATATCTAATTTATCTTTATTCTGCTTTACACAAAGATAAACTGAATATGTCACAAATTCCCTAAGAACAGAGTTATGCAGTATAATTTGCACCTAGACTAGTGTTGGCGAACCTTTTTGGCACTGAGTGCCGAAACAGGAGTGTGCGCACGCCTGCATGCCGGAAACCAGAAGAGCAGCTGTCTTCTGGTTTTTGGTGCGCATGTATGCGTGAAGATCAGCTGGACAGCGCACATGCACGTGCCAGAAACCAGAAGACTGTTAATGAAGCGCCCCCCAGCCCGCCATCAAGAACAAGCCAGTGCAGCCCACCCTCCTGCCACTTCTGCTTAAGGGAGTGTGACTGCTTCCCGGCCAGTACGCCTCTTACCCCAGCGCCAGACAGGCGTTCCTCCCTGTAAGAGCATATAATTGTGGGAGAACTGTGGTGACCGTAATTTTGAAACTGGATTGTAAGTAGGGAGGAGGTTTGTCATAACTTTGAACAGATGCTAAGTGACTACTCATAAGCTGAGGACTATTTGTGGTAGTCATTTCATAAGAGTGCCCTCTCAAAATTCCAAACATCTTTGGCCCTGAAAGAATACCTATCCTTGGACAAATTTCAAGTACATTAATCTAAGAAAACTGAAAATAATATTTATTAAGATATCTGAATTTGTATTGTATATCTGTACCTGTTCACATTTAATAAACTCAATATATTAAGTCTTAAATATTTAGAACATTTCTTATAAACAAAGAATTGTTGTTACAAATTACTTATTACATTTCTAAACTATTTTTCACAAGCTTTAATTTAATATTTATTTATAAAATAAATAAAATGTACACTGACCTGTTCCTCCATTACCATTAATTGCTACTTTTTCTTCTTCCTCTTCTTCTTCGGGAAGGGAAGTGTCCATTTTCTGCATTTTGCTGACAGATGTTGTTCTTTTTCTTTGAGATTCCAGGTCAAAATCGTTATCAAAAAGCACCTGGTCCACTGGATCAGGTTGGAATGGACTAGGCTCAGCTGGAGGTTTAGGAGTCCCATAGAAATTACCTTACATACATATATGTAAAAGAAAGAAAAAGAAAGGAAACATATATATATTCATACATGCTTAGGCTAAGTTGTTATTGTGTTTACACATTAATAGCTTGAAAAAAATATTTTGTCTTTAATTATTAACGTCCCAGTCATAATTTTTAAGATGAACAGCCATATAAATTTATAAAACATTGCTTTTTTTTCTCATGTTTATATAGCCACCCATCTCACATATGTAACTAAATAGAATAAGTGAATAAATAAATCTTTCTAACAAAGAATTTAGGTTCATGATCATTTGCGCAAAGGCAAGAAGAGGCAAACAATGATAGATATGCCATGAATACATATTTGTGGAGTACGCATGGTAACAGGGTATACAAATCCCATTACTTTGACATTGCAGTTGACATTTCTTTTTGTCAGTCCAACGTAGCCTAGATGATGAAACAGATTCCACAATAAGACTAGAATTATATTTATTGACATCAGCTTTAATAACAGATACTAACAGATTATAACTTTTCCTAGCTTTCCACTTTCCAGTGAATGAGGAAAGTGTCTCTTCTTTTCAGGTAGTCCTCAATTTATGATGTTTTGTTCAGTAACTGTTTTACAACAATTTACAACAGCACTGAATGAAGGGATTTACGATCCTGCCTGAAGTTCCAGCACCACGCAGTCACAAGAACATTGGCAGCCTGCCCATCCTTATGATCAACTGCAGGGATTCTCAGGAAGCCTCCCCACTATGTTCTCCTCGCCCCGCCCCACTGGATCATTGCAAGTCTTGGACCTGCATCAGGGGTGGGATTCAAATTTCTTAATGACCAGTTCTGTGGGCGTGCCCTAATTTGTAGGTGTGACTTGGTGGTCACGTGACTTGGTGGGCGTGGCTTGCTGACTGGGCATGGCTTGTATATAAATATTGTAAATATTTATGTAAATATTGAATTTTTTTATTAAAAAGAGCAACTTTTCCCCAAAATCAGGTAAAGCAGGCAGGCAGATTGAGTTGCTCACAGAATCACAGGTTCACCCAGAGATCTATCTTCCTGCAATCTACTGCCTAAATCTGTCATATAAAATTTGCTAGCAAGCAAACTCACAAAATTAACTCACAACACACCATGTATGTAAATAATGATTATTTTTATAAAAAAGAGCAACTTCTACCCCAAATCAGACAAATCAGGCAGGCAGATTGAGTTGCTTACAGAATCACACTCAGAGATCTACCTTTCTGCAATCTATTGCCTGAGTCTGCACTGAAAAATAGAAGCTTTAGTCCTAAGGGAGGTTCAGCTCTGCTTCTAGATTAGCTAGAAAGCAAGAAATCCAACGATTTCAACGGCACAGCAGCTGATGGTCAGGGGAAAAAAGGGAAAAATAGCAACTTACCAAAGGCAGGCAAGTATGCCAGGTAAGGAGTGAGCGGGCGGGGAGGGGAGGGGCAGGGCCAGCCAGTGGAGTGTTTTGCCAGTTCTCCAACTGCACAGAATCATAACAACCAGTTCTATAGAACTGGACTGACCAGGTAGAATCCCACCCCTGACCTGCATCCCATCATGCTGGGTCCCACATTCTCCCCAATAACTCCTACTCACAGCTCAGGTCACTTATTTTTTCCATTTAACTCTTTCAGGAAAGCAGCCAGTCTGCTGTGCAATCTTCCTACACAGGGGCCACATGGAGTCATTCCACAAGGGGCACCATTTTGGGAGTGGATGCAAAGAATTATAGCCAGTCCAGACTGGTGTCTGCTTCTGGGATGGCTGTACTGCATAAGGAAGGATGGATCAGCAGACTCCCCTACTCACAGGTGATATCTAAGATGTCCTTTGAGTCATCAAGTGCAGCACAAGGTTCCACAAGGGATGGGGGGAATCTGGGCAGGCCATATGTGAGCTGGGGAGGTGCTGAAATGAAGGCTGGACCTGCGCTAGGTCTCCCAAGGCCTCCCCTGAGGACTCTGTGCTATGCTTAACAACTGCAACAGGAAAAGCAGGGATTGTGGTCATTATGCAAGGTGTTAATGTGGGTGCTTTGCTTAATAACTGCCATGACTTATAACTGCAATAGGCAGTCTCAATTATGATCATAAGTCAAGGATGTCCTCTTTGCTTACATAATAGTTTCTGAATATTTGCTTCAGGATTGTATCTCTGATTCTGAACATCTATTGTATTGATATCACTACTTAGATTCAATAATTTGAAAATAAAAAACAGTCGGCAGATTTTAAATTATTTTATCTGGATGTCAAGTATTCTGATATTTTATATTTTTAAGGGTTATCTTTGATACTTTATTCAAAGTCACTTATCCAATCATTCCTTGCATTAGACAGTTGCTCATACACTATTTTTCTCTACAGGAAATACAAAGTGACACAATTTAGATGACAGCATTCTGGATTATTATTTACAATCATCATAGTATAAAGTCCTGTATCATGCCTTTTTTATTTTTCTTGACAGTGAGAATAGCTAGATACATTTCTGGTTTATCCAACTTCCAGCATCTGCTTTTATTGCATTAATCTGAAATTAAACAACAACAACCCAAGAGAAGGCAAGAACAAATGCAAGATTCCAAGCAGAGTTATATTTATGCAAATAAATTGCTCATAAATAACAGTAAGAAATAATGACAATTTTTACTATGTGTCCTATGCCTAGTATTTTTAAAAATCTGTCTACATATGCCTAGAATCAGTTATTTGGTCAGCACATCCTAATGTGTCCTTACAGAAGCTGAAATAATTATGTGCAAGTTATATATGTTACATATTCAGCTGAAAAAAATCTGGAGTTTTGGCAGCCTACAGCAGCAATATTTACCATAAACAAGACACATGCCTCAACCTATATTAGGTCTTATCTTGCTGCAATGAGAGCGGTGAAGTGTGTATACTTCTCTGTTCTCATTGCGTCCGCAGATAACTGCCCGGCCGCCCTGTTCAGGATCTCCCGTTCCCTCCTTAACCAGGGGGGGGGAGGACCCTCTGCAGGGACGTGCCGAGGAGTTTAGTCAGCATCTGACAGACAAGATCGCTCAGATCCAGACAGGCTTGGACTCCGACTGGGCAGAGTCCGATGGGAGTATGATGACTGGTCTTAGAGATATCATCTGGAAGGAGTTCGATCCTGTGACTCCAAATGAGGTGGACAGGATCATGGGGAGGCTGAGTGCTGCCACGTATTTATTGGACCCATGTCCCTCCTGGCTGGTTTATGCCACCTGGGAGGTCACACGAGGCTGGCTCCAGGCAGTAATCAATGCTTCTTTGAGTGAGGGTTCCTTTCCTTCTGCCTTGAAGGAGGCGGTGGTGAGGCCCCTCCTCAAGAAGCCTGCCTTGGACCCGGCTAATTTAAACAACTTTCATCCGGTCTCCAACCTTTGCTTTGTTGCAAAGGTTGTTGAGAGCATGGTGGCCTGACAGCTCCCGGTGTTCCTGGAGGAAACCAACTATCTAGACCCATACCAATCGGGCTTCAGGCCCAGGTACAACACAGAGACAGCATTGGTCGCACTGGTGGCTGATCTCTGGAGGGCGCGGGACAGAGGTCATTCCTCTGTCCTGGTCCTGTTAGATCTCTCAGCGGCTTTTGATACCATCGACCATGGTATCTTACTGCGACGCCTTGAGGGGTTGGGAGTGGGGGGGCACCGTTTTATAGTGGTTCTCCTCCTATCTCTCGGGTCATATGCAGGTAGTGTTGGCAGGGGGGCAGAGATCGGCCCTGAGGCCCCTCCTTTGTGGGGTACCTCAGGGGTCGGTTCTCTCACCCCTTTTGTTCAATATCTACATGAAGCCGCTGGGTGAGATCATCCGTGGTTTTGGGGTAAGGTATCATCAATAAGACGATTATACCCAGCTTTTCATCTCCACCCCTAACCAACCCAGTGACGCCCTCAAAGTGATGTCCAGGTGCCTGGAGGCAGTACGAGTTTGGATGGGGAGGAACAGGCTCTGGCTCAACCCGGCTAAGACCGAGTGGCTGTATGTACCGGCATCTCGAGTTAGCCAGGATATTCCATCTTTATCTATGGGGGAGGTGTTGCCCCCCATAGATAGGACTCACAACTTGGGTGTCCTCCTGGATGCTCGGCTCAGCCTGGAGGAGCAGGTGGGAGCTGTGGTCAGGGGGGCATTTGTCCAGGTTTGCCTGGTGCACCAGTTGCACCCCTATCTGGACCAAGATGCCCTGCGTACAGTCACTCATGCACTCGTTGTCTCCTGTCTGGACTACTGCAATGCTCTTTACATGGGGCTGCCCTTGAAGACCACTCGGAGGCTTCAACTTGTCCAGAATGCAGCAGCACGGGTTGTGATGGGAGGATCCCGATACTCCCATGTTACACCCCTCCTGCGTGAGCTGCACTGGTTACCGGTTGCCCTCCGGGTGAGATTCAAGGTGCTGGTGTTGACCTATAAAGCCCTTCATGGCATTGGACCAGGGTATCTGTGGGAGGCCCTGCTGCCAATAACGGTTTCCCGACATCCCGTGCGCTCCCACCAGCAGGGCCTCCTCCGGGTGCTGTCAACCAGGCAATGTCGGCTGGCGGCCCCCAGGAGTAGGGCCTTCTCTGTGGGAGCACCCACCCTATGGAACCAGCTGCCCCTGGGGCTCCGGGTGGCCCCTGACCTCCGATCTTTCTGCCATGGCCTAAAAACATGGCTGTTCCAACTCGCCTACCTGGACTGATGGAGGGGGAGGGTTTTTAGTTGTAGTTTTAATTCTAATGGTTTATGAGATTTTGGTTTAATAGTTTTTTAGTATTTGTATTATTGTTTTTATCATTGTAAGCCGCCCTGAGTCCTCAGGGAGATAGGGCGGCATATAAATCTCATAAATAAAATAAATAAAATAATTTTCATAGGGCTAAGAATAGCAGAATAACATAGTTGGAAGGAACCTCGAAGGTCTTCTATTCTAATCCCTTGCTCAAGCAGGCTCCTACACCATTTTAGACAAATGGCTGTCCAGTCTTTTTTTAAAAGCCTCCAATGATGAACTACCAACAACTTCTAAAGGCAAGCTGTTCCACTGGTTTATTGTTCTCACTGTCAGGAAATTTCTCCTTAGTTCTAGGTTGCTTCTCTGCTTAATTAGTTTCTATCCATTGCTTCTTATCTTGCCTTTTGGTGCTTTGGAAAATAAGTTGACCTTGGCTTCTTTGTGGTAGCCTGACAAATATTAGAACACTGCTACCATGTTGCCTCTAGTCCTTCTTTTCATCATTCTAGGCTTACCCAATTCCTGCAACCATTCTTTATATACTTTAGCCTCCAGCCCCCTAATCATCTTTGTTGCTCTCTTCTACACTCTTTCCACAGTCTGAACATCTTTTTAATATTATGGTGACCACGTTCGAGGAGTGGCCATGGGGACAGCCATGGGCCCCTCGAGAGGGGGGGAATTGCAGCTGGTTTTCGTTTGGTGGCGGTGGGCGGTGGTTTTGCCCCCCCTCCCTGGACCGACGAAACTATGCCGGTTCCACCTTGGCCGGTGATGATGGTGATGGAGATGCCGGCTGTTTTGACCTTGGGGAGGATGGGGGCCTGGCAGGCGACCCTGGGGACCTGAGGAAGATCAGAAGGTGTTGGTCCCGGAGCTGCCGCCAGTCCTGGTCCTGTCCTGGATGGTCTTCTGCTGGAAATCTGCCTGCCAACCACTCCTCTGTGACCATTGTTGCCTGGACCCTGGACCCGCCTATCATGGTCTGCTACCACTATCCATCTGCTCCCCACCTGTTCCTCCTTTTTGTTATCATCTTTATCCCGAATTGCAAGGTACCTTTTTCCCACTGGGAATGAACCCTCTGCAGTTACCTTAGGCCATGTAAGGGTGGTCTGGACACCCGGTGGTCTGGGTTTGAGCTCCCAGTGCTGGTATTCACCCTCGAACTTGGCCAACGGTTATGGGACTTTTGTTGTTCTCCCTGCTGGGGTGAGAGACCAGCGGGGGGGGGGAGACGTTTTTTTCTAGGACCCTCTTAACACCCTATACCGTCAGCCTAGCCGGAACGTGTTGGTATGCCCGCGGTGAGAGAGCGTGGCTTAGTCCAGATTGAGACTTTTGAACACCTGTCACCGGTCTGTCGTGAAAGGGCAGCCTGGCTTTTTTTGAATCTAGACTTTCCAACTGTTTCTTACCAACTAGGTCCTACCAAGTTGTTTAAACCAGACTTTATAGCCGCTTTGTCATTATCACCCTTGACAATCCCTATGCCTATTCCTTAATGCTCTTTTATCATGAGATTCTATTCGATAGCGGAACTGTATGCCCTGAGGGGACTCCCTCCCTCTCGGGCCTGGCCTGTTGTATTATCTTCGGCCTACCTCGAGGATGGGTTCTGGAACCCGGAGAGATGGCATGGCAGGGGGGTGGGGTTTGGGTGGGGCTCTACTATGAAAAAGAGGGTCACTAGGGCCCCTTTAGTTAAATTTTTAACCAAATTTTTAAGAAGGTTAGGGAGGAGGGTGGGTAGTGATCCCAGAGATATGGGTCGCAGCCCGGTGCATGGCGGGGGGTGGGGGTTGGGGGCTGCTGGGGCCCCGGGGTGCAAGGTGGGGACCACCATTCCCAGGGTGGTTGGGGTTGGCAGGAGACATCAAGGCGTAGGGCCATACCATGTGTTGGGAGCACGTACCTGCCATCTTTGTGCAGTGGCATGCTCCGACCCTATGGCTTCCTCCCTAGGAGGCACAGGAACCGGGACTCCTGGGCTTAAGCTGGTGTACTTTAATGCCAGGTCCGTAGCTAATAAGTCTTCCCTCCTCCGTGATATCATTGAGGAGGAGGCTGCGGACCTGGCCTGTATCACCGAAACCTGGTTGGGCCCGGAGGGAGGTGTCCCTCTGGTTGATTTATGCCCTCCAGGTTTCCGGGTTTTACACTGGCCACGGGCCCAGGGAAGGGGTGGGGGTGGTGGCTGTGGTTATTCGGGAGACCTTGTTTCCAAGGGAGGTCACAGTCCCAGAGATAGGTGGGAGTGAGACCCTCCTCCTGAGGTGGGGGCCAAACGGTCGGGTGGGCTTGCTGCTTGCATACCTTTCCCCCAGCTGTGTGACAGCGGCCCTGCCTGAGCTTCTCGACGCCTCTCGGGGTGGCGTGGAGTTCCCGGGCCTTATGGTCCTGGAGGATTTCAATTTGCCCTCCCTGGGGGGAACGTCGGGTTTGGCCCAGGAATTCATGGCTTCCATGGAAGCCATGGGCCTGACCCAACTGATTCAAGGCTCGACTCATGAGGGGGGAAACACTCTTGACCTAGTTTTTGTCTCTGAGCAGTGGCGTAGTGACAGAGGGCAGGCCACTTTTATGGCACTGCTCGTTCCATGGTCTGATCACTATCTCCTATGGCTGGTCTTCCAACAGGCCACCCCCCACCGCTGGGATGAGGAGCCACTTAGATGGTTCCGCCCCAGACGCCTGATGGACCCTGAAAGGTTCCAGGCGGAACTGGAGTCTTTTCCCTCTTCCCTTGCCCACAGCTCTGCCGAGGATCTGGCGGCCGCTTGGCAACAGGCTGCGTCAGATGCCCTCGACAGGGTTGTCCCCATGCGCCCCTCACACGCCGTGGATTCCAGATGGCTCCTTGGTACACCGAGGAGCTCCAGGAGATGAAGCATCGCCGAAGGGGTTTAGAGAGCAGGTGGAGGTCCACCCGCTCCCAATCTGATCGAGCCCAGCTAAGAGCCCATATTAGGACTTACCTGGTAGCTATGAGAGCGGCGAGAAGGTCTTATCTCTCCGCCCTCATAGCGTCCGCAGATAACCACCCAGCCGCCCTGTTCCGGGCTACCCGCTCTCTCCTTCGTCCGGAGGGGGGGCGGACCCATTGCGGGGAAGGGCTGAGGAGTTTGGTCAATACCTGTCAGATAAGATCACTCGGATTCGGAGCGGGTTGTTGTCCTCTGATTTGCAGTGGTCTGAGGAACGGGATACAGGCAGTCTGGCCAGTGTGATCTGGGATGAGTTCGATCCTGTTTCCGAGGATGAAGTGGACAGGACTATGAGGCAGCTGAGTTCCACCACATGTTTGTTGGACCCGTGTCCTTCCTGGCTGGCTTATGCCACCAGGGAGGCCACCTGCAGCTGGCTCCGGGCAGTTGTCAACGCTTCATTAAGGGAGGGTGTTTTTCCCTCCGCCTTGAAGGAGGCGGTGGTGAGACCCCTCCTGAAGAAGCCTGCCCTGGACCCGACCGTGTTAGACAACTTTCGTCCAGTCTCCAACCTTCGCTTTTTGGCGAAGGTTGTTGAGAGTGTGGTGGCTTGGCAGTTTCCACTCTTCCTGGATGAAGCGGACTACCTGGATCCGTATCAATCGGGCTTCCGACCTGGTTTCAGCACGGAGACGGCATTGGTCGCGCTGATGGATGATCTCTGGAGGGCTCGGGACAGGGGTTTTTCCTCTGTCCTGGTCCTATTAGACCTCTCAGAGGCTTTTGATACCATCGACCATGGTATCCTTTTGCGACGCCTTGAGGGGTTGGGAGTGCAGGGCACTGTGCTTCGGTGGTTCACCTACCTCTCGGGGTGGTCGCAATTGGTATTGGCGGGGGGCAGAGGTCGACCCCGAGAGTGCTCTCGTGTGGGGTCCCTCAGGGGTCGGTTCTCTCCCCTCTGCTATTTAACATCTATATGAAGCCGCTGGGTGAGATCATCCATGGTTTCGGGGTGAGATGCCACCAGTACGCAGATGACACCCAGCTGTACATCTCCACCCCGAACCAAATCAGTGATGCCCTCTCCCCTGATGACCCAGTGCTTGGATGCGGTACGGATTTGGATGAGCGGGAACATGCTTCGACTCAACCCGGCCAAGACTGAGGGACTGTGCATATCGGCATCTCGGCCCAGTCAGGAATATCCATCTTTGGCCATAGGGGGAGCGGTGTTGCCCCCTGTGGATAGGGCGTGGAACCTGGGGGTCCTCCTGGATGTGTGGCTCCGGTTGGAGGAGCAGGTGGGGGCCGTCGCCAGGGGGGCCTTTGCCCAGCTCCACCTAGTTCGTCAACTACGCCCATTTCTGGACCGAGATGCCCTGCGCACAGTCATTCATGCCCTTGTTACCTCTAGACTCGACTACTGCAATGTTCTCTATTTGGGACTGCCCTTGCATACCATCCGGAGATTGCAGCTAGTGCAGAATGCAGCGGCGCAGGTGTTGATGGGAGCCTCCCGATTCTCCCATGTTACCCCCCTCCTGCGCTGCCTGCATTGGTTGCCAGTTGCACTCCGGGTGAGATTCAAGGTTTTAGTTTTAACATACAAAGTCCTTCATGACATGGGTCCTCAATATTTAAGGGAGCAACTCCTGCCGACATTGAATGCCAACCGCCCTGTGCGAGCACATAGGCAAGGACTTCTTGGGGTCCTGTCGGCTGGCCAATGCCGGCTGGCGGTCCCCCGATGACGAGCCTACTCTGTCGCGGCCCCTGACCTCTGGAACCAACTCCCCTTGGGGCTCCGCTTGGCGCCTGACCTCCGCACCTTCCGCCGTGATTTGAAGACCTGGTTGTTTGACCAATCCGGGCTGTGACCCTTCCTGGGGGGGACGGTTTTATATTTTTAAGTATCGTAAATTTGTTTGGGCTTGTAAATCTGGTTTAATCTTCTTTTAATTATTTATTGTTGTTGTTTTAGCTGTGAGCCGCCCCGAGTCTTCAGAGATGGGGCGCCATACAAGTCTCCCCCCCCCACAAAAAGTCAGATGCAGTATTCCAAGTGTGGTCTTACCAAGGCCTTATAAAGTGGTACTAATACTTCATGTGATCTTGATTCTATCCCACTACTAATTGGCTTTTTTAGCAGCTGCAGCACACTGCTGGCTCATATTTAAGTGACTGTCCACTAGGACTCCAAGATCCTTTTCTCAGTTACTGCTATTGAGCTAAGCTTCATTTAATCTGTTCCTGTGCACTTGTTTTTTCTTTCCTAAGTGTAAAACCTTACTTTTCTCTACACTGAATTTTATTGTATTAGTTAGGGCCCAGTGTTCAAATCTGTCAACGTCCATCTGGATCTTGACCTATCTTCTGGGGTGTTGTCTAGTTCTGCCAGCTTGATGTCTTCTGCAAATCTGATGAGTTCCCCTTCTATTCTTCTATTCTTATGAAGATACTGAAGAGTATTGGGCCTAAAATGGAACCTTGGGGTACCCCACTGCTTCGTTCCCTCCATGTAGATGTAGTTCTTTTAAGGACTACACATTGAGTGCAGTTTGTCGGTCAGTTACAAATCTATCTGGTGCTGAAGCTGTCTATTCCACATTTTTCTAGTTTAGCAAGAAGCAGGCTGTAGCCTACCTTGTCAAGGCCTTACGGAAATCCAAATATACTATGTCCACAGCATTTTGCTGGTCCACTAATTTAGTAACATTGTTAAATAATGAAATAAGATTTATTTGGCATGATCTGTTTTTGACAAACTCATGTTGGCTTCTCACTCCTAGGTAAGTATATAATACAAATGTTCCTTTAAGAAGCAAAGAATATAACCAGCCATTTCTATATATTTGATTATGTAATGCAATATATTTTTCTATAAAATATGTGATTAATTCATCTATCTCCTTTGCAGAAATACAGCATATATGCTAAAATACTGTAATTTTCAAATTTAATTCTCAATCTCTGATTCTGTTGTTGAACAATATAAATCATTTAATCCCCAAATGGTTGTCTATATGAACCTTCCATTTAAAGAAGGGAATATTATTTTATTTTATATTCATTAGTTCTGAATGAAACGTATAAAACGTATAAAAAACGTATAAAAACTAATGAAAACCAATTTTATTTCAATCTATAGTATAGCATAATTAATCAGAAGAATCTGTAGATTTTTTGGCAGCTGCAGCCAAGAACAAACATATTTATGCAGAAACATAAAACAGCAATTCACACAAAGGTGGTATTAAAAGGTGTGGTTAGAGCATTATGTCTATTCTTTCATATGAAGGCTTGTTCAAATAAAACAGTTCAATACCGAATTACACCTCAGAAAGCTAAAAATACTATGCTGCTGCACTTGAGGGATCTCAGCAATATTTTTAATAAAATAAGTGCCTTTGAAAAATTAAACAATTGGCTTTTTACTCCTTAAATTAATCATTGCAGTTTTAATAATGACATTTCATATAGCATAAAAGAAACCGCCAGGGCTTCAGCTAGTTTAATATTTTGAAACTATAACTCTATTTTTCCCTTATAAAATAACTCCATATCTCTCTTGTCAGCAGTTGGACCAGGCGGGAGAGAAAAGAGAAAACTTCTATCTTGGCTCGCCGGACAGAGAGGAAGCTCTCATGCCTCCCCCCTAATCGGGTGATTCCTGCTGCCGTTAATAAAGGCTATGGCGGGATCTCTAGCCTCCGCTCAGCGCGCCTTTATGGCCCTGGCTGAGAGCTTGAGAGCTCCAACAGTCAGCTGATCTCTGTTTGAATTGTAAAAGATTGCAACGATCGCGGGCAGCCAGAAAAGATGCGATCTGACCTGAGTGGATTTTGTTTAATTTTCCAATTCCTGAAGATCCAGCCAAAGAAAAGTTGCCTAGCTTGAACAAAGGCTGAGCTAAAACTGGGGACACTTGGGAGGAGCCACAAGGAGGAGTGTCCTCAGAAATCAGCTCAGCCTATCGAACGAGAGATAGAAGCACCTCCCATGCCTGGATGCTCGGAACAGCTCTCAGGAGAATAACTCCATATCAAATGTCTTTATAAACTGTTAATATGGTATCCAGATACAGTAATAAAAGTTATTATCCAATATGTGTATGTTTGGATGTGTATGCAAAGAAAATCCTAAACAAATTTAAAAGCGAACAAAAAGAGAAGTTCCAAACTGTACAAAATCAGGCCTAAGCTAGAATAATCTCTTTGGTAACGTTATTAAAAGTAAAGGTTATTAACGTTATTAAAGGTAAAGATTTTTCTATCAGTCGAGTCTGATGCATGGTGCTCATCTCCATTTCTTGGCCAAGGGAGCCAGCATTGTTCAAAGACAATTTCCATGGTCAGCATGGCTATACACCAAAGGAGCATGGATTGCTGTTACCTTCCCACCGTAGTGGTACCTATTAATCTATTTGGATTTACATGCCTTCGAATTGTTAGGTGGGCAGGAGCTGACCTCATTACACAGAATTCGGGTCTCAAACCCAAGCTGCCAGCTCCCCAGCTGACAAGCTCAGCATCTTTAACAGTTATCACCAACTGCTGACAAAACATTTAAAATAGTCTCTGAAAAATTGTTGCCACCCTTGCACAAAAGCAACTTTCTATGCAATAATGGTCATCTTTAAAGCTATGCATATAGACACACACACATTGACTGACACATATTCCCAGGACTTATCGTTCTGAGTGACTTCAACTTGCCCTCTCTCGGGGTGGCGTCGGCTTTGGCCCAGGAATTCATGGCCTCCATGGCGGCCATGGATCTGACTCAGGTGATTGATGGCCCGACTCACGAGGGGGGCAACATGCTCGACCTGGTTTTTGTCTCGGAGCAGTGGCGTAATGATCTGGGGAGTGGTGATCTTATTATCCAGCCCGTTCCATGGTCAGATCATTATATCCTATGGCTGGCTTTTCGACAAGCTGCCCCACACTGCTGGGATGAGGAGCCTCTTAGGTGGTTCCGCCCCAGGCGCCTGATGGACCCGGAGAGGTTCAAGGCAGAACTGGGGTCTTTTCCTACACCCCTGGTCCACAACTCTGCCGAGACCCCCGCGGCCGCTTGGCAGCGGGTGGCCGCAGGGGCTCTCGACAGAGTTGTCTCCATGTGTCCCCTTACCCGTCGCAGATCCCGTGTGGCTCCCTGTTATACCGAGGAGCTCCGGGAGATGAAGCGACGGAGAAGGGGTCTAGAGAGCAGGTGGCGCTTGACCCGCTCCGAGTCTGACCGAGCCCAGTGGAGAGCCTATATCAGGACCTATCTGGTAGCTGTGAGAGCGGCGAGAAGGGTCTATTTCTCTGCTCTCATAGCATCCACAGGAAACCGCCCAGCCGCCCTGTTTGGGGTCGCCCGCTCCCTCCTTCATCCGGGGATTGCGGCGGATCCCTTGCGGGGCCGAGTTGAGGAATTTGGTCAGTTTCCTGCAGGATAAGATCGCTCGGATTCGGGGGGGGGTTGAGCGCAAATTTGCCGTGGTCTGATGCCGAGGGTGCAAGTGGTCTAGCTAATGTAATCTGGACTGAGTTCGGTCCTGTTTCTGAGGATGAAGTGGACAGGATTATGCGACGACTGAGTTCCACCACATGTTTGTTGGACCCATGCCCTTCCTGGTTGGTCTATGCCTCCAGGGAGGTGACATGCGGCTGGCTCCGGGCAGTGGTCAACGCTTCTCTGGGGGAAGGTACCTTTCCCGCTGCCTTGAAGGAGGCGGTGTGAGGCCTCTCCTGAAGAAGCCTGCCCTGGACCCAGCCAAATTGAACAACTTTCGTCCGGTCTCCAACCTTCGCTTTCTAGCGAAGGTTGTTGAGAGTGTGGTGGCTCAGCAATTTCCGCTTTTCCTGGAGGAAGCGGACTACCTGGATCCGTACCAATTGGGCTTTCAACCCGGGTATAGCATGGAGACGGCATTGGTCATGCTGATGATCTCCTGAGGGCTCGGGACAGGGGTTTTTCCTCTGTCCTGGTCCTGTTAGATCTCTCAGCGGCTTTCGATACCATCGACCATGGTATCTTATTGCGGCGTCTCGGGGGGTTGGGAGTGGGAGGCACTGTATTGCAGTGGTTCGCCTCCTTCCTCTCGGGACGCTCACAATCGGTGTTGGCAGGGGCCAGAGGTCGACTCCAAGGGCTCTCACTTGTGGGGTCCCTCAGGGGTTGGTCCTCTTGCCCCTCCTGTTCAACATCTATATGAAACCGCTGGGTGAGATCATCCGCGGCTTTGGGGTGAAGTATCATCAGTACGCTGATGATACGCAGTTATACATCTCCACCCCAGGCCACATCAGTGATGCCCTCTCCATGATGTCCCGCTGTTTGGATGCGGTACGGATCTGGATGGACAGTAACATGCTTCGGCTCAATCCTGCTAAGACAGAGTGGCTGTGCATACAGACATCTTGGCCCAGTCAAGAGATTCCATCTTTGGAGAGGTGTTACCCCCCATGGACAGGGCATGGAATCTGGGGGTCCTCCTGGACTCACGGCTCAGGTTGGAGGAGCAGGTGGGAGCCGTGGCCAGGGGGGCCTTTGCCCAGGTCCAGCTGGTTCGCCAGTTACACCCATATCTGGACCGAGATGCCCTGCGCACGGTCACTCAGGCACTTGTCACCTCGCAGCTCGACTACTGCAACACTCTCTGTCTAGGACTGCCCTTGCATACCATCCGGAGGCTTCAACTGGTGCAAAATGCTGCCGCGCGGGTTGTGATGTGAGTTTCCCGGTTCTCCCATGTTATGCCCCTCCTGCGTGGCCTGCATTGGTTGCCGGTTGCCCTCCAAATGAGATTCAAGGTTTTGGTATTAACATTCAAAGTCCTACGAGACATGGGTCTGGGCTATCTACGGGAACGTCTACTGCCGGAATCGAATACCAACCGCCCTGTATGAGTGCACAGGCAGGGGCTCCTCGGCGTGCCGTCTGCGACTCAATGTCGCTTGGCGGTGACGCGGGGGAGGGCCTATTCTGTGGCGGCTCCCGCCCTATGGAACCAACTACCTCTGGGGCTCCGCCTGGCCCCTGACCTCCGCACCTTCCGCCACGACTTGAAAACTTGGCTATTTGAGCAGGCTGCGCTGTGCTGACTCCTCTTGGGGGGGTTGTTTCATAATTTGTTTTAGTAATTTGGCTTGTGGGTTTAATTCTATTTTAGGTAATTATTTATTGTATTGGTTTTAACTGTGAGCCGCCCCGAGTCCGTTCGGGAGAGGGGCAGCATACAAGTCAAATAAATAAATAAATAAATAAATAAATAAATAAATAAATAAATAAATAAATATCAATCATCAAGGTATAAACAAGCGATGCAGCACTTTCTTTTCTGAGTGCTAACATTATTTTCAATTAATCCTTAATAGTTTTGTATTATTACCAAACCAGGACACTATGATGATGAGAAACAACTGATAGAATTCTAAGCCAAGTACAATATAGATTAAGATTCCGATTTATCTTAAACCATTTCACAGTTTTAATATGAATACATGATCACAGTGTACTGAACTCAAGTGAGGACCAAGCAGGTCATTAAGAAAAGACCTCACATGACCGTAACCAGCTCCTCATTGACTTTGCTTGTGGAAAGCAGCAGGGAACATTAGAAACTGCAATCACATGACCATGGGGTACAACCGTGTTAAATGTGAAGCGGTGGTGGCCATGCAACTGAACCACAATCATGTGACTGCAGGGGTAGTATGACAATTGCAACTTTGATGACTGGTAATATATACTTCTTGTTCAATGCTGTTGCAATTTCAAATAACCTCTGAACAAATAGTTGGTAACAGAGGAACTATCTGTAATTATACCTCACAAAAATGTTAATCATCAAGTGATAAGTTTTAAAGTACCATCATATGTTCCACTTTCTAGCAAAGCTCCACTTTCTTCCAATGCCTTGAACTGATCAACAGGTATAAAATTATAGTCCACTCCAGGGACTTCCCCATCTCTGGGAGCTCTTGTAGTGCCTGGAATAAAAAGGCAGAATGTGGGTAAATATTTGTAAAATTTTCTAACTGTATCAGTTTGCAAACTGTTACACAAAACTGACCTAGATTCTGCCACTCTGCTATATAATAATAAAAATAGATTCAACCACAAGTACTTCATTATTTGAAACTAGAGCAAAAAATATGCAACAGAAACAATGTTAAACCAAATTAAAATCAAGGATGTGATTTATTCATTTGTTAAAATTCTAGAAATACCCACTTGTCAATGACTCTAGATGGCTCAAAAGGGTTAATATAATTAATCCTTGTCAGTCATCCTTGACTATAGCATATTTCCTGAAAATTCAGAGTTGGATGTCTCTAGAGTCTCCATGTGCCTCCAAATGGTAGAAGATTGGATACAGGAAAACAAGCTGAATCTGAATTTATAGGAAACAGAATGTTTGAGCCTGGATTCAGTTGATCCAGTTCTGAATGGGATTGCACTAACACTTAATGAACAGGCTTGCAATCTGGTGCATTCTCCTTGATATAAAACTGGGTAAGTACATACCAATAGTGACATGGGTCTTTAATCAGCCTCAGCTGGTAGACCAATTGTCTCTTTCATGAGGGAGAGAGTCCTGATTCAGTGATATATATACTGTTAACTTCAAAATTGGATTATTACAATATGCTGAGTCCTTTGCGATGTTCTCATTGTCAAATATAAAGCCTTTGGTCCTCAAAGGAACATTTTCTGCAAGTTGCACAACCTGAACAGCAAAATCTGTTTTTACCCAGGAAGGGATCCATATTATAAAATAAACTGCAGTTGAAATAGAGGCTGGCCCTCTTTTTATTACAGAGGTAATGTAAGAACCACAGTGGTCCTCGATTTACAACCTTATTTGGCATCTGAACTTGTCACTAAGCAATGCAGTTATTAAGTCATACCCAATTTTTGCCATGGTTGCTAAGCAAATCACATGGTCAGTAAGTGACCCTTATTGACTTTGCTTGTCAGAGATCCCTTGGGAAGGCCACAAACGGCAATCATGTGACCCTGAGATGCCCCAAACCATCTTAAACACATGCTGATTGCCAAGCCTGTGAATTTTAATTATGTGATCAAGGGGATGCTTAGTGTAATTGTGATGATTGGTTAGAACTCACTATTTGCAATGCTATTGTAATTTAGAATGGTTGTTAAACAAATGCTCCCAGGTGCAGGACTACCTTTACCTCTTTGATTGACTAATTATATGCCATCAAGTTGGTGACCATGTAGATAGAATTTGCCCAGGAGTATTTGTCCACTAACCCCTTAGGGTTTCTGGTTGTGCACCCATCACAACAGTATGTAGTCCATACAGAGAGCTGCGGTGGCGCAGTGGTTAGAATGCAGTATTGCATTTCATTTATTTCATTCATTCATTTATTAAATTTATATCCCGCCTCTCTTCCCCCATCGGGGAACTCGAGGCAGTATACAACGAAGTAAAAAACAGTTTCCTATACAATGTAAAAATCAAAAAGCTCATTCATATCATCCATACATACAAGAGGGAAAGAACAGAAGTCTCAATTCCATGCCTTCCGACAAAGCCAGGTCTTAACGGCTTTGCGGAAAGCAGGTAGATTGGGGGTGGTTCTAATCTCCGCAGGGAGCATGTTCCAAAGGGACGGTGCCACCACAGAGAAGGCCCTAGCCCACGGGCCCGCCAGCCAACATTGTTTGGCCGACGGTATCCAGAGCAAGCCTTCCCTGTGGGATCTAACCGGGCTCTGGGAGGCATAAGGTAGCAGTAGGCGGTCTCGAAGATATCCCACTCCTAAGCCATGAAGGGCTTTAAAGGTTGTCACTAGCACCTTGAATTGCACCCGGAAGACCACTGGTAACCAATGCAGCTCGTGGAGGATAGGTGTTATGTGGGTGCACCTAGGTGCCCCCATAATCACTCGCGCTGCCGCATTTTGCACCAGCTGAAGTCTCCGAGTGCTCTTCATGGGCAGTCCCATGTAGAGCGCATTGCAGTAATCCAATCGAGAGGTGATAAGGGCATGAGTGACCGTGTGTAAAGCCCCTCGGTCCAGGAAAGGCCACAACTGGCGCAACAGGCAACCTGTGCAAAGGCCCCTCTGGTCACAGCCGTAAGGTGGTAGTCAAATTGTAGCTGTGGATCCAGAAGGACCCCCAAGTTGCGAACTCGTTCTGAGGGCATCAATTTCTCTCCCCCCAGTACTAAAGTTGGATAATCAACTGAAGCCCAAGGGGGTAGGACCCACAGCCACTTGGTTTTGTCAGGGTTGAGTCTGAGCCGATTAGTCCCCATCCAGACCCTCACAGCCTCCAAGCACCGGGACATCACCTCCACGGCGTCACTAGATTGACGGGGGCAGAGATGTACAACTGGGTATCATCAGCGTACTGATGATACTCGACCCTGTGTCGACGGATGATCTCACCCAGTGGTTTCATGTAGATATTGAATAGGAGGGGGGAGAGAATAGAACCCTGAGGGACCCCACATGGCAGGGCCCTAGGGCTCGATCTCTGCTCCCCCACCAACACCAACTGAGTCCGGTCAGACAGATAGGAGGAGAACCACTGTAAAACAGTGCCTCCCACTCCCAACCCCCTGAGCCGACCCAGAAGGATACCATGATCGATGGTATCGAAAGCCGCTGAGAGGTCAAGAAGCACCAGGATGGAGGGAGACTCTCCATCACGGGCCCGCCAGAGATCATCCACTAGTGCGATCAAAGCCGTCTTGGTGCTGTACCCGGGCCTGAAACCAGACTGCAAGGAATCCAGATAATCAGCTTCATTCAAGGCCCGAAGGAGCTGGAGCGCCACCACCTTCTCAACAACCTTCCCCAAAAAGGGAAGGTTGGAGACAGGACGGAAGTTATTTAAAACAGCTGGGTCCAGGGAAGGCTTCTTGGGGGTGAGCCTAACCACAGCCTCCTTCAAGGCATGCGGAACGCACCCCTCACCCAAAGAAGCGTTTATAATCTCCTGGAGCCAGCCGCATGTCATCTCCCGGCCTGCTAAAACAAGCCAGGAGGGACATGGGTCCAGTAAACAGGTGGTGGCCCTCACTGCTCCCAGGGCCTTGTCCACATCATCAGGGCCAATAGGAACAAACTCATCCCAGATAACCGGACTAAGACCTGCCTCTACCACCTCGGTGGATTCTGCCCAGCAAGAGTCCAAGTCCAACCGAATCTGAGCGACTTTATCTGCAAGAAACTGAACAAATTCCTCGGCCCTTCCCTGCAGGGGGTCCTCCGCCTCCTCAGATCTTAAGAGGGAGCGTGTCACCCCAAACAGGGTGGCCAGGTGACAGTCTGCAGACGCGATAAGACTGGCCCAATATGATCATTGTGCCACTCTTATCGCCACTAGATAGGCGTCAATATGACTTTCTAACAGTGTCCGGTCAGATTCAGCCCGGCTTTTCTTCCAGCAGCATTCTAGGCATCTCTTCCGCCGCTTCATCCCCCGGAGTTCCTTGGTAAACCAAGGAGATTTCCGAGGTCCGTGGGCGGTGAGAGTCCGCAAAGGCACAACCCGATTTATGGCCCCGGCGGCTGCGCTATTCCAGGCTTCCACCAGGGCCTCATTCGAGCTGTGGGCGAGGGAAGCCGGAAACTCCCCAAGCTCCCTCTGAAACCCAATTGGGTCCATTAGGCGCCTGGGGCGGAACCACCTAGTCGGTCCTACTTCTGCTGATCACCGGCTGCCGGCAGTTCGGTTCTCACCGGCTCAAGGTTGACTGAGCCTTCCGAGGTCGATAAAATGAGGACCCAGATTGTTGATGGGCAATATGCTGACTCTGTAAACCGCTTAGAGGTCTGTAAAGCACTGTGAAACAGTATATAAGTGCTATTGCTATTCCCATCCACCTTGCTGCTTGCCATCATCTGTTTTCCTTTCTTTCCAACTTTCTCAACCTCCTCGTAGACTTTGTACCTAATGTGTACAAAATATATAATATCAATCTGGTCATTTGTGTTCTGAGCTCAAGAATTTTAGATTATTTTGTTATATGATTTGTTCATTTTCCTGTCTATCTGTCTTTTCAGAAGTTTCCAATGCCAAACTTTAAAAGCATATCTATACTCTTTCTAATCACCTTCAAGTTCTAAATTTCATATCTATACCAAAAACAACTGCCTGAACAATTCTGATCTTTGTAGATATAGACACATCATGACATCTGAACTATATTTTTAAAAGCCTTTATTTCCTGTTTCTAATATAAAGAAATCTTCAATTTATTGTTTTTCTTTGCTATGCATTTATCTGCAGCATCTTTCTTCACTGCTGCAGATAAAGTGCCAGTCTGCAGCATTTTTCTTCACTGCTGATTCCTTTAATGATGATTCTAAATGGCAGAAGTTATTCACCACTTTAATACCTTCTGTTAATTGTCAGTTTGGTTACCGTACATGTTGTCATTAATTTGTCTCCAAAACTGGCAATAAACCAATTTGAGTTTCAATGTACAGTAATGCATACTGGCCTATAGTTCAAATGTACCCCTAAAACATTCCATTCTGTACTGATTTTAGAAGTGGGATGATCAGAAACACAGAAGCTGGATTTTGGCTTTTGTGGCAAGCACCAGGTACTCCATAATGAAAAACGTAATTGTTAAGATCATCTTCCTCTCCACCTCAGAGGACTGTGATGGCAAAAAAAATGACAAATGGTCATCCTAGATAGTCTTCTCCTATGAAAAATGGAAGCACACATTATTGCATTTTAATTGGCAGGACATAGGGAACATTCTGGGAATCCATGCTGACTATGACCCTGGATGGGGGAGAAGATACCTTGGTATAAGTTTTTAGTTCCCCATTCTTCAGTAGATTTGGAATTGAAGTAGCCCAGTGTCAAGCATCTCACATATCTGTTTCTTTGAGTGACAGATTCTTCTGAGTCCTGCCAGATCCTTGGTATGAGTGACTACCTTCATTAATGAAATGAAGGGAGGCTTCATCTGTATATTTCCCTGATGTTTAATATGTGTCTATGTTAAACTGTAATCTATGAGAAATGCATGATCCAACTGTGCAAAAGTAGATGAAAAACAAGAGTACAGTGATGTCAAGTTAAGAGAAGGTCATTATAATACAAATTTACATAAGAGATCCAACAAAAAGTTTCAGTTTTCAGTGGGATTTTTTATTCAAATATGTGTAGCATCAAATGTGTTGCCTAGAAAATATGCATTTGAAATAACTGAAAGCTTAGAATATTGGAGAGACAGGAGAGAATAAATTTCCCTCCATAAAAAGATATGGAAAAGAAAGAAGAATTTTTGTTTCCTTAAACTTGTTTTTCCTGTTTCTGATACAAAGAAATCTTCAATTTATTGTTTTTCTTTGCTATGCATTTATCTCTTCCCTCAGCTCACTTGTTAGTCAAGTAATCATCTATGTACTCACATAATATAACACTTCATTCTCATGCAGTCTGTTATCTTTCCCCCTTTATTCTATCTCTGCTTGTGGAATAAATATCCTTCGGCATGTGCAGTGATAGCATTTCTCACTCAAAAGCTCAACTACAGAATGTGTGAATTCTATACACGACAAAACCAATTTACTACTTGAAGAATCACAGTTGTGGGTAAGCAACTTCTTTGAATTAGAAACTAGCAGAATCTAGCAGAGGTCACATCATAGTTAGCATAGCAAATACTTCTAATAATCCTTGTACAGTCAAACTGAAAATTAAAAATGAATTTTAAAAAGTATGTGCTATTTAATTAACAATTGTTTCTGTTATTGGAATAAGTCCTCTTTTTAAGAACTAACTAACTCCTTTTGGGTTAGACTGGGATTGGAGAAAGTGTAAGTAGCTGTTGGGAAAGCATATTTCTATTGTCAAAAAGTCATCAAGAAATACAGTAAGTTGCCAATAAACACATGGGAATGAAAATGCAATTCTCAATGTCATTATTTATAATTTCAGAATGCAAGTTTTGTTAGCAGGTATCATGCACTTAAAGCACGTATTACTTAAGACATCCTTTCAAAGCTTAGATTTTTATCCAAAGGAACGTGTTAATGGGTTACTTACATGGAATAGTTCTCAAGTAAAGATTATCTCTGATAACCTGTTGCAGTTTGTGATCAATGGAACCTTTCTGAAACTGTAGGCTTAGGTAGTGACGTAAATCTTTGTTGATGACTTTGCCTGTAATTAAAAAAAAGTATTATTACAAAATACTATAATCTGCTACATGATAGGTAAGATATTCACATTAAGATCTTCAAAATGTTTATTCTGCAACATTTAGATGTATCTAACGTACAAAACAAAAGTGAACAAATATATATATGTAGATGAGGTTTATAAATAATTTGTACTTGAAACTTGCATCTTATAATCTGTCCAATTAGTTTAACGAATTTCACTTCTTTTTGACCTTGAGGTATTCCTATGCCAACAATATTTTTATGATTATTCTCTTCCACCATCATTTCATGCAGTGGGTTGGGAGGGATTTGAAGGTAATTTGAAGTAACCTTGTTTCAGTTTTAGTATAATTTATTCTGAACAATTGGGGTTTCATAAAACAGCATTGAAGAACAGACATCCTACATTCAGCCTATAGATTCTATTTTGAACTCTGCAATTTGACCTTGTGAAAACAAAATTCAGACACTTCCAGTTTACTCTTGACTAGAAACTCCTAGAAGGTCATACCATTTCTCATGAGAATAGATGGCACTCAATATAGTGAGTAAAGTGCTCTGAATAAAATGAGAGTATAAAATGTTTGTTGAAAATGAAGGACAGTTCACTATTTCATGTACTCTAAGCATACTTTGTATTAAATAACTCTTATCCATAAAGTTTCAAAAGAAAAAAAACCCATTATTAGGTATTTTCACATTGGTACCTTCCAACAGACTGGTGAATAAGAATTTCAAAATCTCAATATATTATGTGTGTCATTTTCATTATAGACTATATTCTAACAATGACATTCATCTATTAATAAATATCAGTCTATTAAAAATTTACTTTGATTAAAAACCTTAAAATTCTTCTACTATGTAAACTTTAATCCTATACTTCTGGTTGACTTGTACAGCTTGTAAAATATAATTTAACTGAAATATATTTACATCATTTGTCAGTCTCAATTTTAAAACTTTTATTTAATCTCCCATAACAAAGTCATTTGATGTAATTATTTTTGAAAACAGTTCTGGTAGTTTACTGAACTGCTTTTATAACAAAGGTATAAAAACTTTGCAAAAATCCAACATTCTATCTCTCACAGCTGATTTTTTTTTTAAATCTATTGAAAGTATTGTTTGCAATATGTGATTCTGATATCAAACAATGTAAAAAAATCCTAATCCTCATAGATTTTTACCCACTGGGTAGTTTAAATCATGTTTTAATTACGGTTTTCACCTATAAAACTCTGTAAGTGTGCAAGCTGATGTCACACTGTGGGTATATATGTATATGACATCAAGCAGTGTTGCAAGCTGTAAATGATCCATGTTTTTATTATGGTTCCAAGTGAATATACAGTATGCTTTCAGTATAAAATAATTATTATGGTCACCTCATTTCTAAGTTTATTTTGTTTTTAAAAAAGCAATATCACATTTTTTCTCACAAGTATTTTATTACAATGGTCTTATCATGTAATATTAGCAAATATATCATATCAAGTAAAAGCTGCTGCTTCACTTTTCCACAGTAAACACACAAGAGAGACATTGTACATTACGTCTGTCATTAGATTGACAGATGATACAAAGCAAGGTATTGTTCTGGGTCATCACTCCAGGATGGCTATGTGGGATCTTAATCTGCCATTGAGTCAGCTTTCGAATTTTAAAAAGATTTTAAACTCTTAAACTAGAAACCTAGGTAATAGCAGTAGCACTTAAGACTTATATACCGCTTTATAGTGCTTTACAGCCCTCTCAAAGCGGTTTACAGAGTCAGCATTATCACAACAAAATTTTAACAAGGTAGAAAATAGTGGAGAATGGAATGTAAGATAATAGGACTTTTTAACTAAGAAATTTTAATATAACATAAATATGTATTTATTATAAAAGCAATAAGAAATAATAAGAAATTTGACACTGGGGGAAGTGTTTGAAGCACCTGGTTCTCTGATAATGGAAACAATCAGAATATGGTATCTTCCAGTTTTCTGAATCCAAGGAAATTGCCAACAGAAGCTGAGTCTTTAATCAGGCAGCAAAAGGTAAAGCAAGCTTTAAGCAACCACTCCTTCCCTGACCAATACAAAGAACCAAGTAGGCTCCTTCTTCCCATCATGTTCTGTGTGGAAAGATAAGGATCATATTGGGCTTGGTCTCCTGGCTGATGGGGAAGACCAGAATCCACTCGTATTCTGCTCTTCAATTTTAAAGGAAATTGTAAACCTAACTGTACATGATTTACAAACGATATGTTTTCTATGATAGTTTACATTTCTGAATAAAATTTCAGAGGTGTTATAGTCCTCAAAATTTAACCGTTGATGGAACATCTCTGTGGCAAATTCCAGTCCTTGACAGCCCACCTGCATTTATAGTGTTAATGAGTGCCTCAAAAATTCTCACCCTCCTATCTCCCGATCTCTGCCCTTTTGGCCCCCATCATGAGACAAGGGCTGACTGTGCAAGATTTTCTTCCTGAGAACATGTGCAGTGCTTGTGAAGGGCCAGCCTGGATGCACCTCAGCAGGAACAGGAGCAAGAAGACAGGGAAGGTCAACTGGAGATGCAGAGACCACAAAATTCAGGGTGGCAAGGGCAGCTACAGCTGGGCTTTGATGCCACAGTACTCAGATGACTAAGGCTTTGCACCATGGTGCTGGGTTGGGCAGCTACAGCTTCACACTGCTGGACTGGGGTGGTTGCTTTACAACTGCACTGCTTAGCAATGGAAATTCTGGTCCTAATTATCATTGTTAACTGAGGACTACCTATATTACTCTTTCTGTGCTGATTTTATCAGGAGACAAATAAAAGCATATGCTTACAGTGTGTGCGTGTGTGCTTGCATATATGCATCTATAATTTTGGATGGAAATTAATCAAGGAGAGAACCAACCGAGAAATCGGAAGATATTTTTTGACAATAAGAAGATATTTTCTGACAAATAGAATAATTAATCAGCAGAACAGCTTTCAGGTGTTGTGAGTGCTTCATCAATGGAGGTTTTTAAGAAGAGATTGGACAACATTTTGTCTGAAATGATATAGGGTCTCGTGCTTGAGCAGGGTTGGATTAGAAGGCCTTCAAAGCCCCTTCCAACTCTGTTATTCTGAATAAGCGCACGCTCATATCCAGCTTGCTAATTAGTATATTATGGAGTAATATCTCTAGTTTCCTGAAGTCCTGATATTATACTAGGTCCACATTTCTAATATATATTAAGATATTTATACCTTTCATAGACTAATAAAAGAAACAAGATCAGCCAGACATGCCTTGTTTAGTATGCAAATACATACTAAATTCTAATCATAATTGCACTGATTAGTGCAAGATGTTCACTTTGGCCAATTCAATGCCTATTTTAAGAGTACACTAAATGAACTTCTCTACGTAATTTTTTTTACTATAAGGGTACAATTAAAAATATCATTTTGTCATCAATATAACAATCCTCTGACCACAAAAATACTTTAAAAGTAAATTAAAAAGGAGAAAACAATGTACAAGTGTCCTTAAAAGAAACCTGAGATTTAATAAGGTTGTGTTTCTACAGTTGTCAAATAACCTTAGGAAAAGATACAGATGCTTTAAAGAACTACAAATGACTTCCACCAACATCTTACAGAACTCTGAATTTCTTTTTTGAAATTAAACCCAAAGCATTATACAATCTTCAGCTGATACATCAGTTGTGCTTTATCTTGAAATATAAGGTACTGGTAGCAAGCTCCCACATGGATTATTACAATGCAGTCTAAATGGGAGCGCCTTTGTAACTGAAGCTGCAAGTAGAGCAAAATGTAGCACTCTGTGCACTAACAGGTGCAACTTGTTTCTCCTATGCAACTCCAGGAGCACAAAAGCTATACTACTTGCCAGTCAGCCTCTAGGGACAATTCAAAATGGGAATAACTATTTTAAAATCCTACAGGACTTGGGGCCTATAGGGATCTTTGAGATCACTTACTACAAATAGAATTTACCTGCTCAATATATGCCTGCAAAGAATGAATGTTTAGCATACCTAACCACTGTAAGAGAAAATTCATAGGACAGAATTTTCTGCAAAATGCCTATCTGTGGAATTCCCTTTTACCAGAAATAAAATCAAAATCTTTGTTGTTAATATTTGAGAAGCTTTTAAAAATATAGCTATTCCTAAGAGTCCTAAGAGCATTTTGAGAAAGGGGCAATTCTTACTGCAGCAGGGATGACTAAAAATTCTAGTAATAAGTATTATGCTGATTATGATAACATTGCTTATTATGTTGTTTTTTATAGTTATTTTATTTTTCTACTCTTATTTTATGACTCCTAAACCACTCAGAATTGCAGTAATTGAAATTATATAAAGTATCACTTTGTGAATAAATAAATAAGTACTAAAACATAAACAGGACTAGAGAAATTTAAAATATATCCTCCCTCCCTAAGAAGAATCAGATTTATAGTAACCTTAGAAAATAAAAATAAAACTCTTTTGCCACTTCGGATTTTTCTGACAATCTAATTTAGATAATATAGTGTAATCTCTGTCTTGCAATATTCTTGCTTGCCAAAATGAAAAACTAATTCACTGTTGATTCAAGGATGAAAATTTGTTGTAAATGTTGTTAAAACATATAGATAAAAATGGAACTGGGATAACACCTATTACTAGGGAGAATTAGAAGTAAATGGGGGCAATTAGATGATGACATGAATCCTACTAAATCAGCCCAGAAAGATACTATAACAAATTAACAATGCTGTTTGTTAATCCAGATTGAGTTCCAGTTTGGTGTACTGATTAAGGCACAAGGGTGGAAATCTGACTGATACTGAGTTTTTAGTCTTACTCTAAGCAAGAAGCCATCTAGGTGACTTTAGGCCAGTCATTCTCTCTCAGTCCTAGGAAGCAGGCACTGGCAAATCACTTTCAAAACCTTTCCAAGAAAATTTAGGGACCTGACCAGGCTGTAGCCGGAGTCAATGCTGATTGACTCCACTCCCAACAATGAAGATTACCCAGCAGAGATAATTTTTACATTTAAGCATAATCTCTTTTTCTGAGAGGCATGGAAATTATTATTTATAAATCATCTTGATTTTATTTATTTGATCATATAGCTGCCCATCTTACAAAACTAGGGCCTTTTCTCAAATTGCATTTGACATAACACGTCAGCAAAACACTTGTCTGAATTTATTTTCATGCAGAACTAGGAAAAGCTGATTGAATGAAATTTGCTTATGTTTCAAACTGAAGGAGCGCGTTGGCCCCCTCAGCCCCCGGGGTGACAAATCTAGTGAAAAATCGTGACAACTGTGCATTGACCAGTGTGGAAACAGGTTCACCAAGGAGTGACCAAATCTCTGAGTTAGTTGGAGAAAAAGGGAAAGATGTAGCCTCCACTCAGCATGGTCTACTGTGGCTCTGTTGAGCCAGTCTGCCTGCACATTGTTGCTGCCTGAAATATGGTCTGCCTGTATGGACTGTAGATGCCTTTCTGCCCATCTGCCTAAAGCTTAAGCTTCTAACGCGAGGGACTGGGATCTGGTATCTCCCTGCCACAGATGGGAGAGCTGGGAATGCATTTAGCGTTGGTGATGGAATGGACAACTTCCTCCTCGATCTTGAGGTTGATCAGGACTCTGGAAGGAGGCCTGGGAGTCTGTTGAAAACTGGGACCTGATCCCCTCGAATCAGGTTCGAGGCCAACTTCCACTTTCTCCTGCCAATTTCGAAGCCAGCACATATGTTGAGCTGCCAAAGAAGCAGTGAAGGCCTTAGTAGCAAATCTGGCTCCATGTAGAATGGCATTAGCAGTAAATTCTGCAGCTACAAGCAGTTTGTTTATGTCCTGGTGAGCTCTAATAACTGAGACTGGAAGTCTATCTTGCAGTTGTCTCAACCATCTGAGGGAGGCTCTAGTAAAAAAAAAGAAGCAGCTGTGGATGCCTTGACCGCCTAACCAGCCACTTGATGGGTCCTCTGCAGTGACTGCTCAATCCTCTTTTCATCAGCTTTGAGAACCTCCTCAGGATCAGAAGGGGTAGATGACTTGGACGCCAATGCTGCCACAGGAGCATCTACTATTGGAACTTGCAGGCTCTTGGTAAGTTCCGGTCCCATATTGAAAACTCTACGATCATTGATAGACTAGGGATGGAAGCAGGTGTATCTAGCTGTTTATGCACCACCTCAAGGAAGACCTTAGGAGATGGAACAACCTCCACTCTGATAGTTGGCTCATCAAATAGAGTATCAGACTCCATAGGAACGTCCCCGCTGGGATCTCTGTCATCAGCATCTGGGCCCAGATTGGCTGTATTTCTGGCTTTAAATAGCAAGGATTTGAAAAGATTAGGGCAGAACAGACTGAAAAAGGCTGGTTGCTCAGGAGCCAAATCTTTGTCTTCTGAAAGGTCAGACTCTCTTTTGTCTGCCTCCCCTGCCATGGAAGAAGGAGCATACACTGAAGGATCAGGAGATCCAGGGTCCTGGACTAAGGAAACCCTTTCAGATAAATGCCCCACCTGCTCTCTTGGTGGGATCACAGAGACCTCTGAAGCTTCTGAGAAATGATGTACAAATCTTTGGATCCCTTCAGCTAGATGGTTGGCCCTATCTATAATAATCTGCATATTTACAGGAATCTCTGCTTCAGTGGATTCAGTGGGCCAAAGGCCTCCTGGTGTAGGAATGAATGTTGCTTCCACTACAGGCCTAGGTCTGCCAGTCTGCTGTTACCAAGACTCTGAATGAAAGGCTCTTGTGGATCCCCTTAAAACCTGCCCTCTGCAGTGAGTCGATGCACAGCAGGACCTTCAGGTTCATCTGGGGACCAGGCCTGAGCTCTTGTCCTGGAAGAAGGACCAGGCTCTTGCTCCTGAGGAAGATCCTCACTAGGCTGGGAAGCAGCTGAGCCACCTTTTGAAGGTGATCTGTTGCTCCTCCCACTGGAAGCCTTTTGGCAATCTGTTTTTCTAGAGTCTTCTGATGCTTAGAAGCATCCTTCTTTGCTTTTGAGACCTTCTTTGCTGGCAAGGCCTTCTTTTTCCTTGTTTGCTCCTTTAAGTCAGAGCAAAGGAAGTTGTGCTGTGGGTTCCTGTTCTGGAGGCCCTGCTTCCCCAAGGGGCATCTGCCATATTGGAAAGGAGGCTTTTGTTGTTTGCACACCCATGTGAGAAACTGATGAGGGGTGATTATAAGTGGGAGAATACAACTTATCCTATCTCCCAGTGCTCCAGCCACTCTTTCTTCAGCCCTAGATAACCTCAGCAGGATGTATGTATGTATGTATGTATGTATGTATGTGTGTGTGTATGTATTTATTTATTTATTTATATATACATACATGTACATGTACATGTACATATACATATATATATATTAGACTTGTATGCCGCTCTCTCTCCCTAAGGACTCAGGGTGGCCCAGCACTGGTCCCATGGGTGTGTAGAAGGCCTGGAGACGCGGGCCGATGCCGCCCGTCAAAAACAAGATGTCCACCAACCACACGGCTTCCTTTTTCACCACGGAGGCCAGAAATGGCTCCACAACCATAAATAGTAAGATTTCAATTTTGTCTTTCAAAAATAAAAATTCTTTCTACTTGAATAGTTTTAGCCTCTTTAATTTCCAACTTTTTGCAAGTAAAGCAAGTGTCGGTATGAATTTCTGATGTTTTATTTTAAATGTAGTTCTAGAAATAAAGTACTTATCTGTTCCGATTTAGAAATGAGGAAGAACAGTTCTAGGGTTTCTTACATTTGGCTACATTATAGCTATAATTTCAATGAAAATACCTGTCCCTTTGTTGCTCAGTTCTTAAGTTGATGGACAAAATGTCCATTTCTGTGAGCCTGTAGGATAAACGGGTTGATTTCTGGTTTCTTCCTTAAACTGGAGATAAAAAGAAGGCCCCTCTCCTGTGCAGGCAGCAAAGCAATATAAGAGCCCAGATTTCAACTTACACCATGCCTCTTACTGACCTCCAAATCCATGCCACATCTCTCATAAGCTACCCCTGTGCTTCTTATCCACCTCTTACACTCGACACAATCTCTCTGACTCACCTTGTGCCATCTGCGCATCCCTTTACAACTTAGATATATAAAGTAATCCAAAATAGAAATGGTTTCCAGAGTGTGTGGCATATACATAGAATATTTACTGTATACACTGTATGTTCTTCAATGAACTGGGAACAATTCATAAATGGAAAATAATTTGCTCAGTCATTCAACTGCAAAATTAATCCTAAATTCCATTTTTAACAAATACATTCCAAAGCATTCCACATTGTAAAAATATTCCAAAAGAGGGGAAGGCCTTCCAAGAAAATGTTCCAGTATACAACCTCTGAAGTACTAAATACAGATAAAAATGTAAGTCTTTCAACAGGATAAGAGTTAGCATATAACAGAATTGGGGAATACATTGGATTTGACACCAAAAGATACGCCTAAGTGAACAGCAGTGGGAATACATTAAAGCAGTGGGTAACTCATTAAAACAGCCTTAATTTCTTTCAAAATTGTATACTATAGGCTGCAGCACTTCTCAAGAGGTAGGAGTCTTTACCAGTGTGCTCCCAGCATACTAGTTCTTATATACTTCCATGTGTACACATTCATATGGAAAAGATACCTTCCAATTTTCTGTAGCCCTAGCAAGGACTTTTTCTTATGAGCTTATAGTCTGAGAGCAACTTTTTAAATGTTTTTTCTCTCATGAGAAATTAGTCTTTTGGTGTGAGAACAAATTCTTGTTATTGTTTCATCACAGTTTTCTGACAGTTCTTGTTCTTGCTCACTCGTCACATGATATTACTCTTCATGACATTCTTTTTTATTCAGGTTGACATCATCGGCCCAGTTATCTTAGTTTTGCTCTATACAATTTTTGTGTTAGGGTGCTTATTATGATTTTCTCAGCCTTGTTTCAGCCATTTAAGTATTTTCCACTCATATTCTAAAATGTTTAAATACAAACTCAGCCTTTGTTATATTTATTCCTACTGTAAAACAAAAGGATCCCTTGAGTTAGGATTAACTAACTAACTCATTGCTATGTAATTCATTGACAATAGTAATTAGTTTGCAACTGCCATTTTATGGAACTTCTTTCAACCTCCCAGTCTAGCCTATACCCTATGTTCTAGGAACTTGTGGAAGGATCCCATGTAAGTACAATACAAGCTACAACCAAGGCTTATTTCTTACATTTCACCAACCAGAAGCTACAGGCAATCTACATAGGATATCCACTTTTTTTCAGATATAAGTATCACATAAGATGGAAATTGAAAGAGTGTTTATATGTAAGATTGATTGATTGATTGATTGTTGACATGCTACCCATCTCACTATCCAAAGTGAGTCTAGCAGCTTACACTATAATAAAAACAGAAATATAAAAACATAAAAACATTCAAAACATTAACATATTTAGGATAGCATTTATTAATTCTATTTAAGCAACACTACAGTTCTATATTAACCATAATTCAGTGACAGTGTAAAACGTATTTTATTTTATTTGTCAAACATGTACAAGATAACAAGTATAGGTATGAACGTAAACATAAACAAAGGAAGTAGATACAGATAAATTGGGACAGTAAGACAGGGGTGGTAGGCACACTGGTGTGCTTATGCAAGCCCTCTTTACGGACCTCTTTGGAATGGGGTGAGATCCACAGTAGACACTTTAAGATTGAAGCTATGAGGGTTGGAAGCTGTAACAATGGAGTCGGGTAGAGCATTCCAGGCATTGACCACTCTGTTGCTGAAGTCATATTTTCTGCAATCGAGTTTGAAACAGTTTACTTTAAGTTTGTATCGATTGCCTGTGTGTTATTGTGGTTGAAGCTGAAGAAGTTGTATTTCTTTTACTCAGAATGTTATATTTTACTGTTACCTAATTTTGTGCTCCATGTATCATATGCTCCTTAATATGACTTTATATTTTGACACAATTTTATTCCTTGAGTCCAGATGCTTGCAAAACATCTGAACCCTATGTCAAATACCGAGTTTGTTTTCATAAAATGATTTGATAAGAACTTGCAAAATAATTTTAGCTATCACTCTTCACTGAATCAGTGCTCCTTTTTTGGTTAAGTGTAGCTAATGAACAACAACTCCTGAACTCTACAACCATTAGTGATCATTATCATCTCCTCCATAAATAAATACTATACAAATTGTTTAGTCTTAGAGCAGTGATGAGACATCTTTTTGTTGTGGTGTGCCAAAAGCGTGTGTGTGCCAGGACCCACAATGCAATGCGCCCCACCCACCTGCGCATGCCCATACAACACCCTCGCCCCTTACCTGCACTGTGCATGTGCGTGCCTCCCAACTGATTTTCAGCCCATTTGAGGCCATTTTCGCCCTCCTGGAGGCTTGAGGGAAGCCTCTGCAGCCTTGGGAGGCTGATAATGGGCCCATTTCGGCACTTCCAGAAGGCCCGTTTTTCTGTCTCCCAAGGCTGCAGAGGCTTCCCTCGAGCCTACGGGAGGGCGAAAATGGCTTCCTCCAAGTTCCAGAGGCCCTCCAGAGGCTGAAAATGAGCACTTCCGGAAGGCCCGCTTTTCGGCTTCCCGAGGCTGCAGAGGCTTCCCTTGAGCCTCCGGGAGGGCGAAAACAGCCTCAAAGAGGCCAAAAATCAGCTGGGAGGCGCACACATGCACAGTGCAGGTAAGTTTGGCTGGGGCTCGTGTGCCCACACAAATGGCTCTGCATGCCACTTGTGGCATGTCTGTCATAGGTTCACCATGACAGTCATAGAGGGTCATTTCCAAGTTCACTGAATTCATTTCTAATTTTGCTATACTGATTCACTGTTGATTTGTCTTGCTAAGTACAGTGTTCCCTTTAAACAGGATTTTGATATCCACAAAATTGTCAAGTCAAACAAGCCTTCATCTCCATCATTTAGATCACATTTGTCCCTTTACTATACAAACTCTGCCTTGGGAGTTGTGCTTCTACACTACATTTATCTCAGAATTTAAGGACAATCTGCTTTCACATGTACTGTTTACTAGGCAATTCTTTCCAGTTGAAAGGATTTACAAAATAAGAAAAGTTATCATGTTAAAAAAAAACACTGACTTACCCAATGCTTATTCTACACCTGGAAAATTTTGATCTCCCCTCCCAAACTTTGAATCAACCCGTCAGATTCTTGAGGCTGGAAAATTTTTCCCTAAATGATTGAATCCATTCTCAACAACAACAGAACTCATGGATGTTAAAAGAGTTGCATCACAACCTCTTATACATCGCTGTTCCTCTAATAGAACATCTTTGAAGAAAGGATATCTGAGTTACTACAAAAGCTACCACAAGATTGAACTTTTCAGTTCATTCAAATAGAAGGTAAAAGTCTAGAGTTTGAACTCTGGCCTTTATCTTATATATAAGAGAGGGTATGAGACTGAGAGAAACTTAAATTTCTTTGCATAGCAAATTAAGGCTTTATTTTTTTCTGTAGTACATATTCTACTCTAAGCATATTATATTTCAGTGAAAGTCTTCAGGCCAAGTGCTGAAAAAGGATTTGCATTGTAAGTAAACAATATGATGATCCTTATAAGTTCATGTGTAGCCAGTACCATAGGTGTCTTACTTATGTGTGGCTGGTCCCACATAAGACTGCTAACAGCAGTTCCTGGCAGTGCTTTCCTGAGAAGGAAAAAGAAAGGTGGGGTAATTCACTGTTATTGTCTAAATCAGTGGTTCTTAACCTGGGCAATATTGCCCCCCAAGGGGCGATTTTGTTTTTCAGGGGGGCGATGGAACAAAAAGGGGCGACGTGGGGGCAAAGGAACAGAAGGGGGATATGGGGCAATGGAACAAGATATATTGGGGGAGAGAGAGAGATATCTATATTGGTAGATAGGTTGGTAGGTAGGTAGACAAAAAGACAGGTAGGTAGATAGATAGGCAGGAAGGCAGGCAGGCAAACAGACAGACCTTTTGGATGGATGGATGGATGGACGGATGGACAGACAGAATGCGAGAGCGGCAGCACTTTGGGAAAGTGGTGGTGGCGGCTTTTCCCAACATGCTACCCCATTCAAGGCGCCGGTTCAGGTGCAGTACAACAGTCAATGGGGTGAGCCTGCAGGGCCGGCGCCTCGAACACCCCCCTGCTGCCTCTTAGCGTCCCCAAGGGGGCCAGCAGAGGGGCACTAAGAGGCGACAGGGGGGTGTTCAATGTGCCGGCTGGCCCTGCAGGTTCACCCATTGACTAGCACTGCTCCGGAGCCAGCGCCTCCAATGTGGAAGCAGTGGCGCGTCGTGCCGCGCGCCGTGCGTTCGACACGTCCCCTGCCACATCTTAGCGCCCGTCTGCTGGCCCCCTTGGGGACGCTAAGAGGTGGCAGGGGGCGTTCAAGGCACCGGCCCTGCAGGCTCACCCATTGACTGTAGCACCACTCTGGAGCCGGTGCCAAAATGGCTGAAACTGCAGGGTTGGCTGGCACCTTGAATGCCCCCCTGCCGCCTCTTAGCTCCCCTCTGCTGGCCCCCTTGGCCTTGGGGACGCTAAGAGGTGGCAGGGGGGCAGCATGTCGAATGCGGCCACAGTGGCACATAACGCACCACCGCTTCCACATTGGAGGCCCGGCTCGGCGTTACTACAGTCAGTGGGTGAACCTGCAGGGCCGGTGCCTTGAATGCCCCCCCACCGCCTCTTAGCGCTCCTCTGCCGGCCCCCTTGGGGACACTAAGAGGTGGCAGGGGGGTGGTTATGTTGGGGGAGGGGGGCGATGGCAACTTCCTCAATGGCTCAGGGGGGCGATTCTTTCAAAAAGGTTAAGAACCACTGGTCTAAATAAAATCAATACTTTTTTACTTGTTTCCTGAAAAGAAAAGGAATCCCTTCAAGAATATTGTTCTGAAGAAGGGTAGGTAGGTAGGTAGAGACAGACACAGACAGACAGACAGACAGACAGACAGACAGACAGACAATGTTTATTAGTGATGGGAAGGTAAGGATTAGGGTTTAATTCCAAATTAAAATGTATTTCAGATTTGGTCAAGGAAATAAGGAATATGATATAGTGTATGTAGAAGAAAATAATCCACCAAAAGTAATCCCTTATTCTAATTAGTTGACAACTTTATCACATGGAAAGTCATGTACTGTAGCTATTTAAAATAGCAGGATTTTAAGTTATCTACTCACTGCTTTTACAACTAGATAGGTTTTTTTTAGAATTATTTGATTCTAGTGAAATGAATTATTGTTCATGCTTCTACTGATTTCTAGTTCTGTTATATAACAAGATAATAAAATTCCTCTTCTTCTAAATACATGCATATGAAGCAAATTACTTTTTACAAACCTAAACCTTTAAAGTTAGGCTATTTTTTCAATAGTATACTAGATTTAATAAGAAATCAAACTGAATGATAATTATCGTAACTGTAATTCTTATACAAAGAAATCCCTGGTATTATACACAAAAATAGAGGATTACATAACTGACCACAATTTTAACATCTTACTCCATTTTTAGGGGCAATCTAATCCGTATATGGAAAAACTATTCTACTGGGTTATGTTCAATAGTTTTCTAGTGTAACAGATTTTAAAATGCAGAAAAGGTTGTTTTTTTTTCAAATTATACCAAACTAATACATAGCATAACATGGGTATTGTGATGACCCTGGGCGTGGCACAAATGCAACACAGTCAAATAAACAAGCAATGTCCCTTTAATTCCTCCAACTTTGTCCCCAATGTCCAGGTTATCTTCGGCTGGAGAAAAAACTCTCCCAAGAACAGTCTTTAAGTGGAGGAAATTCAGTCCAAAAACAAAGTACATACGAACTGTAAATAAAAACCATACAAACCACGCTACAGTAATTAACTTGACAGGGCAGGAGAAGGAATTACAAACTTGACAGCCCAGCAAAACACACACAGTTGGGAACACGCCAGGAACCAAAATAAGCCTCGATGATACCAGGTAATTCATGATTTGCTCCCAACAACTTTGGTGTGCACAGCTTCCCTTTTTAAACACAGTGTTCCCAGCTGCAGCTAATGAAGAGAATCAGGGCCCTTTCCTCCCCTGTAAGCCATGCAACTCACGTTGCTCCCTTCTCCGTTCCTCCCTGCGTGCCCTAGGATGAAGTAGGGGTGGGCCTGGGTCTTCTTCCAAATTCCCTCTCCCTTGCTCTACCTCTTTTCTGCTCTGCCCAGCTGGCCTTTGCCCTTCCCCAGTTTCTTCCACAGCCAACGGAGCCACACTCCCACTCCTGTCAGCTGCTCAGCCTCTTCCTCCAAATCAGATTCCAACAGGGGTATGACAGGTATGTACATTCTAAGAGTGATAGAAAAAGTGAGGATGGATTATTTAACATTGTTCACCACTTCTGGAATTTTTTGTGAAGAGGTTGGGCAGATTTGTATGATTTAAATGGTCTTTCTTCACATTGGATTAGACTGTATCTCAAGGCCTGTGGGCTGGATCCACACTTAAGTGCTTAAATCTGGCCCACAGGGCTGGCCTGAAAATAGCAAAGGACTGGTCCATGGTGCCTGTGCTAGCAAAAATGGAGCATGGGGAGGGCATTTTCAGGCTGGACAGCCTCCTGTAGCACCCTGACAGCCAAAATGGGATGCAGGGGGGCACATGTGGCCCCCCATGCCCCATTTTGGCCAGCAGGATGTTGCAGGAGGTATCCGTCCTGTCTCCCCGCCTCCCTGGCTGGCCCGTGGAGAACTGCAATGCTGATCTGGCCCTCAAAGAAATCCAGTTTGACACCCCTGGACTATATGATCCCTGCAGTTCCTTCCAATTCTATCATTTCTATGAACAATACATCTAGATATGTTTGGATTAATATCAACTAAAACTACCTGCTATGTGTATCCTTACATTCCAGCTCTGTTTGAATAGCAGTTCAGAATGTTCTTAGAAACTTTAAAACTAAATGTGTAAGAACTATATTATTTTTCAAGACATAATTTAAAACAAATATCATTTTACATGCTTATAACATTGCACAGGAAATGATATCAAAAACAATCTTAAATCTTAAAGGTTACAGAACAATAAAAATTTAACAAAATGTACAGCAAATTAGCATATTGGTTATCTTGTAGGAGGAATGGGTAATTTGCAGGTAAAAGGAATATCTGTAACCCTAAACAGAAGCATTCTATATAGCAATAGTCCCTCTGCTGATTATTAAAGGAAGCTTATAGATGCAATCAAAATCACAAAATTGTGCCTCACTTACTTTGACTATATCATGCTTGGGAATTTGTTGGAGAAAGCAATACGTTTGGAAGACATAGCAGTAAAAGGAAACTAGGCCATCAAAGAACGTGATGGCTGGATATCATCAATGCTGACCTCAGCCAGAGCATAGAAAAACTCAAATTTAAAAAAAATAGTGCAAGATCAGAAGATGTGGAGAGATCAAGCACAGAATCACCAAGACTCAGACTCCACTGAATAACATCACATCACATATTTGAAATTCCCAACACTTGAAATTTAAATCAAGATGCCTAACATCAGGTTACAAAAGCACTAAGCTTCAAGTCTCTTGGGACCTTTACTTGTCTTTCTTCAGTGTGTCCCGTTTTAACTTGTCTGTCATCAGAAAATGGCTCAGCCCTTATTCCTTTTTGCTTACCAAATAACACTATTTGATCTTGTTACAAAATAAAACTGCCAGATACTTCCTAATTTAATCTAATCACAATGCTATACCTTTCTCTGATGTTATTATGTACATATATTGACATTTCTGATAAAGCCGAGAGTAAACCATTACTGCTACCTAATGCTGATACAGGATAATTCCTCAAACTTTCTTTTAACTGGATCAGACAGTTATTTGCCTGGATTTGGATGATTTTTTATAATGTACTGTGACAACCTGTAAAGGACAATATTCTACTTCTATACAATGTCATAGAAAATCCCGAAGTATTTTTATAAATTTGTGACTACCTATTTCTACCTACATAGGCAAATGTCTGTTTACTAGCTAATTAACATGTTCGGTACAAAAACAGCAGGTTCTCTCAGGTAAGCTATTCAGAATATTCTAAGCTTAGACATCTGGTTTGAGCCTGTTCGGCGACGGAGCGAAATCCACGACTGTGTGCGGTTTCGTTCTGTGCTCGCCGCTGGAGCACCCCGAGCCGGCTGGCTTTGGGGTTAAAACCACCCCGTAGAGGTGGTGAAGACGGGGGAGCCACTAGCAGGGTCGAGGAGAGCCGCATCTCTCCTCCCCAGCTGGTCTTTCTCCCTTTCCCTAAGGCGGTTGTAGTGGTGGTTAGAAATGGCCACCCCAAAGAAGAACTCGAATGGAAAAGATTGTGCAGGAGGAAGTTTGAAGGAGAAAGTGTGACAGACTGGGCTTGACACGGAAAACATCTATCTGAGGTACCTGAATTTAAATAGTAAAAAACAATACCATTTTTAAGAAGATTTTTAAAGTGGCGAAGGAAAGTGAAAAAAAAAGAATTGGGCTTTTTTTTTTCTTCTTCTCTAATGCTAGCAGTTTTGAGTCTGGAATATTGATAAAAGACTGGCACAAGAAATGGACATTAATTCACTTGGACATTAGTAGGCTATTTTCAGCTGAAAATAAAGTGCCAAGTGATAAAGATTTTTGAATAGCTTTAAAGAACTTTCTTTATAAAGAGAGAGAAAGAAAGCAAATAGAGGAAGAAGAAAAGTAAAAGTAGGGTGGAGTCTGGAAATGGAGGATACCACCTGGATTTAAATAGCATTGAGAGTGGAATTGTAACAAGACTTGGAAGAAAAAAAAACATTGTAACTGAAACTTTGTTGCACGCCTATAAAGCCCCGGAAAAGTGAAAGTGAGTAAAGAAGCAAGAAATAACTTCGGATATTTGTAGGATTCCTGGATTTTTGGACAGAGGATACAAAGCGGATTAAAGCTAACTGGGGTTGCTTTAAAAGGGAAAAATCTTTCAAAATGTCATCATCTTCTGAAGAATTAAAAATGCTATTTAAAGACTATAAAGAAGCTGCACAATTGATAGAAATGGAGATCCTGAAATATAGAAAACAACAGGAAGCACTGGCTGAACAAGAAGGGCAGGACAAAGAAGAAGAAGCCATTTTTAATGATCAAATAACTGTAAGCGTGGTTAAGAAAAAGGGAAAGGGGAAAAAGGGGAAAAGAGGAAAGAGAGTCAGAAACCTAAGATTTCAAGCAACAACCAAAAAAAGTATAAGCTGAAAATAACTATATATTATAAGGAATCAAAAGGTAGGATTCCAGAAGGGAGAATTGGATAGAAAAGGGAATAAAAAGGGAAGGAGAAGGAGAGGGGGATGGAAAAAGAGGAAGTTGCAAAAAACTGAAGCAAGATGTGCGACAGCAAGGGAAGTATACAAGATTTAAAGGGCTTATTGATTTATTTGAGCATCGAGATAATGGTTAATTTAACTTAAAGAGAGGATTCTGCAAGGGTACGTGAGATAAATATGGTTATATTAGAAATAGAAAGAAGTTAGAAATGTTCTAGATGATTAAAGTGATGTGTATTTTTCTTTTAATAAGTAAATGAGGTAAAGAGAACAAGGCCTTTAATAACTTATGAAAATATGAAATCTAAAAGAAGTATGAAATGTTTTAACATTGTTTTTTGGTGTTGAAATATAGTGATATGGATGTTAAATGGTATTAAAATGGAATTATTTTAAATAGAAATGAATGAATAAGATGGATATTAACATTAATGGCCGAATTGAACCTGAATAGAAATAATTACCTTAGCCACTATTGTTATATATATGCACATTTTTCTTTTTCTATTGTTAAGAATTTAATGGATATTTGCAAAAGAATGTACCAAGCAGAATCTGACTGATAGTAGTTAGATGTTATAAAACAGAGGTGTAATAGAGATAATAACTGTAAAGGTGAAATTTAAATGTTAAATAATAATTGGTTAAAAGAGATAGAGGTGCTATCCTCCATGGCAATAATTACAGGGTAAAATATGTTTTATAAGATAGTATAAAATTGCAAACAAGACAGATAAAAGTGAAACAATATTGATTGGATAGATATTGAAAATTGGAAAAAGAAATGTAATTAAATTTAGGGGATGAAATAATTGAAATAAGATTAAAGAAGCTAGAGAAAGGGGGGAAATTATGGAAAATAGTGAAAATTGTTATGATAAATGGAATAGAATACTTAAAATGAGTAATGGAAATTATATCTGTATGGAGAAATGAGGGTCCGGAAGCATACTGTTCTCAAAAGAAGAATTTTTATGTTTTTGTTTTTTTTATATTTGTTTGTGGGTATTTGTTTGCCGGGAATGGTTTTGGGGTGATAATATGAACTGCTGTGAGATAAATTAATTTAAAAATATGGGATATTTTGCATATGAGAGAATATAAAAATAATTGTAGTTGATGAGGATGGAGAAGATGTACAAAAAGAGTTGCAACCTACCGGCATACTGTATGTTTTGTTTGTGTATGTTTGTTCAAAAATAATAAAAAAATTGGAAAAAAAAGAATATTCTAAGCTTACCATGGCTAAATTTGCTAAAATGTGATTGATACTTTGTGACCTAGCTATTGGTCAAATTTGCCAACTGGATTAATTTAGCATGAACCCCAACCCTAACCCTAACCCTTGGGGTTTGCAGCTCCAAGTCTTATTTTCCAAGAATTGTATAGAACTGCAAACATTGTATGTATGAGTTGGATGTGATATGATCTGCAAAACACATTCTTTGGATAACCAAAACACTTTATGTTAAAGAAAACTATTTTTTTAATCATAAAATTGTATTAACTAAGTTTTCCTAAGCCTATTGCAGGTGCTAGAATATTAACATATCACTCATACAGTTATGAAAATTTGTATTCATTAGTTTCAAATATTGTAATTTTTTGTTTATCTTTGCCAGTGAATACTATCATGTGTGAACTACTGATACTATAAAGAGTAGTGCAGACAAATGAATATCAAAGCTCCATGTATGTTTCATTTACTTCATGCAATGCACTGTAAGAGAATAATTTCCCATCTTTAATTCAATCAAATTAAAGAGATAACTAAGATCAGTTGTGTGAGCACTTAATTATTTATTTAAACAGACTTACTTTATATAATTTGATTTCTGCAAACAAATTTCTGAAAACCTTTGGAAAAAAATAAATCATTGAAACCTCTCAGACTGAAAAAGATTACAAAACTATTTATAAAGCTCTGGACTTCTATCAAGCCATACTCGGACAGACCATTTTGAAACAAAAATGGATTTGGGATAACAGTGAATCTTTCTCAAAATGGCCATACTGGAATGGATTGGAATGGCCAATTATTCCAAGAGGACAGCACAGCATAAATTCATCCATGAAAACATAATAAAAGAACAATGTCCAGAGATTTGTATATCTCTCTTGCATTGGTTCAAGGTAATGTGTATATGATATCACAACCAGAAAAGCAACGGATAAGCACCAGGAATCATGGGACAGTAGCAAGACAAAGATCACTTTTTAATGATTTAAAAATTTAAAAATTTAAAAGAAACATGAAAGGTTTTAATGCTGTTTTTTTAAAATATAGTAATAAGTTAATATGAAATACAGATGATCAAAATGAATGATAAATGATGTTATTTGTTAATAAGATGGGTATTAATATTAAAGGTGGAGCTGAATTTGAAATAGAAATATGTATTTTATATATATGTATATCTTCTTTTTTTTTTTTTTATTAATTATTTATATGCCTTTCTCAAGACTTTGAGTTCAACCAATGTGCTCAGCAATAGCCTTCATTCCATTGTATATGCCTGCTTATTACTAAGCGGCATTTTTATAAGTCAGCTAATTGCCCCCAACAATCTTGGGTCCTCAATTTACCTACCGGAGGATGGAAGGCTGAGTCAACCTTGAGCCTGGTGGGATTCGAGCCTACAATAATTGTAGGCATCTGGATCTTAAGAGCAGGCATTTAACAGCCTGAGCTACCAAGGCTCCTGTTTCTCGTTAAAGAGTTTAATGTGTATTTGTAAGGGAATGTACCAAGCAGAATTCAGTTGATAGTGATGTTAGAAAATGAATGTTATATTTGTGAAGGTGTACTTTAAGTGTTGAGGTATAATTGAATAGATAATAGTTAAAAGATATAAAGGTGGTATAACTCCAGCTTTAGCAACTACAGGCCAAAATATGTATAAGGCAAAAGAGTATGAAATTATAAACAGGACAGATGAAAGTGTTAAAATATTAAATGGAAAGATATGGAAAATTAGAAAAAGAAATGTAATTGAAATTAGAAAAGAATGGAATAATTAAAAATAAGATTATAGAAAGTAGAGAAATGGAAAAGCTATGGAAAAAATCGTGAAAATGGATATAAGATATGGATTAGAATACATTAGATGAATATGTAGTTGAATTTATGTCTGTATGGAGAAGTTGGTGGCTCAGGCTGTTAAATGCCTGCACTTAAGATCCAGCTGTCTACAATTACTGTAGGCTCGAATCCCACCAGGCTCAAGGTTGACTCAGCCTTCCATCCTCTCGGTAGGTAAATTGAGGACCCAAGATTGTTGTGGGCAATAAGCTGACTTTGTAAAAATGCCGCTTAGTAATAAGCAGGCATATACAATGGAATGAAGGCTATTGCTGAGCACACTGGGTTGTATCCCAAAAATTGTAAGTCACCTGAGTCTTCGGAGAAGGGCGGCATATAAATGTAATTAAAATAAAATAAATAAATAAAGTGACAACCCGGGAGCACACTGTTCTCAAAAAATTATGTTTTATGTTCTTTATGTATATGTTTGTCTATGTTTGTCTTCAAAAAAATAAAAAAAATATTTAAAAAAATCACTGATCACTAAAAATATGTACCTCAAGTTTGAGGGGATATTTTCCAAATATCCACAGGAATGTTTTTCAGGCAGAGGAATGGAAAGTGAAAATGTTCAGATTATCTGGAACTCTTTATATCTTGTGAAAACCAATCAGAGCATTCCTCAATAAGATGCTCATATCAATTGGCAAGCATGGATGAGGTACAGTTTGCTGCTTCTTAATTTGTGATTATTGAAAAACATAAATTCTGTTTTGAATCAGAAAATTCTATGAGAAAATATGCAATCTTTTGGTAACTGAAGCTCAAGTGGGCTATGCAGTAAGAAAATTATCTCAAAATACAAGCAAATCTGAATCTTACAGAAACATTCTAGTGGAACTTGAAATATGCAGTTCAACAACAACAACAACAACAACAACAACAGTATGAAGTGTAACTGAGCTGACCAAAATCCTTGCAAATGTCAGAGCTGAATTTTGAATTACCAGAAGTATTTGATTACAATTACTGCAACTAAAAATGATAAAACCATTTACTGAATCTATTGGGCAAATATTTTTTTTCTTATTGGCACATAATATATTGGATGTGTGAGGCTGTATACATTTTGTCTTGTTCACTCAGACTTCCATTATACTACCTCTGCTCATCTGACAAGATATGACAGGATTGGTATGCTCTGGGTCTTATCAATTAAGCAGTGTCATTTTATAAAACCCAGGAGGTCTGTCATTCCCTGACAATTCAGATGGCCCAACCCTACCAGCTTCTGGAAAGACCTTGAAAATTCAGTTTTTCCTAAAGACACTCCATGTCTTGAATGTTCGATGTGAATTGCCTCTGGCACAATGAAACCATAAAAATATGATTTCTATTATATTTTAAATGTTTTTAGCCTTCTGCAGCCATACAAATCAAAATCAAGAAATTATGAGTAAGCCCACATTAGTAGGACACATCTCACACCATTTAGTGACAAAATTATGCTTAAATTCAGAAAAGGCAAAAAACACAATTAGTTATACCATACAGCTATGCAAAAGAAAGCAATGTCAATCAGGACTCGACTATAACCTTATGTGAAAAGACTGAGAGAAAGCAAAAGAAAGTTTTAAAAAGATAGCTTTGGCAAGATTAACTGAAAAAAAACCCCTCTGTTGCTTCTGTTAAAAGATCAGAAAACAATATTAGTCGCAGGTCCCTAATAAAAGTATTTTTAAAAACTTGACTGATCAATGAATATAAATGATTTCTTCTTAAAATTATCCAGATAATAAAAATTTAGCAGCATTAGTTGCTAGCTGCATCTTAATTATAACCTATATTCATTGCAATCATTACTTTCAAGCTTTCTTGCTTTACTTCTATGTATTTATATTTTAATTAAATTTATATAAAGAAATAATCTAAGCAGAACGAAGTTATCTATCTATATTTTAAAGTCATGCAGTCTCTGCACAACTGCAAACTCATGAAGAAAGGGCAGAAGAGGCAGATAACATTTAAAATTACCTCCATCTGTATGAAGATCCTACCCATAATAAACACTTACAAAAGCAGATGATGATCTATTATTATACTGTATATTGTAGTATGAAAAACTCTTAATAACATTTCCACACTGGACCAACTCTCCAACCATTTAAATGCAGAATGAAAATTAATGTATTCAACTCTACTGCTGGCTCACTGAAAAACAAGAAATAAAAGAATGGTTACATCCAGATTTCTGCAAATAAAATCCTGTCATCCTCCTCTCCCAATCGATACAAAAGGAAATAAAACTACAACAAACCCAAAAAGACTGATATTAAATTGGCTTATAACTCTGACAAAAATCTGTTACTTCACATGATCCTGGGTTACAGATGTATCAAGTCAGTATTCCCTTTACCAAACTTCCAGGATCAGCAGAAGCTTAGAAATAAGAGTCCCTTCCAATAAGAAATAATCAATTCCCAAGGGCTGCACAGTTCCAACATTTCCAGGAAAAAAAAACCCTACAGTTCTGAACCAGTAATGAGCCAGAAACTAAAGGCAAAGGACTGTGTATCTAATCCTGGAGTAATGCAAATATCTTATGTATAAGAACCCTAAGATTGTTCCATGTACATTGTACATATGATTTGTACATGGGGGCAGGGGGAAGGGGAGGAGGACTTATACTATTGTTTCTGTGATGTACTCCAGTAACATAAATCCCATTTCATACAAGCTGTTTTGCAAATTGTATACATTTCTAAACAAAAAACAAGGACATTCACAAAAGCCCTATGCAAATGTTTGGCTGTATGCACACAAGGCTAAGAGATTGGTGAATATACAAGCTCTACCTAACATTTGAATGTATGTTTGAAATAGCTACACAAAATTACATTTATATCACATAGATGTACATTTAGCTATGTTTACATTTTATATATTACATAATGCATTTAGCACAGAGAATAAAACATCCTATAAATATACTATGAACAGTCATCTACTTTAGTAGTTTAATGTTCCCTGGACATTAGTGATAGGACCTGCATGTGTGATATCTCCCATCCTCTTAACTTCATATATTTGCAGAGATGTGTCATGTTCATATGTTCTTGGTTTTCCTGTGTGCAATTAGTTTCGCAACATGAGTGGCTGAAGAATTTATACACACACACACATATACACATTAATTTTAATAAATCAGTGCAATTTATATATACAATTTTTAATAAATCAGTTTGTAATTGTTTTATAGCAAGAAGGAATACATATTTGAAGAATAAATGAATACAT